>JAODKE010000035.1:11139968-11162998 GCA_026779605.1 Mormyrus hasselquistii | reverse complement strand
ACAATCTGTATTTTTCCCCAAATTTAGCTGGTGCGGCTTATATTCAGGTGCGCCTTATAGTCCGGAAATTACGGTACAAAACCTTAAAAGTGACCCTGCCTATGAGCTCTGTTCGTAGTGACTGGATTGTTGATGAAATATTGACAGATATACACTAGTGGCCAAAACTGTGGAAACATCTAGCATTTTTAGCATTACGCTTTAAAAATACTACACAAATATTGGCGGTAATGTGTATAAACAATCGAAGAATGTTACAAATATCATACCTTGCACGATTAAATAAGTAACTGCAGCAACAGTTAAAGTTCCGCAATCTCCATAAATCAGAACCACTAGTGTACTGTACCCTGACCTAACCGCTATATAGTTGGTTTGGGATTAGTTGGATTAAAGAGTAAGAACAGGGTAGTTTATTTGTGCCTAGAACTTGTGGAAACTCCTTCAGAACCACTGGAGAAGCATTTCCAGGTAGCTACTATCTAGAAGCTCATTGAATGAATGCAGGAGTCAGTCCTCTTGCCAAAGCAAAAAGGTGCTATTTTGAAAAGTTTAACATTTGAGAATATTTCAAGATATTGACCACTTCTCTTGGTCATTGCAATATTTGATATGTATTACTTGATTGCCTTGAGGCCTTATACAGTAAGGTGAATGCAGAGACAAATGCATTAAAAGCAGGGGACTTTTAGTATAATATACTGTTGCTCTTTGTGATGAACTATAAGATTCTTGTATGAATTCTAAATAACCTCTACCAAATTACTAGTGATTGATGAGTCGACAACTCTCCCATCCTTAGATTTTATGGATACTTAAAGACTGATGGTGTCACGAACCCTAGGGAAGCAGGCGAAGGGAAGCCGTGAATATAAGCAAAGGGATTTATTGTGGGCCGGACAGACTCCAAGACACACGACATTATACAATGACCGGACTGGGGAAACATACTGAAATGCGGACTTAAATACACGAAACTGAAATCAGGACAACTCAAAACAGCTGATGAACATGGGGATTCCACACGGGGCTGATGAGGGGGCGTGGCACACGAGAGGAGCAGACGATCGGGGCATGACATTACCCCCCCTCTAAAGGCGCGCACTCTTGGCGCGCCAAAAGGGGAGCGACACGACACGGACCGGGGACGCGGGACCTGGAAAACAAAGCAAAAACACATCACAGGGAACGCAGACAGACACAGGGGCACCAAGGCTGACGCCCCAGTGGGGAGCAGCAAGCAGGCTCCCGGGAAGAGTCGGGGTTTCTTACATTTACAGCATTTGGCAGATGCCCTTAGCCAGAGCGACTTACTTTCTTCCTCCTGCTTCCCTCTGTGCCTCTTCTTCTTCCGCCGTCCGGACCCCGTAGGGGGAGGCGGGGTTGCCTCTGTGCAGGCGAACAGCTGGGGCTGCCTCTCCCTCATCCGGATGACGAGCTGTTGCAGCAGGGAACGCACCTCCACCATGTCGTGCTCCTCCGTCTGCGGGTTCACTCCCAGAAGGAGGTCCCAGCTCCGCTCAGCGAGGGCAAACAAGCCGGGATCCTCTTGGATCTCTGGCCGCTCCCTCCAGTACGCTACCTCGTGCAGCAGGGCGAGCCAAAGATCTACGCCCTGCCGCGGTGCGTCTTCTTGGAGACTTGTCATTCTGTTACATTCGGCCGGGGATGAGCAGGCGAGCAGCAGCTCATAAAGCAGGCTGACAGGCAGGAGTACGGACAACGAGGTTTAATTAGGTCGGGGTAACGGGCATGAGATATTACATCATTGACAAGTCTGGGGAATACAGACTGAAACACGGACTAAATACACATAAGACATATTTATGTATGTATGGGTGGATGGATTGAAGAACTATGTACTAAATAAGTTTTGCCTCTGGTGGCTGCTGCACAGCCTACACTTTTTGCTTTAACATATCACTGAATCAAATGGCAATCACAATCTTACTGTTCTCTCTTTGTCTGTATTCACTTTACCTGTAGTCTGCCAGCGAGTTCCACACCCTTGTACCCGACTTTATTCAGAGACAAAAAGTATTCCCGTCTGGGAAGGAGGAGCCTGTCATTATTTGTAAGTTCTGAGTTGGTACCTTCTGTTTGCTCTTGATATGTTCCAGAGAAGTACAGAACATAGTAGAACGAACAACACATATAAAAAATTACTTGAAAAACTAACAAGCAATAATAATAATAATTTTTAAATTCATGTGTGAATTTACTGTGGAATAAATGTTTTGACTGAAATGGTTTAGAGGTAAACCCATTTAAATTTTCTTTTCATCATGCATGTAACATCAACTGTTATACACCTTTGCACATTAGCGCCTTAATACTGCTGCATGCTTTTCATTAGGGATAGGAATTAGCAGAAGTCTCCCAATTCAGTATTATCCTCATATTTATTTGTTGATTCAATATTTATCGTGCCATTTAAATAGTTTTTCCTGAGTTTCAAGTCTGCATTTAAAGTAAAGACAAAGGGCTGTAACGGTACACATATTCATCATGTGACTTTGGTTACATAATTTTCACTTTGGAATGTGAGAATCCATTTCTGGAAACAGGTGAAACCTAAATTCACAGTTAAGTGTTCAACGTGGAAAACATTATGTTGATTGTGGTTGGTCGTTGGTTACAGCCAGTGATAGGGAGACCCTTCCCCGCTATTTATGAGTAGATAAAATAAATTAAATCAACAATGAAGAAAGAGTTGCTGATAAGAACAAGTCTGTTATTTGGCTCTATTATGCCGAACCGACACGTTGCTGGAAACACATCAAACATGCTAACTCATCATCCAAGTGTATGTATGACTTGAATGACATACTTGAGACAGAAACAGCCTCTGCAAATTAGCCCCCCATGGAATTTACAGCAATTTTGTCAGGAAATTCAGACCAGGCTTAAAATACAATGAAGGCTACGGAGATGTTCATCACAGCGTTTGTAGGCAAAGTGCAAAAGATGCTTGGCTTAATTAACAGGATTACTGTATTTGATTTTATTACTCTACTTTCGACCCTGTAATCACTTTCCATTTTTGAACGTTTTCTATCCCTTTGATTTTATGCTTATTACCAGGGATTGACATAATTGGTACTCAAATATGCAATCACCTTTAAAACCGATATGTGCTGCAAGAGATTGTTGTAACAGCATGAAATAGTACATATTTTATGTGGATCTGTGCCGATATGACAAGAAATTATCATGCATTTTAACCTTTATATGCTAATTTGTACTTCATTTGTAGTTTAGAGATTGAAATGCATGGTAATTTCTTGTATATGTACACACAGACAAGGAGCCTTCAAAGAGACAAAAGTGGATACATCAGTAAAAACAGAGCGCAATGTGTCATATTTTTTACACAGTTTTTCCACTTCTATATGCAGTGATGGTGAAGCGAAATTTGAGAATGAAACTTTTAGTCTGCATTTTAGCCTCAAACAACAAACCAACGCTGTAGCACATCGTTGTGTTTGCATGTAAGAGGTGTTTCAGTTACGCGGTGGGTGCGTTCTGGTTCAACTTTTTTGACGGAGCTCAACATCAAACATACATATACAAACTTCTGAGAATAAATAATAAGAACATATCAAGAAATTGTCCTCCTAAAAATTGGAATCCTTTTGTTATTTCTAGTAGAACTACAGCCAAAATTTGAGTATTTTATATTCCTTTATTTATAGGCTTATAATAAATAAATTACGAAATAATTTTTAAAAAATATTAAATATAAATATGTAAATTCTCGCGATTCCAGCGATATGTAATTCATATCTGTCTATTATACCTATTCAAAGTTACAAGCCTGAAATTAATGGGCGTGAAAATCAACGCATTTTGTGTTCGTCGGGTTCTAAGGCTTAAGGGATCTTATCACCACTTCACAAAAACATTGTATGGATGAAACTCTACACCTGATGCACTAATCAAGTTGCCCTGAAAATGTCAAAGCAGCAGTGGGTGGCAGAGGAAGACCTAAAGAAAGTCTGTGGCAGCCATTTTTTGAACACAGCCGACTGCCATCTAAACTTATTTCATGGGATTTTTTTTGCAAACTTCCCAGCAATATTGTGCAGCTCAGTGGTTCTCAGGCTTTGTAGCGTAACATGAAATGTATCATGGGGGAATTTAATTAAAGTTGGGCTTGTAATAAAGATTTTCTTGTAGAGGTGAGTGGTGGGGAGTGTGTAGGGTTAAGGCATTATGGGTACCATGGTAATATTTTCATTATACAGATTTTTCATGGGGGACCCCCCCCCCCACATGCATGAAAGAACAGGCACAGATGTGACGAATCAGAGAGGTATGAAGAATCCGTAGTATAGACTTGGGAAGTATTGCAGTAACATTTTCAGTTTACTGTGAGATTTTCATTCCGTACGGACTGTATGGTATCAAGAAAAATTAGATAGTGCTTAACCCTTCTGTACGGGGGCTAGAAATAGATTCTGGGGAGTGTGAAAGGGATTAGTAATTAGATGGGGTAGGGGGTAATGAGACTGTCCAGGGAATGCATTTTTCTCTGTATTAGATTAGATTAGATTACATTCAATTTTAATGCCATTTCATGTTAGAATGTCTTAGAAATAACTACAATGTATGTGAGAAATTCCTCAATAGAAAATATGCAGGGTTATACTTGGTGTGGTATAAATGGGTATATATAGCAATAAACAGAAAAGAAATCAGTGTTGTCAAGGTTAACGCATTAACGCTTGTGATTGATCTGGAAAACCTAACGCACTATTTTGTTTTTAACGCAAATTAATCCTCTGGAGTCCACAATCCTGCATGTGGGGTGAAACAGAAATCTTGCCAATCTGTCTAAAAAAAACTCTGCAAGTTTTGTCTTAGATAAAAAAAAAACACCCCAAACAGTCCACTTTTCAAATACATATAGGTAGAAACTAAATATATTTTCAGAGCTTTGTGAGGAGAATATAAATATCAAGAGTAACTGACTGATCGCCCACCCATTTGCAAATAGTGCTATTCTTATGAAAGCAACAGTAAGATAACCCAACAGTCATTACTGGGTCCAGAAAACCTCCATAAACAAGAGCACATGTCTGGGTTCTGTTTACACTGACTGAGGAGCTTCAACATTTTATTCTGTGATGTGAGTGTTTTCACTGAGGAAATATTATAAGGAATATCTCTTCAATTCATGAATAACTGTGAATTAGTTACTTTGTAAAGTACAAAATGCCACTTGTTTTCTAATTTTGATTGCTAATGTAAAAACTTGTCTAACTAAAAGAGAAAATATATACAAAATGCTAGAAAGTAGGTTGTTCTTTTAGCATTTTTCACTATCTTTATGGGACGTTTTTGCAAGTTAAGACCAGCCATCATAGCTGGGCAGCCATCACACTTGTATAATTCATATAAATGATGCAACTTATGTTTCTGTTCAATAACGTATTCAAAGACAAAATGAAAAACTAAAAGCAGAGCAGGAATATGCTGGTTGTTAATTACGTTGGCGAATCACGTTTTGATCAATGCAACTGAATTGTTTCAACCATCAGAACCAAGATACTATATTAAAAAAAACATATGATTCCTCTTAGCAGTTTGTCTTTGTTCCAATAGCACACATGTATTTGTTTCATTTTCCGAAAAATACAAGCAAATATCATGCTACCATTTTAAACTTGGGATAATCATGATTAATCACAGCTTATTATTGTGATTAACTGAATTAACCTTTTTAATCAATTAACACCAATAATATGAATATTTTTTTACATAAAGGATATACATAATATAATTGAACCTTTATTGTTCCTGTGAGGAAATTATTTTTATGCCTCCCTCAACTTGCTCCTTGTAGAGCAAGCTGTCCTCAAAGGGCAGCTACCCACAGTGGTGCCCAGAGAGCTGGTGGTTAAGGGTCTTGCTCAAGGAGCTTGAACCGGTGACCTTGTGATTACAGGCATATAGGCTTAGCCAACTGAGCCACACACTGCCCCGATAGCTAATATGCATTTAAAACATGGGTATTAAGACATACACAACAAAATACAGTTAGTCATCTAAATGGTGATTGAGACTGATGAAATTGCCATGTAAGTGGAATGTGCAATAAATGAACAGGTGTAACCTTAATGTTATGTGTCATGACTAAGAGTGTATTCGGTTTTACATTTCCAGATGATCCATCCAGTACTTCTAGAAACTGTAGAAATTGGGGATGTGGGGGGAGTAGGGATTAGATGGTGGGAGGCAGTCAGAGGTACATTGTTGTCATTACAACAATTTTACATTTTTTTTTACGCAAATGAGCATCTCTTTGGTTTTGTTATTCATACTCATTGCCAGAGACATTGCCTTATGTTCAGTTTACAGCTGTTCCTAATTCTCTTTGCAGTTTCAATAACAGGTCTAAAAAATCTCAAAGCAAATTTCCCTGTTGTATGGAAATTGCACCAAACTGTGAACCCAAAACCCAGGTGTGTGCCGCACCGTGACTATTGTGTACCGTTACAACTCTAGTGAAGATTGTATCTTATATTATAGAGCTTTTAATTGAGCAACTCTTTAAAGTTGTGTTGAGGGTTGTCGTCTTGCACATGTAACTGCAGATTTTTGGTCATCCAACAATCAAGGTGTCGAGAAAGATGTGCACAGATGTTACTGGTAGTACCACAATAAGTTGCAAATGGCTCTACTCATGTCTAGGTGTCTGTTTAATTTATAGAATCCAAAGTTTGCCCAAAATCTGGATTTAAACTCAGACAATGCTGGAAACGTCTCTGCACACGTTTGGTCATTTCTGTTAGCACACACTCACATGTGTCAGTTGTTTAACAAAATGTGTAACTTGGCAAATGTTAGGAGTGACAAATGTAACTAACTATTACAGTAGCCTGGATTGATATTTAATAATTGATTTTTAACTCTTGTGATAATCTAAAAATCACCACCTCAAAGAATCATGATTTGTAACTAAATCAATTCCCCCCCCCCCACACTTTTCATTATGTTTATAATTATCTACAGATATAAAAGGACCTATAAAGTTCAGCAGGATGTTTGTTACAGGGAAATCTGTGACACAGCACTTTCGAAGAAAACTCCCAGTAAGACTGCTCAGCACCAGTGCTACATATCATTATGATCTCATTGTCATGCAGTTCAGAATACTTATTATTTAATATATTTAATTATTTAATATCTGATACCATCTTATAATAACTAACAAAATATAACTTTTATAAAGCACACTTAACTCTTCCGAAACAAAAATGCATATAAATAAGTATATGTTAATGTATTTTGTCTAAATAACCTGAGGGATATATGAATAGACAGTTAACCCCACAGTAAATTGTGTTATTGCCATGCTATTGTTTAAATTATCTTTATTTTTCTTCACAGACGGAAGAACTCAGAGAAAGCAGTGAATGTGTGAGCACATTTACGTCACTGTTCTCCTGACCCAGAGAAAAAGTTGTGAAAACAAATGACTAAAACAGAGAATTGTACCAATATAATGTACTCAGGCAGCATGGTGGCTCCGCAGGTAGTGCTGTTGACTCTGTGCAGTTTTCCCTGTTTGCTCAGGTTATCTCCTATAGCCCAAACACATGTAGCTGAGCTGATAGGGCTTGGGCTGCTAACTGTTATGTAGCTAAGGCACTGGCTTATAATGGGTATCATTACGGAGGGGGTCATTTAAATAAACAATTTTGGGCCATTAGCATACAGGAACCAAAATGCAAAGTGAAACTGTATGCCAGAAAATGGAATACAAATCACAGAAGCAAACTAAACCGGAGTAGCAGGTCGTCACAGACTTCTTAAAGATTAGATAAGAGATGTTGACCACAATAAGATTAGTTACACTAATAGCAAATATTGGTGATTATGTAGGGGTGTATTAGGATCATGTAGGGGTAGGCGTGATTGTGACTAATGACCAAGGAATTAGTGAATCTGTTTTATGAACCGGATTATTTGGGGTGGAAAAATCATTTGTATGCAGGCAAAAATGAGAGCTAGTTGTTTGGTAGATTAAAAATATATCACACTTCTGAAAATAAAACAGTTATTTCTTATTAATAAGGATTATTTGAATATTAAAAATCTCATTAATTGTGTACAAGTCTTGAATACTGGATATTCTGTAAAATGTGTTGTTGACATCACATCTCAACCAATGCAATATGAAAAACTCTTTAGGATAAAGTGTGATCCTATATATTATACAGGTCTTGTCAAAGTAGTATGCGTGGCCTTGTAAGACTTGCTTCTCACAAAGGACAAAATGAATTGCTGGGTCTTAGGTGAATATAGAAATGACGTATTTATTTAAGTCAGTGTTCCTGTTTTTTCAGGAAACTTGTGATGTTCTTTGATTTCCAGTGAATTTTGATTTCTCAGTATGAGAAGTGACCTCCAATTAGCCCCATCTGAAGTCCCAAAGGTTTCACTACCAGCTGCCTCCGTGAACATTTTAACTTTATCCAGCTCCAGTGTCCTCAGTTTCAAGTTTCTATTACAGTTAAGTGAATGATAAAAAGAGTCTCATGATTGGATATGAGGTTTTCACACTGAGCAAAAGAAAGACGTGGAATTCTGGCTGTACAGTAAAGCAGTGGTGTGGAAAAAAATGACATTCTTTAAAAGTTGAAAGAGTAGCATATGTTAAATATATAATAGTCCCCCAAGAAATCTGGTATATATTTACACAACTCCCCCATGAACGGCTTCAGCTTTCTCTGTGCTCTGCATGAGCATACGTTCAGTGTTGAACTGCCATTCGCTTAAATGAAGACATTTTGTTAAATATGCCAAAACTGATGTCAAAAGGAAAAAAAAAACTCTTTCTTCCCAATAAAACAAATTTCTGTGCAAGCTATCATGTAAATAGTGTTTTTGTAGGTGATTATTTTAATAAAAAATGATAAAATGTATCCTTGTCTTCTTTTTATTATAGATATGCCAAAAATAGAACAGTAGTTTTATTCTGTCTTTATTTCATTATTAGATTTGATTATATTTTCATTCATTCATTCATTTTCCGCTTTATCCTATTGGGTTGTGGGGGGTCCGGAGCCTATCCCGGAAGCAAAAGGCACGAGGCAGGGAACAACCCTGGACAGGGGGCCAGCCCATCACAGGGCACACTCACTGTTACTATTTGATCACACATGCACACCTACAGGCAATTTATTAACTCCAATTAGCCTCAGAACGCACACACATGTAACCCAGGCGGAGACTCGAACCCGGGTCCCTTAGGTGTAAGGCAACAGTGCTAACCACTGCAGCACCATGTCATCTCTAATTATAGTTCAATATTTATTTTAAAATGCAGATTAATTGATATGTCACTTGTGTAACGTGTAATTAGCATTTTATTGTTTATTATTGCATAATACAACTTCAATTGCACAGCTTACATTTTTTTTACTTTGATACAATGAGAAATTTAATGAAGTCCTTGGAATTAAAAGTGTTACAAAAAAATATAAATTGAGCCCTTTTGGTTTTACTCAAATTTTGCAACCTTAAAAAAAATCCTCAATTTTTTGTAGACGAATATAGAGCATATGTTTTTCAGAATTGTCTAAAAAAAGTTACTTTTTAATGCATTTCTTGTACAGGTGTGGCATATACAGAGTGAATTGAGCACCACGATCACAACACAGGAGTTACTTATTACGGTGACTGTGAATGGCTGTCTAAACTGTGCAGTGTTTGTTGAGTAACACACAGGTTTTGGACGATTATAGCACTGGCGTGCCATTTACAGGGATACCAATTAAACATGTTATCAGTCATCAATGTCCACTACTCTACCATAAGCCTCATCTGCTTTTGGCAAGACATTCAACCAGCTTCACAATCACAAACCATGTGGCTGCATTTTCACCTGACATGTCACCCATTGGGCATTTTTGGGATGGTCTGGATCAAGGCACCAATATCGGATAATTTCATCCAGAAGTTGAACAGTGTGATGAAATTCCACAGGTTACATCAACAATCATACCACAAATTGCTCCCGGAGAGCAGGTTGATGCCTTGCATGGCAGCCTCCACCACCGGTGTATGAATGTGTACTGTATGTGGATGGATGAATGTGAGGCATGAATTGTAAAGAGCTTTGAGTGCTCGTAGGAGTAGAAAAGCGCTGTATAAATGCAATCCATTTACCATTTAACTTTATCAACTCTAAGGAGATGTGTTGCGCTGCTACTGGAAAATGATGGTCACACCAGATGCAATTTTTTTGCTATGACCCACCTTATCTTATCCAGATAGGGCCACTGTGTATGTGGGTTTTTGCTGCAACTCCCCAATTATGTTACTAATTAGGAGATTGATTGGCGGACAAATCAGACTTTCAATTATTAATTTCATTGCAACAGACTTGCAATGCAGTTTTTGAGCACTAGGTGTCTGTCTTCAGCCATTCAAAACTAAGCAACACCAAAGTATGATTTCTAGGGATGGTAAAATATACCGCTTTGCAACACTGCACTGGCATATAAGTTCCTGATGTGACTGCCCTGATTAACAAAGTATGCATCAGGTACGATTTTAAGGGACCAGGATGGAGGGAACAAAGGCGGGACTTATTTTCCCCGCAGGTGTTTTGTTTTATTTTGTTTACGTCATATTCACCTCCAGACTGTATTTACCATCACCCACTACTCCTATCATATTGGACTCCCAGCCAGGTTGGAACACCTAATGTCGGGCTGTTACTGCAGATGCTGCTGCTGTGCACACCTGGGCCAGCACCTCCCTCACCACGTCCCATGATATCACCAACATATAACAAATACAACGCCCTGCCTTGACGGTGGGTCCTGTGCCTGACCTGCTCTGACCACTGGAGTTATCAAGTCAGAAGCAGCACACGGCCGGGGTTACATTAATATATAATTATTAATAGAAGTCCTATCCATTTATGTAACCAATCGTTTCTGACCAGTAATTTCTTATTTAGATTGATTCCCTCTCTCTAAAATGTTTCCCAACTGCACTCTGTCATCTCCAGTTCTCCACTACTGTCAGTGGCCAATTATCAGCAAATCTTTCAGCCATGTCTTGCATGAGTTGGAAGCGTGTGTGTACTGAAGCATTGTATCAAATCACACTGCATTGCAATAGGGGTGAATTGTATCTTATTGCTACAGTAACTGCTTCATATGTATCTTTAAAGTATAACATCATTGGCAAGACATCAAAACGTGCATCACCTCACCTCCATAATGATTTCATAATATCTTTAAGAATTTGATTAAATTTGTTTGGCATGTGAAATAACTAAGCTTTTGAGAAAGTATATGGTTTTTAATGGGTTTGGGTACAAATCATAATTAATAATGAGTACCATTGACACAAATTTACCTATATAATTGACCTCGTTGATTATTATGCTCTTCTTTTTCATCAGATCAGAATCAGAATCACCTTTATTGGGCAAGTATGTTTACACATATAAGGAATTTGTCTCTGGTTTTTCATCGCTCTCAGTATACTTTAACAGAACAAACAAATAGCAAAAAATGGGACTACAAAAAAAAGAAACAATTAAGTACAGTCAATGTACAAAAAAAAAAAAAAAAGTCAAAAGTCCATAGTGAAAAAGTACATAAGGCAAAGATGCTGGTTACTATATATACATGAGGTACAGTAGAAACTTGGTGATAGCAGATTATTGCAAAATTACTGTCCTTGACACTTAAGTGTTCATCAGAGTGATGGCCTGTGGAAAGAAACTGTTCTTGAGTCTGGCTGTTTTGGTGTACAATGCTCTGTAGCATTTATTAGGGAGGGGGAATTTGAACAGGTTGTGACCAGGGTGTGATGGGTCTGTAATGATTTTGCCTGCCTATTTCCTGACTCTGGACAAGTCCTGAATGGAGGGCAGGTCCACACTGATGATTCTTTCCACAGTCCTTTACTGTCCATTGTAGTCTGCACCTGTCCTGTTTTAAGAGTGTTCATCTCTAACTTGTTCTGACCACACCAGAGGGCCAGCTTTTCAGCATCCCATCTGTATGCAGACTCATCACAGTCACTGATGAGGCTCATGACTGTAATGTTGTCTACAAACTTCAGGAGTTTAACAGATGGGTCCCCTGAGGTGCAATCAGGGAGAAGATCAGAGCTCAAAATAAATAAATTGCAGGGCCCTGATCGCATCTTTCCTATAGTTTGAAAGAGATGAGGGATATTATTAGCCAACCTTTAACTTTACTATTACAGAAATCCTTATCTGCTGGTGTGGTACCTTCTGATTGGGAGCATATTAATATAACACCCATGTTCAAAAAAAGGGTAGAAATACTCCAACAAAATGTAAGCCATTCAGTTAAACTTGCATAACTGGAAAAGCAATGAAAACTATAATCCAAGTGAAAATGGTAGATTACCTGGATTCAAATAACATTCTGAAGGATAGCCAACATGGATTTAGGAGAGTTAGATCCTGTTTAACTAATCTACTTGAATTCTTTGAGGAAGCTACAAGATAAATTGATCACAAAAAGACCTATAATGTGACATACTTAGAAGACCTTTGATATTGATGATATTGTCACCAATACATACAGTAAATTGGTTAAAATTGCAGACAACATCAAGGTGGGTGGTGTAGCAGATACTGATCTAGTGGCAGAGAGGCTACAATGGGATCTTGATTTAATTAGCGACTGGGCTGATACTTGGCAGATGAAATTTAACACAGACAAATGTAAGGTAATCCATGCAAGGAGCAAAAATATAAAGTACAGATATTTTCCACTGAAATAAAGGTAGCTGATTATGAGAAAGATCTCGGTGTGTATGTTGTTGCTTCCATGTCCCACTCTTGCCAGTGTGTGGAAGCAATAAAAAAGGCCAACAGAATGTTGGGTTATATCTCTAGTTGTGTGGAATTTAAGTCAAGGAAGGTGATGTTACATTTATATAATTCCTTGGTAAAACCCCACCTAGAATATTGCGTGCAGGTTTGATCACCATACCTTAAGAAGGACATTGCTGCCTTGGAAAAGGTGCAACGGAGGGCTACGAGAATGATTCCTTGTCTTGAGCAAAGGAGACTAAGGAGGGACATGATTCAGGTCTACAGTATAAGATTCTAACGGGTCTGGATGTTGTTCAGCCAAATGGCTATTTCAATATTAGTTTAAATACTAGAACTCGTGGCCATAAGTGGAAATTAGCGGGTTTTAACATTTTAAAACAAATTTGTGGAAGCACTTCTTTACACAGCGTGTAGTTAGAGTATGAAATAATCTTCCTGCTAGTGTAGCGCAAGCTAAAACCCTAGGTTCCTTTAAATCAGAGCTAGATAAGATTTTAACAACTCTGAGCTATTAGTTAAGTTCTCCCCAAACAAGCTTGATGGGCCAAATGGCCTCCTCTAGTTTGTAAATTTCTTATGTTCTTAAAGTTCCTCATTTGGGACTCCTCTAGCAACCGCTCATTGAACACAAAGTAAAGCCAGCCATACCCAAGGATTCTCCAAAGAGTCACAGTACCGAAGATTGGTTGTTGGTTCTTTTTATTTCTTTTTAGGGTTGCTGATGCTAAAGTGCTTGTTTTATTTAAAATAAATTTGTTAATTGTATAAACACGTCTCCATTGTCCATTCAGTAAAACGAACCAGTGTGCTCTTATTGTAGAGTACTATTTCCTGGAGTAAAATTCCCAAAGTGGCATAGTCGTGTACCAGTATTAGTACCTGCTCGCTGCCACAGTAACACTCACTATTTTTCCAGATCCCCCAAACAATCGTAAAGGGGAGTCATCAGAGAAGATGACTTTACCCCAGTCCTCAGCAGTCCAATCGCTGTACCTTTTCCAGAATTTCAGTCTGCCCCTTGTGTTTTTTTGAATAGAAGTAGCTTCTTTGCTGCCTTTCTTGACACCAGGCCATCCTCCAGAAGTCTGTGCCTCACTGTGCGTGCAGATGGACTCACACCTGCCTGCTGCCATTCCTGAGCAAGCTCTGCACTGGTGGTGCCCCGATCCCACAGCTCCATCAGCTTTTTTGGGCGCCCTGAAGCCTTCTTCACAACTGAACCTCTCTCCTTGAAGTTCTTGATGATCCGATAAATGGATGATTTAGGTGCAATCTTACTAGCAGCAATATCCTTGCATGTGAAGCCCTTTTTGTGCAAAGCAATGATGACTGCACACATTGATTTCAAGCACCACCCACCATTTAGAGCATTCGGTCTGGTATTCCAACTCAATCAGTATGACAGAATGATCTCCAGCCTTGTCCTTGTCAACCCTCTCTCCTGTGTAATGAGAGAATCTGGCTGAAATGCAGTGGAAATGGGATTAAGTTTATTTTCATGGAAAACAGGGACTTCATAACATTCTGGAGTATATGCAAATTGCCACCATAAGCAGATTTATTGAAAATTAATATTTGTGTCATTCTCAAAACTTCTCACCATCCCCAGTGCAGTCATTAACATTAGTCTTTCTGTTTTTACCCCTCGTTGTCCTGTTTCCCTGCTCCTGTTGTGGTTTAATAGAGCCCCTTTTTTGTTCTCCTGATGCCTGCCCTCGAGTCCTTTATTTCTCGTGCTGTGATACGATGTATCTATGCACAATATAGATTTATTTTTTGATCCTAACATCAATGTTGTTTTCAGTTAAAATATGCAACATGTTCAGAGACATGCCAAACGAAAAGGAATCAATGACAAATAAGGACCTGATGCAGCACTGAACCAAAATCAGAGCATAAAATCTTAACAGTAACATCATCCAGGAAATGAGGAATACTAGAACAACGTCCATGGATGTACAGGCTTGTCAGTCAGCAGGTTCATGACCTGCCCTGAGTGTGTGTTTCTGTGAATATTTGCCCTCCTTGGGTCTGGCATCCTGTCGAGGGTATATCCTGCTTTTGAGCCATGTGCTTCCTGTCATAAGTTTACATAGCCTTTAGCAGGTTTCTGTTATGTAATATCAGAAATAAAAATAAACACCATTATGAAACCTCAGGTTCTTTAAGAGTCGAATGATGAGGCAAGTTCCTTAAGTTTAAGCAGTTTATTAAGAAAGAATGAAAATATTCACACACAGCCGGTTCTGTCAGATAGCCTTGATGAGAGTGAGTTTTATGAGATAGGCAAAGAACGTGATGTTAGGAAGCAGGTAGCAAGTACGAAAAGAAATATAAAAAATAAGAAATATAAACTAAATGAAATTAAATAACTACAAATAATTCCATAGAAAACAAAACATTGAATTCTCGAGAGTAATTGATTACAATAAGTAAATAACTGACCAGGATATAACACAAAAAAACTCTGCACAAAGCCTTGGAACTACACTAGGTTCTAAAAACTATGTGTGGCAGTGCAGCAAATACCAAATCATAACATCAGTCAAAATTAATTTCAGGAATTATACTAAATCGCTTTCTATGCAACACATGGAAACTGAGAAATTTGGTAAAATATGTAATTGTAATATGTGTAGCACGATTAAATGAAAATTGCTGTGTTGCGTACTTGGTAAATCTTTAAGAGGCTATGTGTCATCAAGACCAAAAGGAAATAAGACACAAAATCGTTAACTAATATTGACCTGTGCCCAGTGAAGGAGGGGGGGAATCATGCTAGGGTACAGTGTTAATTAATGGTTGCTTAATTAATAACAAGAATGGACATTGTGATGATGCGTTTAAAATTTTAGCGGGTAAATCTTTATTTCAATACATATATTTATAATTTAAAATTATGTTGTGGGTTGTCTAAAACAGTGTTTCACAAACTTTTTACACCTGAAACCACCTCAGAAAGTACTACATTCACAAGGAAGTTGTTGAGGGGTGGCAACAGTAAGATGTGTACCACTATCATCAATGATGTTTATACAAACGGATACCTTTGTGTACTATATGAGAACTTAAAAAGATTAGCGGGATAGAAATTCCTATCTGATCTACTACTGCTCCTCTGACCTGCAGTGTGCCTCAAGGCTTGATTCTCAGACTAGTGCTATTTTCTTTATACATCCTTCCGCTGTCTTGTCATAATTGAGTCTGGGGAGGCAAGAGCAGAGAGACAGAGAGCCAGGGAATTCAGGGTTTATCGAGGAGAAACAGTACATTCGGGGCCGACTGGCAGCAACGACGAAGGACATTACTGACAGGACTGGGGAAACATACTCAAACACGGACTGAAATACACAGGACTTAAAGGAAATAATATGAAACAGCTGGTAACAATTGAGATTTCACACAAGATTATTGAGGGTGTGTGGCACACAGGAGGATCAGATGAGCAGGGTGCAACAGAACCCCCCCTCCAAGTAAGTAAGCCCATAGTGCGTGCCCAAGGGGAGCGAAGAGACAGGACTGGGGTCATGAGACCTGGAAAACAAAAGCAAAACTATCAACGCAGAGCAGGGAACAGGATGGACACACAGAACAGGCACAATGGAAGCAACCTGGACAACAACTGACAAATCACTGGAAACCCAGACAGGCACAGGGGCATCAAGAAAGGAGACACTGGGTTACATAAACTGGAGGAACAAAGGGACTAGGAGTCAACAACAGAGGAATGGAGGGACAAGGAGCAGACACAAAACCAGGTGGCAAGAAGGCAACAAATGAGGGGAAACAAGAAGTCAGAGGGAACTCTAACGGGTGAGAGGTGGACGCCGTAGGGGCAGCAGACGATCTCAGGGCTGGAGCCAGAGGGACCCTTGGCGTCAGTTAGGTAGGACGCAGGAGGGCACCTCGTAGGAGGCGAGGAGGCAGATCGAGGGACAGGTCGAGGAGGTGAAGAGGAAGTTTAAAGGGGCACCAGGGGAGGCAAGGAGGAAGGCGAAGGGGACCTCAGCAAAAGCGAGGAGGGAGGTGAAGCCACAGCAGCCACAGCTGGCGAAGTGGGGGGAGCCGCAGGCGACCGATAAGTTGAAGCGGGGGAGCCGCAGGCGACCGATGAGATATCGGTGTCAGAGCCAGGGCCGCAGGTAACTGCCGAGCATGAGCCGGAAGACCCGCAGGCACCCCTCGAGCCACAACCATAGGGACCAAGGGCAAGCCAGGGGGCAGAGTGGGTGGGACCTGACTTGACGCAGGTGTCCGGAGCAGGTACTTTAGGGGCCGGAGAAGGAGTATAAGGAACAGCAACAGGTGGAGCAGGAGCCTCTGTGGGCAGAGCAGGGATAGGCGAAGCAGGAACCTCTGGGGGCAGGTCAGGAACCTGAGTGGGAACTTTTAGGGGCAGGTCAGGAACCAGAGCAGCAACCTCTGGCGGTGGTGCAGCAGGAACTGCCAGCACTGGAACCTCGGGGGCACCATGAGAACCGCCAACACTGGAACCATGGGGGGCAGAGGCTCAGCCACTGGCACTGGATCCATGGGGAGCGGAGCATCAGCCACAGGGACAGAAACCTGTCCAGAGTTTGGGATTGCACCTCCAGTGCAAGTGTGGTCTCAGGGAAAGGAACAGCATTGACCTTGGGTACCGTAGCCCCTCCTATCGAGGGAGCCTGGTCCACCTAGCAATTCTGCCAGAGGATCATACGGCACACCACGGTCTGTGGCCACCTGCTTCAGGTTAACTTCAGCCATTTTCTCATTTACCTCTTTCACGAGGTGAGCATTTTCAGATAGGGATCCCTCTTCAAAAGCGAGGACTCACAACACTCACAACACGGGGTCATTGTTTACCTGGCCGATTAAGCCAGTACAATGCCTTGTTCTTGTTAGCTATGTCGAGGTACTGCTCCTCGCTCAATGCAGGCATCTTCTTTGAGAGTCCTGTCATTCTGTCGTAATCATGTCCGGGGAAGCAAGAACAGGGAAAGCCAGGAATTTGGGGTTTATTGGGGAGAAACAGCATATTCGGGGTAGACTGGCAGCAACAACAAAGGACGTTACTGACTGGACTGGGGAAACATACTTGAACGCGGACTGAAATACACAAGACTTAATGGAAATAATATGAAACAGCTGGTAACAATCGGGATTTCACACAAGGTTAATGAGAGGGTATGACACACAGGATGATCAGACGAGCAGGGCGTGACATGTCTCAGGTTATAAACTCCTTCGAGTACATCTCATATTGCCTTTATGACCTTCAGCTGTATTCCTCATTTTAACCCAATCAAATTAATAAGTTATCTATTTTGGTTGACTGTGTGTCAGAGATTAAATATTGGCCCTGCAATAATCATTTGTAGGTGAATTCTGGTAAGGCAGAGGTTCTACTTGTTGCTCCCCCTAGCCTCCATCCTGAGATTAGCCTCAAGATGGTCTCTGTCTGCCTAGTTACAAAATCAAGCTTACATAACTTGGGAGTTGTTTTTGACCAGTTGTTAAGCCTAAATTCACACATAAAGTTTATCAGCTGCTCTTCTTTCTTTCTGGCCTAATGGCAGAATCCAATTAGACAGCCGAAGGCTTGGAATGCGTGTAGGTCCTTCCGAGAACTCCTGTAAAGTTACTTACCCTTTTAGGTGAAACTGAATTATATCTGACTAAGATCTTTTATGGAATTTTAGTCATGACATTTCTGTTATTCAGATTACTCCTGGACCATGCCTGTTAGTGCTTAACTCCTATTAATCCCGGACACTGGAGTACACCAGATTCACTTTGGCCGAGAGGGCATTCCACGGGTCTACTACGTAGGACTTAGTTCAGAAGGTGGGAAATCCCTACGATGTAATACAATGTCAGCCTAGACAACCGTTCAGGCCCGGCGACCTATAACTCCTCAGAAGCTCAGCTGACACTTGCCGAATCTGAGCTTGTGACTCAGAGGTTAAGCTAGTGTTTGCCGTAACTCAGCGTGTACGTGCCTCAGAGGCTGGGCCAGCATGTGCACGCCTGAGAGGTTGAGCTGGTCTTTTGCTGTCACCCAGCGTGTGTGCGCCTCAGAGGCTGAGCCGGTCTATTGCTGTAACCCAGCGTGTGTGCGCCTCAGAGTCTGAGCTGGTCTTTTGCCGTAACCCACCATGTCCGTACTTCAGAGGCTGGGCTGGGCTTTTACCGTAACTCAGCGTGTGCGCATCTCAGAGGCGGAGTTGGTACTCGCTGTAACCCAGTGTGTGCGCGCCTCACAGGCTGAGCCAGTGTTCACCGTAATTCAACTTGGGCAGTCGCATCGGGTCTCAGAGAAATGGGGTTGAGTCAGGCTGCAAGAGAGTGTTAGAAATAAACCTCAAAAATCAGTCTATGGGAAAAATACAGAGGTTAGCTAAGTTAGACAGCCAAGAAGTAATCAAGTTTATTCACGACACATGAATTAGAATTTAGTGATTAATTGTCATTGTTGACACACCACAGCACACAGTGCACAACAACGAAATGTGTTCTCTGCATTTAACCCATAAGTGACGATGTAACATAGCAGGGGGCAGCTAATTCTATACACAGTGACTTTTGTCTGTGAAAAGTGCTTTATAAATAAATTTTATTTACTGACTTACTTATTGGACTTACTATAAGGCATAGACAGCTCCTTAATAGGGGCCCCATGAAAACAGAATTTTCAGAAAATGGATATAAGATAACAAGATCATTTATATTATAGCAGTGTGTCTGTTATTGCATTTTTGACTACAGTTTTTAGTACTTCGCGATACCCAGCTTTCTCTTTGATCAGGAGTCTAGTGGCAGGCTACTGGTTGTTTCAGCAAATGAGCACATAAAGCCTAACAGAAGTAGAAAGATACAAGACTAACATTACATCTTCTGTGTCTTTGATACTGTCCTGCTAGAGTGGTAGACAGCTTGTGGATAGACGTGTAAAAAACACAATTAAATGCACATATTCAAAAATTCAAGAGTGACATTGGCCATAAGGGTGGAGTAAGGCATAGGCTTTCCTAGGCTACAGCTTGAGGTCACAACCAAACAGGGAACAGTGAAACTTCCTAAATTTGTGCAATACCCCTCCCCTTTCAACTGGCACATCGTACCTCCCACCTCCCGCCTGATCGATACGCTTTACATTGGCACCCCAGACTTTGAGTAGCATATTAGTGATGCCCCTCCTTTTAAGTTCCCTCTTGTTTCTCTTTCAGCTCCAAAAACAGCTGAAATGGCCCTCTTAGGGAGTCCCCTACTCATGTCGGCCTAGGGCCCCCAGAGAAGGTAGTCGGCTCCTGAATATTACCAACACATCCCATCCATGCCATTATTTTTTATCTGATGATTCCTTTGTCCCTCAGACAGGACATTGCAGGAAGCAGGAAGTATCTGCTGGGACATGGGCTGCTGACTGGATAGGGCATTCCGGAACAAGATGTGTGCGAAGAAGTAGCAGGTGGAGCCTGGGGGAGCTAAAGCAGGACACGGAATGGAAAGAGAAAAAAAAAATAAAAAATCTAAAAACAATAGCAAAGCAAAGTCTCGTTCTGGGAGCAAAAAGACAACAAGCAACATTCGGTGCTCAGTATATGCTAAAACTGAGTCTTCTGATCTTATAGCGCAGAAAATTCCAGTGTAATATTAGCTGTAGGAATGATTTCTAGTCAGATACCACTGCTAACCAGAACCTGCAGACTGAGAAACAGCTCTTTCCCATACACTGTGAGCCCATAAAACTCTGAGGAACAATTATTAACAGGACTACATCTCGTATTACTCATCAGGGCATTACTGACACTTGCTAAATTCTGCACTTGAGCACTTCTGTGAATTCTGCAAACTCTCATTTATGGTAAAACGTCACTATGAATAATCAATATTACATGTGTGGACATTGCTGCAATAGCTAACTTCAGTGTTACACATTATTGCTGTGATTTTGCACTCACATACAGCTGTCTTTTCTATGATCACACTGCTCAATTTTGTGTTGGTGAAGACTTCCTGGACTTGGCAGCAGAAAGAAAATAAGCGAATGGGGTTTTGATCAAATAAACCTAAACTTTCACCTGTAGCTCAAATGACAGAATTAAAGACCTATTTTGATCATTATAAGAATACCCCTGTCACACTCGGCGGGCGCACGGAGCACGGAAAGAGCAGAAGACGCAGAAAGTCAGGGCGAAAACGGGGTTTATTCGTAGGAGCACGACAAACGGTAGGCAACACAGGGGTTGACATCACAATGACCGGACTGGGGAAACAAACCGAAATGCGGACTAAATACATTACACTGATCAGGGCCATTCAAAACAGCTGAGGAACACGGGGAATCCACATGAGGTTAACGGAGGGGGGGGGGGCGTGGCACAGGAGGATCGGCACGATCAGGGCGTGACAACCCCATTCATTTTAAAGGACCATAATTCCTGAAAAAGTAAGCGAATGACGGGTGGTCTTCAATGATGATGCCATTTAGAAGTCTAAAGATCTGAACAGCTGGCAGAATATCATCTATTTAGGAAAATGGATGGCTATAGCTAAGGATTTAATTTATTCCTGCCTTCTTGTAGTATTTAAGTGGTATAGATTGCTTGAAAGCTAAGAAAATATTGTATTTTCAGCTGTCATTTTCCTTCACTGGTTTCATATATTCTAAGTTTTAGTTTCCTGTATTGTGAAATGGCTTTTGGGTTTACAAGCACATAACTTTTCTGACTTCTGCTTCATTTCTAAGTGGTGTGGGGCAAGATGCTAGTTTGATTGCTTAATGTCACTGGATGAAGTCATAAAGATTAACTGTCCCTTTTCTACTGTAATGGCCCATCTTTAGAAATAAGACTGACTGTAAATCTTTGTTACCCTTAGTCTGGGGAACACCTCTTCAGGAACAAAGCAATAGCAGAGATCTTGTTTGTCAGTTTTTGCAGAATGCATTAACATCATCAACTGTTTCATTTCCTGTTACATTTTTTACTTGAGTTTAGTGGAAACTTTTGTAGAATTAATGTCATGATTATGTGTGATTTACTTTTAAGTGTGATTAAAAAAGTATTGGTACTGTAATGAGAAAATGCTGTAATCAATTCACATAACAAACTGGGTTACATACACAAACTGGCAACTTATTTTTGCACATCAGAATACCCCAGGTAAAGCTCCACTCTTTGACAGACACACCAATGAATGAAATATAGACAAGCAGAAAAAAACTGCCTGATAAATAATAATCATAATACATTTTATTTGAAGTGCCTTTCAAGGTACCCAAGGACACTGTAGAGTAAAAGCAGAACATAAAATATAAAAGTAGTTAGGCTATAAACAACAAATAGGTAGCATGTAGAGACAAGGACATATTGTTAAAAAGCACACCAGTGCCAGATTGACATCAACCAAAGCAAACATGAAATAAATATAAAAGAAAATCTCATAAAAGTCAAGACTGGTCTGAAAAGGTCAGAGTGAAGAGGTGAGTTTTGAGCATGGATTTGAATATGGAGAGTGAAGTGCATGTGTGTAGTGCAAGTGGGGGGGTGTTCCAGAGTTCAGGGCCAGCCACACTAAATGCCCTGTGACCCATGTAACCCATGTAACGGAGATGAGCAGAGGGGGTGCATAGAAGGTGTGCATCGGTAGAGTGTAAAGATAAAGAACACATATATTGTGCAAGCTATATCCAGAAATCCAAAAACGCACTGAAACATTTATTGTCAAAATTAAAAGCACATTACAAAAAAAAAATAGTCCTCAAAGTACTTATACTGCAGTGAGAAGCATTTGATTTCTTATCTTTATTTCTTATTTTCAATTGTGAAAACTGGCAGATTAAAATGTAATAAAATTTAAATGTTTTCATTAATACTGTAGTATACGCTTAACAGATGATTCATGATAAATAAGTTTGTAAAAAGTTTCAGGAGCACAAAAGTTGATCTTAAATTCTAATTATAATAATAAGTAGCCAAGCTACTGTTTTAATATAGTAGATTATATATATATATATATATATATATATATATATATATAGTAGCTACACTACGAGGTACAGAGAAAAAGTAGCTCACTACATCAAAGCTATCTCATCCAATAATACTTCATATTTGAGCTGTAGGTGTCACGCCCACAGGGGCGGGACCGAGCGGACACAGCCCGTCAGCAGGGGACACGCTGCCAATATAAGCCGGGTTCG
>JAODKE010000035.1:11119818-11132021 GCA_026779605.1 Mormyrus hasselquistii | reverse complement strand
AGGTATATAATTGTCCAAGTGGCAAAGATACAATGCGACATTCATAAGAGAAATAGCAGACAATTGTGACTGACACAAACACATCCACCATGTTTACAGTAATGATGCCAAATAAAAGTGAAGACAACATACAATCAAATACGCATAGATGGCATATGATTCCAGCTTTGTCCCACTCCAGAGAAATGCAAGGTCTTCCCCCCCTCTTCACACTATCTGGGTCCTCCGTTTGAGGGCCATAAACATTGGAATGCGGCTTTGGCTTCCCTGGAGAGGGGCCCTGGGTGAAAGAGGTACGGAGGGAGATCTTAGCATGGCCGACTCACTCCCTCCACGGCCATAAAATCCTGGCTGTGGGGCCTGCGTGATCCTACAACTGGTACGAAGACTTCACCACTGAGCTATGACATACTGCCACCTGTTAATGGATTGTGATGGATCGTTCATTTCAAGCAGTTACTATATTTGTTAGTATATTTGTTAATCCTAAAAATCTTTGTGAACTACTGAAAACAACAAATATTGCAAAAATTGATATATTGATCTCATGTTCATTCATCATTAATGAAACATGAAAGATAACAAATAACAAAAAGAGAAATATTGATCTTGTCATGCCCAACAGGTGCAGCTCATCGACTGACAATTAACCTCCCTTATAAACTGGACCAGCGTAGCGCCTGTAACCTGATGAGAATCCGAGCTGGCGAAGATTGGAAGACGTCTTTTATCACCAGTACAGGGCAGTATGAGTACCTCGTGATGCCCTACGGGTTGGCTAATAGCCCCTCCATCTTTCAATCCTTTATGAATAGAGTGTGAATAGGGTGTTCCATGACACAAGTACAAGTACACATGTACAAGTTTGTGGTGGTCTACATCGATGATATTTTGATTTACCTTCCAAGCAGGATCACGTTCATCACGTACGTTAGGTATTACGACTCAGAAAGCATCACCTATACGTTAAAGGAGAAAAGTGTGAGTTTCACCAGAGCTCAGTTAAGTTCCTGGGAATGTCATTCAACCTGGAGCTGTGGCTATGGATGACCAGAAGATCTCAGCAATACAAGAATGGCCGCGGCCCAAAACTCTCAAAGACCTGCAGCGCTTTCTTGGATTTGCCAACTTCTACAGAAGATTCATTCGCAATTTCAGTAAGATTGTGGCCCCTCTCACCTCGCTCACTCATGGGAAACCTGCTCGGCTCAGCTGGACCCCTGAGTCCGAACTCGCTTTTACCCGATTGAAGCAAGTTTTTTTGCACGGCCCCGGTGTTGGAACAACCGCGACCGGAACTCCCTTTCGAGGTAGAAGTGGATGCTTCTGAGGCAGGAGTGGGGGCTGTCTTCCCACGACATCCCTGTGCGTACTTCTCGAAGAAATTGACATCCGCGGAGCGGAACAATGAGGTGAGTGATCGAGAGCTTCTCGCCATGAAATTAGCATTGGAAGAGTGGCGCCATTGGCTGGAGGGACCCCGGCACCCCTTTGTAGTATTGTCCTATCACCGTAATTTGGAGTATCAGCCATACAACTTACCTCCCGTCAGGCTCGCTGGGCACAGTGGTTCGCTCGTTTCGTGTCAGCTACCTCCCTGGGAGCAAGAACGTGAAAGCTGACGCCCTGTCCAGGCAGTTCGACTCCCCCAAAAGTGAAGAATGTACTTACCTGGTTCTACATCCCTCCTGTTTCGTTTCGTCCATCACCTGGGGTTTGGAAGAAACCATTGCATTAGAGAATGAGAACCGAGCTCCCCCTGCGGGCTGCCCACCCGGTCTAATGTATGTGTCGCCTTCCCATTGCCAGGGTTTGCTTCGCTGGATTCATGCTCAGCCGGGGACAGGACACCCCGGGGTATCTGCCACCCAGCTTCTTGTTGCCCGTCGATATTGGTGGCCCTGTTGGCGGCAACAGGTCCAGGCTTTTGTTGATAGCTGTCCTGATTGCGTTAGATGTAAATCTATTACTGCAAGCCCCGCTGGTCTCCTTCAGCCCTTACCTGTTCCCTTCAGACCTTGGTCACATGTCACGATGGATTTCATCACAGACCTACCCCGGTCTTCTGGTAAAACCACCATACTCACCATTGTCGACTGTTTTTCGAAGATGTGTCGTTTGGTTGCTCTCCCAAAGTTACCTTCTGCGGTGGACCTCGTTGAGATCCTAGTTAATGAGATCTTCCATTTTACAGGAATCCCCGAAGATCTCGTTTCTGATAGAGGACCTCAGTTCACATCCTGAGTGTTTAGAGAGTTCTGCTCTAAATTACAGGTGTCGCTCAATCTAACATCTGCTTATCACCCCCAGGCGATTGGGCTTGCCAAACCAGCTAACCAGGAGGTGTCCGAGGCTCTCCGTCTGCTGAGCCAGACCGATCCTGCAAGCTGGGCATCACACCTAATCTGGGTGTAGTATTCCCTTAACTTTCCAAAGCGTGCAAGGATTCCAGCCACCTTTGGTCCCATGGGACTCTCGTGTGGAAGCCTGGTATCAGGACAGCAGGCAAGCCTGGCCTCGGATACAGACCGGCCTCCGTAGTCAAGCGGATCGACATAATGCTCAAGCAGACCGTCACCGCCGACCTGGGTACCCCTAAAGGGTGGGGCAACAGGTGTGGCTGTCAATGAATAACCTTTCGCATTCCGGAGTGTAAGAAATTCACAGCCCGGTATATCGGGCCGTTCCGGATCCTGAAAAGAGTAGGACCTGTCACAGTGAAATTACAGCTTCCATGCGTTTACAGAATTTGTCCCACCTTTCACGTTTTGCTCCTCAAGCCTGTCAGATACAGCCCGCTATGGCTAGCTGCCGACATCCCTGCAGAGGATCTACCGCCCGTGGGTGACGAGGGACCCTCCGCCCGGATTCCAACCCTCCTAGATTCACATAGATGTCGGGGGAAGCTCCAGTATTTGATTGACTGGGGGGGAGATAGCCCAGATGAACGGAGTTGGGTACTGGCCCCGCAAACGTCATCGGCCTCCCGGAGATGGCCGTTGGGGGGGGTACTGTCACACCCACAGAGGCGGAGCCCGACAGGTGCAGCTCATAGACTGACAATTAACCTCCCTTATAAGCGGAGGGATCACAGAACTGCCTCGTGAAGTATTGAACCAATGTTTCATAGCCATACTGAGCATTATTCTTGTCTATCGTCTGTCCACCTTTCCTTGCCTTGTCTGTTAACCATGTGTACAGTCCCTGGTCCTGTGTCTTCCTGTCGGACGGACTCCCCTGATAACGAACCCTGCATCCGGACCAAGACCTCGATTCCTGTGCGTCCCTTTGGTACCTCGTTCTTGGCTCCTTTCTTCAGGGAAAAGCTTTCTTCAGCCATGCCCACGACGCTTACCATCTGCATCCCGGCTGAGGAGACAGCGCTCCTTCGCTGCACGGAGCCACTGCCCACCTTTGCTGGTTCTCCTCTATCCTCAAAGACTCTTTGTCCCTGCATCCCTGGATCTCTGTCTCCCTTCTTACCCGTATCTGACAGATCTCATGTTTGTTCATCATTTACTGAATTGTAACATTTTTATCTCAAGTAGCTACTATATTTGTTCATGATTTGTTTTTGATGAGTAAATGATTTACTACTAAGATATTAGGGAACTCTATTGTAACGTGTTACCCGTTCTGTTTAATGGGTACAACATCTGTGACAGTGATGTCATGCTGCAAAACAATTGTCTGAGTGGAAATATCTTTAAACAGATTTAAGGTAATCACAGATTAACTTCTAAACTTCATCTAACTTCTTCAAATGTGCCAAGTCTGAAGAGAGGTTGGACAAAATATATATTCACAACACATGGCTCACAAAGACAAGCTGAAAGAGCAGATCCAGGGGTAGGTACGACAGGACTTTATAACCTGCCTGAAAAACATGAGACACAGGCTTTTCGTCCTACTGACATTTCATAATTTGGAAAAGGGGTTGATTGATTTTGTTGCAAGATTTTACAGATAGAAAACAATATAAAACTACGTTTACCTTTTACCGCGGTGTCAAAGTTGTAGTTTAAGGCTGCATCCGATTTCAGGAATAGGCTATTATCCTGAAGAAGTTAGGGTCAGTACCCTGTTTGGCCAGCAGGTGTCGCTGCCCATTCTATCCAGTCACTCCTCATCACTCCTGTTTCACCTGTCTCCCCCACTGCCACATAGCTTAGTGGACTGATTGTATGACTCAGACTGAGTCCTACTTGTCAGGGTTTTGAGGCTGGCATTACCTACATGAAGGTGTGTCTCAATACTTTTGTCCATATAGTGTATCGCTGAGCATTCACTGGCACCTGAATTACCCACACTCATCCTTGCGTTATTTTTCATCCCGTTGAATTCTCTTCATTTGTTAGAGGCTGTAGTGCCACAGTCATTGAAACTTATAAGCAATCTAAGCACATATAACTTAACATTTCCTGGTCGTTGAATTGACAATTGACCTGCACTGCTATATGCTTTCTATTCTCAACTTATTTAATAGCGGGACAATTCTTGTTGCATAAATTTACGATATTTCTTGATTCACCACAGCGTGACGTGTATTTAAACGTAATACAGAAGTGCAATATCTTCTTTTTAATAATATTCCACAGAATTTTTCCAATTGATTGGCAGAAGTTCATTGTTAAAGCCAGCGTCATTTTGAGTATTTTTAAAATTAAATAATTTCTTTGAACGTCAAAAAAAAAAAGCCTAACAAATAATGAGTAATTCATGAATGAGTTATAGAGGCGGAGAACGAAGCTGGTCACATTAGTCAAACAGTGGTGACACAGATTACATCATAATGGGTATAAAACAGTGCGGTACGAAACCGAGTTGACACAAACTGTACGACGTTTCACCTTTTCAGTTCGTTCAACAGATTTTCGGGACATTTTCACGTTTGAAAATGGAGATTCTCAAGGAGAAAAACAAAGCGAAATCAAACAGCTGTTTTAGCAACATCAAGGTATGTATTTTTATTATTAGTATATAGTAGTGCTAGTAGTAGTAGTAGGCGTAGTAGTATTTATAGCACTGTATTTTAGATATAGAAAAACACCACTTTGCGTTAAATTTCACTAGATTAGAAAACTACTACTGTAGTTGCGAAGTGTACAAACACATAGGTGTAGCCTATATTCGATGTATGCTACAAATCTATCTATCGATCGATCAATTAATCAATCAGTCAGTAGGGAGCGGGCGGGACGTTGGTACAGTGATTATAATTGTTGTCTCACACCAGGTTTCTCGTCTCTGCCATAGCTCCGTGTGTGGAATTTGCAAGTCCTTCCCATGTTCCTCCAAAGACGAGAAATATGCTGAGATTAATTGGAGTTATTAAATTGCCGGTTGTGAGTGAATGTGAGTGTGAGTGTACCCAGCGATGGGTTGGCCTGTCCTGGGTTGTTCCTTGCTTCGCTAGGCTCTGGAACCCACCGCAATAAGCAGTTTCAAAAATTGGATGAATGATATTTGTTACTTAAAAGTTTTAATAACACTCAAACTGTAAATAAACCATCTACTTTCAATAGTAATTAGTGAATAAGAGTTTCAAGACTTCATATGATCGTATTTTGATTTTAAAATATTATGCAAAATATATTGAGATTCATGAAAATCTCTTTACCGTTATTTACTCTCTCTAGTGGCTTTCCTTGTGTAAATACACTTGTAGTAAACATTTGCATTTTTCAAATGAAAAATAACATTTGCAAAACAGCTACTGTAATCCCCACACCATAATGTCACTTCTGCATAACAGAATATCATTTCTCATTGCTTCACACAGATTTCCAAATGTTTCATTACATGTATTCAAATAGTTTTGTACACCATTTGGCATAATATTCAGTCCTCTTACTCTTGTCGGTCAAAATAGATTATGTAGTTTCCGGTTGTAATAATTTTATGCCGAAAACTTTATATATAAGTGATCAATGCACTAGTCACCGCATGCACCCAAGCTTTCAAAATGATTTAAAATATATTCCATAAATTACAATGATACACCATTACTGTATTGTGTTTTTGGTTCCCATATAGTACATGATTTTGTTGTACTTGTATTTCCATGCTGCTGGTTTTATGTTATGCAGCATTGTGAGACTTTTTTGTTTGTTCTTGTACTGTGCCTTGATGTTTGAAGAAGTTATATGTGCATGCAAGTGCTTTTCTTTTTCAGGTGAACTTTGCATACTGTAATGTAAAGAATGGTATTGTTGAAAATGGCGTCTTTGAAATCAATGATTATTAGTTTGCTAAAAAATATGATCAGTCGGTGATAAGAAAGTGGGAACTGAATGTTTTTCATCATTTTCGAGCTCACGAGCATTACCTAGACTAACATACTGATAATACTGTACGTATATCTCAGTGGTCACCAACATGGTGCCCTCGGGCACCAGGATGTCCCCAAGGACCACATGAGTCGCCCGTGGACCTGTTCTAAAAATAGCTCACCATTGAGCAGCGTCTAAAATTTAATTTTAATCCTGTAATTATTCTTCTTTAATCACATTTGCATTTATACAGATTTGAAAATGACAATATCTAAAAAAGCATTTAAAACATGTTTATTATACCTAAAGTTTAGATAAGTTTAGGAGGGTGTTTTAAACTGGTAGCCCTTCGTATGGCTCAGTACCCGTGAAGTAGCTCTCAGTTTCAAAAAGGCTGGTGACCCCTGGTATATCTAAATGTTTTGACTATCATGCTTAAAATTATACTACTTGTACTTTGCATTTTGGTGGCACCGATTAATACACTGGTGGAATTATTTTGCTTTTGAGACATTAGTTAATTGTTTTGGGCAAGTTACAGGCCTTTGCAGATAAACCATAGTGTTGTGATATATGTATGAACTGTTTTGAGAAATGTCCTTACAGTCATGAAAATGTTAAGTATGTTTCATGAAATGTGCCAAAGAAATTGAGATAAACTGTAAGGCGATATACTCAGGGCTCAAGTATGGGACACATCATCAGCGCATTACATTGCCTTTTTTGGGTAGTGTGGTTTTCAGCATTGACTTCATCGTTTTACCACTGAATATCTGGTGAAATGTAGCATTATATGAAGTATTGTAAGTATTGTATAATTTTACATATTTTTTCATGTTACTGCAGAGGGTTGCAGCAGTACTTTGTAGACTGATATTCGTTCTAGTGCAGCACACTAAAGTCCCTTTTACCTTCCCCTCCAGCTCTTTGTTCTTTGCCAAAGTATGCTGCAGTTTTCTCAGCTGCTTCATTCTACCTATTTAAAGAGCTGCATCACCACCCTGGAGAAACGGTTTGGTCTCAGCAGTCAGTCCTCAGGCACCATCACCTCCTTAAACGAGGTAATGTACCAACCACAGGCCCTGGCACTCAACTACTTCAAAGCATAGTTTATGCAGAATTACAGTTTGAAAAACAGTTAGTGTGATCCCCACACTGTAATGATACTTCTGCACAGCAGGACATCATTTCTCATTTCTTCATACACATTTCCAAATGTTTTAGTACATATATGCAAATGGTTTTGTACAATTGTACATTTTTTGTACATTTGGCACAGTTTTCAGCAGGTTTAGTCTTGATTTTGTAGTTTCCCATTGTAATAATTATACACCCAAAACTATGGGTGCTGGTGTCTTTGACATGAATAAGTATCAGTTTGCTGAAGAAAAATGAGTCAGTGACAATGAAAAAGTGAGTACTAACTATTATTCAGAATTGTGGAGCTCAGAAGCAGACTTACACTGACATGTTGACTTTCATAGATAACCAATGCTGACTGTACTTTTCATTTTGGTTGTACTGACTAATTCATTGGTGGAATTATTTGCTTTTGAGACATGAGTTAATTTTTTTGGGTAAGTTACAGGATGATGCAGTTAACTATGTTGCTGTGCTATATGCATACACTCTTTTTAGAGTCATGAGAATGTTCCTAGGATGATCCTAGGAGTTATGTTGTCAGGAGCAATCGCCCCTGGTAAGGTCTCCCAAGGTAAATTTGTCCTAGGTGAATGGCCAGACTAAGTGCGGTTCATATTGGCCCCTATGACATAGAAAATCAAGGAGAATGTTACCTCACCTGGACTGGCCTGGGGCAGGAGCTCATATGCAAGCGCCTGGTAGCTGGGCCATTACCCATGGGGTTTCACTGGGCATTGCCTGAAGGGGTAACATGGGTTCATACCCCTGTGGGCCTACCACTTGCCGGGGGAGCTGTGGGGGTACGGTGCAGTGTGGATCACTGGCAGTCAATGGCTGGGACCTTGTCAGACCGATCGATGGTTACCAAAACTGGCTCTCGTCACATGTAACGTAACCTCTCTGGTGGGAAAGGAGCCTGAGCGGGTGCGCAAGGTAGAGAGATACCGACTAGATATAGTCGGGCTCACCTCAGTGCATAGCTCAGGCTTTGGAACCAAACTGCTGGAGAGGGGCAGGACTCTATTCCACTCTGGAGTTGCCCATGGTGAGAGGCGCTGGGCAGGTGTGGGTCTACTTATAGCCCTTCGGTTTGGTGCCAGTGTGTTGGAGTTTACCCCTGTGAACAAGACGGTTGCCTCTCCTCAAGTCGAGGAAAAGGCTTTCTGATTTTTGTCTGCGTGTACGTGCTGAACACCAGTCCAGAGTATCTGATGTTCTTGGTGACCTTGGAGGTCGGTGCTGGAAGGTGCTCCTTCTGGGAACTACGTTGTTCTGCTCGGGGAATTTAACTCTCACGTGGGTAATGATAGTGAAACCTGGAAAGGTGTGATTGGGAGGAATGGCCTGCCCAATCGGAATCTGAATGGTGATCAGTTATTGCACTTCTGTGCTAACAGTTTTTCCATAATGAACACCATGTATAAACATGACGGTGTTCATCTGCACTTGACACCAGAGCACCCTAGACCGCAGTTTGATGATCGATTTTGTAATTGTATCATCGGATCTATGTTTTGGACACTTGGGTAAAGAGAGGAGCTGAGCTGTCAACTGATCACCATCTGGTGGTGAGTTGTTTCTGATGGCAAAGAAAGATGCCAGATAGACCTGGTAGACCCAAAAGTATAGTGCGGGTATGCTGGCAGCTTCTGGAGGAGGCCTCTGTCAGGAAGATCTTTAACTCATACCTCCGGCAGAACTACTTTTCGCTCCTGAAGGAGTCAAGGGGCACGGAGCCTGAATGAGCCATATTCTATAAGTGCGGAGGTGCGGCCGTAAGGTTGTTGGTGCCTGGGGAGGATGCTTCAGGAAATATGGGGTGTGGGGTCCGTTGCTGCAGGTCATGAGGTCCCTGTGCAAACGGAGAGAAAGCTTGGTTTGCATTCCCAGCAGTGGGTGTTGGAATTTGTCATCGATTCTATTCATAATTTTTATGGACAGAATTTCTAGGCATAGCTAAGGGGCAGAGGGGGTCTGATTCGGGGGCCTCAGGATTGCGCCTTTGCTTTTTGATGATGACATGGTCCTTTTGACTTCATTGGCTGGTGACCTACAGCATGCACTGAGGAAGTTTGCAGCCTCTTGAGTGTGAGATCGCCGGGATGAGGATCAGCACCTCCAAGTCTGAGGCCATGGTTTTTGACTATAAAAGGATAGATTTCCCTCTCTTAGTGGCAGATGAGTTGCTGCCCCAAGTGGAGGATTATCTCCATATCTGGGCACAGCCTTAGAGATAAGGTGAGGAGCTAGAACATTCTGGAGGGGCTCAAAGTAGAGCTGCTTCTCCTCTGCATCGAAAGTATATAAGTTCAGGCATCTACAGTATATAGGATACCTCTTTGACGGCTCCCTGGGGAGGTGTTTTGGACATGCTATTCCCCTGGAGAAGCTGGAGGAAGTGGCTGGTGAAAGGGAAGTCTGGGCATCCGTGCTTTGACTGCTGCCCCACGACCAGACCCCAAATAAGCAGCAGAGAATGGATGGAGAATATTAAGGATGATTCATGAAATGTGCCAAAGCAGTTAAGAAAAATTGTAATGTTTGAGTTACATTGTATTTGCATATTTAGCAGACACTTTTGCCCAAAGGAACATACACTATATGGTTAGACGTATTGGGACACCAGTACTTATAAGAGTAACTGACAAACCTGCTAATAATTACACATCTATGCAATTTCCAGCAATAATGGTAGCAGAATTGGTGAAGAAATGTAGGAGGAACAGAAGAAGTTTATGACTTTCAGCTTAACACCACCATAATAGAACTGAAGTGTTCAAACAAGATTTTTGTTTGAATATAAATTGATCTATATGTTAAAATTTATTATTTTCACATTCATATTTTCTAGATTTAAATAATCCTTGAGTAAGTCATAGTTGTCTTTAACACCCATCCAATTTCCTAACTCTTAATCAGTGCAGGATTGCAGTGAGCCTACTGTACAGGCTGTTGCATGTAGCACATATTGCAAGCATCAGTATACCATGAATGGGATATTAATCCATTACAGGGTACACACACACATATGCTAAGGGAAAATTAAGGGCAAAAATCTTCCTAAACACATGTTTTGAGATTGAGGGGAAAAATAAAATGCTGAGCGGAAACCCATGTAAACTCCATGTGCAATTAGCCAAGGATGGAAATCAAACCCACAAACCCCAGAGGTCTGAGAATATAGTAATACCCACTGAAGGACTGTGCCATTTTATGACATCCACATAATTTCCTGAAATGTATTGTATGAAATATAATGATATACAAAACAGGCTTATAGGCTAATGCTAGCAAATTATGGCATTACATTTGCTATATACTGTATGTTTTTCACATTTTGACACTTGACTGATAAGTCTCTTCCTTCAGGTGGGGAATTCACTGCTAATCGTGTTTGTAAGTTACTTTGGAAGGCGTGTCCATCGGCCACGTCTCATCGGGCTGGGTGGCCTGCTTATGTCCATAAGCGCAATGATGCTGGCCCTGCCTCATTTCCTCTCGCAACCTTACACATACAATTCTGTTTTACTAGGTAAGAATTAGCTTACTGCTTAAAGCAGTACTGGAGTAGGAAAATATGATGTGTACTATATAACTCATCAAAGACCTGATTGGCATCATGTTTTTATCCATGGCTATTCCAATGCTTAAATGGCACTGCAAATTTGATAATAATCAGGGTTCCCAAGTTATGTAAATCATTCATAGCAACACTATTGTTAATTGAGCGGTTGTGGATCAAGGGCTCACAATGACTTCTGTGTTTGCTGATAGAAAAGAAAGAGCTGTGCATACCTCATGCAAACCTCTCTGAAACCAGCACCTGTGGACAGCAGGATTACTTGCAGCTCTCCGACACCAACATTATGTGGAAAATTATGGCTACTGCTCAACTACTCTTTGGCATCGGTTCTGTGCCAATCCAGCCTTTCGGCATTTCTTATGTGGATGACTTCGCTGGACCCAGGAATGCCCCTCTTTATATTGGTAAAATACTTATTAAACTACCTCTACTTCCTTACAGTAGAAATACACACTACTTTTGCATCGATTATACAAATTGATTTTGTTCTGTTTCAGCTGTTCTTTTCGCCGTGTCTGTGTTTGGCCCAGCCTTTGGATTTCTTCTGGGCTCTGCGATGCTGAAGATTTATGTTAACATCGATAAGCCTGACCCAAGTAACACTTCATTCCCTACAATATACAGTACTGCTTTAAAAATGGGGTGCCGAATACAGTAACAAGATGACAGCTCATGCACAAAATTGCTGTCATTCTGCTCTCAATTTCAATCTGAAGCAAAACAACATGCGAAATGCGCTCGGTAAAAATCTGAGTGTTTTGTTAGTTTGTGTTTCTTACTAGTGAAATATTTGGTCTGACTTTTACAGGTAGTCATTTGGAGCTTAAGCTGAGTGACCAGCGCTGGGTAGGCGCCTGGTGGCTGGGTCTGCTGGTCTCCTCAGGGTGCTTGGCTCTTACTTCTCTGCCCTACTTTGCTTTTCCTCGGGAGATGCAGGTAGAAGCTCCTCTTTTTAAGCTGTTTTTTTTTTTTTTTTTGGAATAACATGGTAGTAACTTGGGATTTATGTCCACAATTGTTTCAATGCTCTATGGCTAGTGAATATATTCCCTGAAAAGGAATCCTTAGCATGGTGTATCTGCATTTGCATTTTAACATATATGCTGTGGCTTACTTAAGTAATGAAGTAACTTACCTGGTAATATTGTTATTAATAAAATTAATATTATTAACTACTTAAATGTATTTCAGACAATATATGGAAA
>JAODKE010000035.1:11104614-11119718 GCA_026779605.1 Mormyrus hasselquistii | reverse complement strand
AAGAAGCATGTATTTATTCACACAGTATATATCTATACACACACACACAGACTGGCCACTTTATTAATTGCACCTGTCCAATTGCTCGCTGAAGCATATATCAAATCATCCAATCATTTGTCAGCAGCACAATGTATAAAACCATGCAGATACAAGTCAGATGTTCACATCAAACACTAGAATGAGGAAGAAAGGTGATTTAAGTGACTCGGAACATGGCATAGGTGTTGGTGACGGACTGGGTGATACAGTATGAGTTTTTCAGAAACTACAAAGGATAAAACATCCAGTGAGCAGCAGATCTCTGGGAAAAAAATCTTGTTGATGGCAGAGGTCAGAGAAGAAAAAGACAGATTTTTATTTGGTTTAAGCTGATAGAAAGGCTACAGTATCTCAAATAACCACTCATAACAACCAAGGTATGCATAAGAGCATCTCTGAACGCACAACACATCAAACATTGAAGCAATTTGGCTACAGCAGCAGAAAACCACACCAGGGGCCACTCCTGTCAGATCAGGAGACAGGCTACAGTGCGTCATCAAAAATGGACAATGGGAGATTGGACAAATGTTACCTGGTCAGATGAGTTTCGACTTCTGCATCAACGTTTGGATGTTAGGGTCAGAATTTGGTGTAACTAACATGAAAGCATAGACCATCCCTGTATCAACCTTGTATCAACAAATTTGGCTGCTTAATACCGGCTAAGCATCGTTTAATAAATGCCACAGCCTACCAGAATATTGTTGCTGATCATGATCATCCCTTTATGACCAAAGTGTACCCAGCTTCTTGCAAAATAATGTGGTATATCACAAAGCTTGCATCATCTCAGATAGGTTTCTTGAACATGACAACTGTACTCAGTTGGCTCGACAGTCGGCAGAACTCAATATGGTGGAGCACATATCTGATGTGGTGAAACCGGAGATTTGCATCATGAATGTGCAGCCGACAGATCTGCAACCACAGTGTGATACTATCATGTCGACATGAACCAAAGGATGAGAAATGTTTCAAGCACCTTGTTGAATCGATGCCACATATAACTATGGCTAGCGACTATGTGTGTATGTGCATGATATATAACTGCTATAATTGAGATTTTGTGCATTAGGTACTGTTTCACCAATAAACATATTACCTCTCAGGCAAGCAAAGCTGAAGTGGACATTTTTACTGAAGATTCAGAGAAGCCAAATATGACATTACTGCAATTCTTGAAGAGTAAGCAAGTAACCAACATTACAGTGATGTTGTTAAATACTTCAAGTACATGTTGTCGTTGACTTATGACCTGTGCTCTGTACGATCGTCTTACACCTGTTCCAAGACAGCAAATGTGGCCATGACTGCTGCGTCTTGCAGCACGAATGCTGCCCAGTATGAGTGTATGACAGTTTCCACCCAAACAAGATGCTCATTCATTCATCTCGTGCTCAGGCTGCTGTCCATAGTAGCCACTGTACAGTATACATTCGTATCCATTTGTGTCTTAGCAGCTTAAACAGTGATAAAAAGGTTAAAAAACACCAAACAATATGACTTAAAGATGATATCCTTTTATTACACAGTATACTATACATGTGATCATTTTTGTGTATAAAAAAGGGCTGACTTATGGCTAAATTGATTCACAACTAGTCAGTTGGAACTGATCATGGTCGTAAGTAGACGACAACCTGTACTTGGAATTTTTCATCCTTATTTTAAACTTTTTTCGTTTTGCTTTTTACCAGATAAAAGGTTTTCTTGTGTTGTAAGAGAAAAATATTCATATACTGTACTGTATTTTGTGGTAAGCTGCAGGACCAATGACGCTTATTAAGAAGGTGGTACTTATTAGAAAACGTGCATACAAAGGTGTTTGTAAAGGGGGGTTGAGTGAGGGGCTGTGTAGTCCAGCAGGCCAGGCCTGGCAGCTGGCTGCAGTCAAGGCATGGCTTTTTTCGATGGGCGGTGTGGCCATTGCAGGGCTTTAGCCAGGCTGGAGGCAGCAGCCAAAGGCTTAAGGGGGTCTGCCTTTTGACTCCTGAAGGAGCTCCCTGAAGTAGGAGCCAACAGCAGCTGTTATTTTGTATTGACAGTTTGTATGTGCAATTGTGCATCTCTGTTTCTAATCCATTCCAGTGTTTCCTCGGCTCTTTGTAAAGCTTCTGGTGAGCCCATTTTTCCTGCTGCTGGTCTTGGCCCAGTGCTCCTTCTCATCTGTGATTGCAGCTCTGTCCACCTTCCTCAATAAGTTCCTGGAGTGTCAATATCATGCCCCAGCCAGCTATAGCAGCTTTTTGATTGGTGAGTACAAAGACCATGCTCAGGATGAATGTTATCCTCAAAGCTTAGGATTCTGTTTTTTTTCAGATTTCTCTGTTCTACTGTTGAATGTCAATCCAGTACACTACATTTTGTATACAATCAAAATACATCCAACATACTTCTGCTATATTCTCCATTTAGACAACACAGCACACCCTTAATTATAATGAACTTAAATCAGTTTTATTAGAACACAACACTGTTTTCTGCCCCTGGCAGTTGCTCTTCAAGACAATCATGTGTCTCATCCCATGTAGGGACAATGAACCTGCCAGCAGTTGCCATAGGGATGTTGCTGGGTGGTGTAATTATGAAATACAGCAACATGTCCCTCAAGGCCATACCCAGGTTCTCCTTAGTCATGATCTTAATCTCCACCCTTCTCTGTGTGCCAATCTTCTTCATGGGCTGTGCCACACAAAGGATTGCCAGTGTCAACTGGAACATAACAGATCATTTTGGAGCGGAAAGGTAGGTCAGGATTTTGTTCTATGGGCCTTGATTGTACATAATAATTACTGCTTGGTCACTCACTAGTTCATACAGTAATAAGACTGAAGTGGTTCTTTTTTGGAAATACCAAAATAAAGTTTACTTTTGTAGCTACAATGTTGGAAGGATCTGAATGGTGCAATTGTGCATAATGCGTTGAAAAACATATAACACATGGTTTGGAGTGCATTACTCTACATCAGGGCTATTCAAATCACGGTCCTCAAGGTCCGAGCCCTGCTGATTTTACAGCCGTCCTTTACCTGTGAGGCAGTTTTGAAGCCTCTGGCTAATCAGAATCATCCATCCATCCATTGTCCAACCCGCTTAATCCTATTGGGTCGCGGGGGGTACGGAGCCTATCCCGGAAGCAACGGGCACGAGGCAGGGAACAACCCTGGACAGGGGGCCAGCCCATCGCAGCCAATCAGAATCAGTAAATATTAAAGTAACTACCTGGAAGAACCGAAAACAAGGCCTGGATTTGGAATCGATGTCTGGATTTGAAGAACCCTGCTCTACATATACCATGGTTACTAAACACCTGGCTTTCACGTTTGCACATAAGAGGTAGCCGTTAGGCTTAGCATCAGGCAATTTTGAAGTAACAACTTACTTATGGTCTTAGTAGTGGACTCTTTTTGAAATAAATATGGTGGCTTGGGTTGTATATAGGCAAAATAGTTGCCCTGGGTGATCATTTTTATTCCGTCCAGACATTTTACCTCAGTATACAGTATTTTGACTGTATTTTAAAAACAATGCTATTCTGGTATTTTGAGATCTCCCAAGATGCAGTTTCACGGGAATGCAAATGCAGTGATATGCTATTACATCGCCCGAACCTAAACAGTATTCCTAATAATAAATACATTTTCGGTTCCTAAATATGAATATCTGTGAAATAAAATACGAGAAATACATATTTGTGAAAAAAATGTGTAAATAAATATTTTGAGATCCACACTGTTATGATTGCTCGACGATCAGGGTAAATAAGGCTCAGGTAATCAGGGTCAGGAAGCCGGGGAGTCAGGAATACAGAGTTTATACCAGGCAAGCAGGTAGATAGGTACAGAACGATAAAACAACGTCAATGACAGACCTGAGGAAACACAGACTAAATACACATGACTAAGGGACAGAAATGCAGAACAGCTGAGAACAATCAGGAATTCACATGAGGTAACGAGGAGGACGTGGCACACAAGAGGATCGGACAAGTAGGTCATGACAGGACCCCCCCCCCCCCCCCACCCCCACCTTCCGGGGGGGGTGGCAGGGGGACGAGGGGCAGAAGGAAAACAGAAGAATGGGACCTGGAAGACAAAAGCAAGAACATCAACAGGAGACCGGGAATGTAACGGATACAGGACAGGCACATAGACAGAAAGTATAACAAGACCTGACACAAAACAGGGAGCACTGGACTGGCAGACCAGAAAAGGAGAGACGTAGGGCACAGAGAATGGAGGAACAAAAGGACCAGGAGTGAATGAAAACAACCACAGGGGGATGTGGAGCCGAGCCAGGAGGGACAGAGGGACGAGGAGCAAACATGGGAGGCCAGGAGGGAAAGGTTAGGGGACAATGGGGAGCCCGAGGGAGCCACAGTGGGCAACAGGTGGCAGCCAGAGGTGCCTCAGGCGACATAGAGGCTGGAGCTGGAGGGGACCACGAAGGGGGCGAGGAGAATGGCCGAGGGACAGGCGGAGGAATCAAGTAGGAAGTTGAAGGGGGCACCAGGGGAGATGAGGAGGAAGTTGAAGGGTAGACCCACATAGATATGGAGGAAGGTGAAGCCATGGCAGACAACAGCACAGCCGGCGAAGGTGCAGCCAACCAATGAGGCGTAGGCGGGACACCAGCAGGTGACCGAGGAGTTGAAGCCTGGGAACCTGCAGGCAACTGACAAGGCATCGGAGGTGGGATCGGCAGGTGACCGCTGGGCAGGAGCCAATGGACCCACAGGCGCCCCCTGAACCCCAGCTAAGGTGAGCAAGGGCGAGCCAGGGGGTAGGGCGGGCAAGACTCGACCCCTGCGTAGGTGTCCCCGCCTCTTTCGGGATACCAACAGGCGGAGACCTGGCCGGGTTGGGACCTCCTCAGGGACTGGGACTGGTGTCATCGAAGCTTGTCATGGAAGCTTGGATGGGTCGAAGCTGGAGGTGGAGGCAGAGGAACCTTGAGTGGAGTTGGGGCCGGAGAGTCAGCCATGGGTGGAGGTGGGGCATTAGGCGAAGGTGGGACCTTGGGCAGAGCAGCAGGTGGAGGCGGGACCTCAGGCGGTGCTGGAGCCGTCGCAGGGGCCTTGGGCAGTGCTGGAGCTGTAGCAGGGGCCTCGGGCAGTGCTGGTGCCACAGCAGTAGGCATGGCTCCTTTAAGGACCTTCTGGACAGGCAGAGCAGGCTCGGGTAGCACAGACAGGGCAGGGTCAGGCAGCACAGGCAGGGCTGGCTGGTCAAGCAGCATGGGCAGAACAGGCACGGACAGAACAGGCAAGTCGGGCATGGGCAGAACAGGCAAGTTGGGTGTAGCAGCCAGGGTTGGTGTCCTAGGAGCAGGTGTTGCCCCTTTAAAAGCCTTTGGGACCCGCATGATAGGATCCCAAACAGACCTGGCCCCTTTAAGAGCCAGGTGCGATGCTGCAGGTGTCAGGTGGCTGCTGTGCAGCAGTGGCGGTAACACATGGCGCAAAAACCACCGAGTCTAGGAGAGGGGTTCCCTCCAACATCCAGTGGAGGAAGAAGTGACAGAGAGGGAGACAGCCCTGAGGACGACCGTCGACTCCTCCTTCGGTTTTGGAGCTCTCCATTTCTTCTTTCCCTTCCATTTGGCTTAGGATGGCGAAACTGGAACTGCTGTGAAGAGAATGTACGTCCGGTCGTCACTCTCCCCATCTAGCTGTGTGATCAGTTGGATCCGCCTTTCTATGATCCTGTCCGTCAGTCGCTGGAGATTATTGTGCACTTCATGGAAGGGGTACATGTTCCTAGGCAGCGGCGTCTCGCTCAGGAGGGTCTCGCTTCGGCAGGCTAGTTCCCACGGGGTCCTCCTGAAATGTAAATGAAATATAATTTAGTCTCAAGGTGTATACTACAAATCTTTCACTTGTACTTTCACTGCTCACTTGTAGATGGTACCTGTTGCCATAGTAATTTAACCTGTCAGTCAATATGCATAGGCCAATTGGTACCAGGAGGGAAAGGTTAGGGGACAATGGGGAACCTGAGGGAGCCACAGTGGGCAACAGGCGGCTGCTGGAGGTGCCTCAGGCGACATAGAGGCTCCCCATTGTCCCCTAACCTTTCCCTCCTGGTACCATCTGCATACAGACAGCTGTATGTAATGACTAATACAAATACACAACTTCAATCAATTACATATCTACATAAAACTCCCGCATAAAACATGTCAAACTGCAGGATAGGAGAACAAAGCAAAATTGGAGAACATGTTGTAGAAATGGAAACGGTGAAGAGGCATATACCCCTATATCCTTATTCTTGTTTGTAATATATTTTGCATTATACACTTGTATTGGTATTTTGTGAATGTATTTTGCTTTTAAGATTTTTTTTTTATTGGGGGGGGGGGGCGTGACTTCAAAGAGAATCAGGTGCTGAATGTAATATATTTACAAAAAGGCAAATAGGTATTGTTTGGCAACTTTAACAATGGCCTGTCAAAGTCCAGATGAGAGACATAGTCTCTCCAGCGTGTCCTAGCTCTTCCCCAGGGACTCGTCCCAGTGGGACATGCCTGGAACACCTCACCGGGAGGTGCCCAGAAGGCATCCTCACCAGATGCCCAAGCCACCTCATCTGGCTCCTCTCTGGCTCTACTCTGAGTCCCTCCTGAATGACCGAGCTTCTCACCCTATCTCTAAGGGAGAGCTCAGCCATCCTGCGGAGGAAACCCATTTTAGCCACTTGTATTTGCAACCTCTTTCTTTTGGTCACAACCCATAGCTCATGACCATAGGTGAGGGTAGGAATGTAGATCGACTGGTAAATCGAGAGCTTTGCCTTTTGGCTCAGCTGCTTCTTCACCATGACTGACCGATGCAGCGTCTGCATCACTGCCGACACCGTAACCATTGTAGGATCACATCAGCACATATGATTCAGCTTAAATTCCAGGTGGCCTGAGATAAGGCCTAGCCTGGTACGAGAGGTATTCATTAGCCTAAGCACCAAAGGGGGGTTAGTGACCCCACACACTTAAACACACAAACACACCCATCCAGACACACACAGATAACAGGGAAGGCCAGCACTCTAACTTTTACAGCCCTTTTAGATTTAGGGACCTACAGACCATAGAGCGGACCTCACGGACGGGGGTCCCTCAATTTGGCACGCAACCCCCTCTCAGACATCCTGCTTTACAGACCACTCACCCAACAAACCCACACCCTAAAGAAAGTTTTCCTTTAAAAGTTTGGCTTGTGTATACCCTGTATACTGATTTACTCATGACTCCTAGTCCATCCACCTGTCAAGCTCCTGCTCCATCCTTCCCTCACTCGTGAACAAGACCCTGAGATACTTAAACTCCTCCACTTGGGGAAGGACCCCCTCCCCGACCCAGAGAGAACACTTCACTCTTTTCTGGCTGAGGACCATGGTCTCGGATTTAGAGGTGCTGATTTTCATCCCAGCCACTTCACACTTGGCTGCGAACTGCTCCAGTGAGAGCCAAAGGGCACGGTCCAATGAAGCTAACCACGTCATCTGCAAAAAGCAGATACCTAATCCTGAGGTCACCAAACCGGAAACCCTCAACGCCTTGGCTGCGCCTAGAAATTCTGTCCATAAATGTTATGAACAGAACTGGTGACAAAGGGCAGCCCTGGCGGAGTCCAACCCTCACTGGAAACGGATCCGACTTACTGCCAGCAATGTGGACCAAGCTCTGACACCGGTTGTACAGAGACCAAACAACCCTTATAAGGAAGCCCGGCACCCCATACTCCTGGAGCACTTCCCATAGGACTCCCCAGGGGACACGGTTGAATGCCTTCTCCAAGTCCACAAAGCACATGTAGACTAGTTAGGCAAACTCCCACAGACCCTGCTGAGAGTACAGAGCTGGTCCACTTCTACTGCGAGGGTGAAAACCACACTGCTCTGAGGTTCGACAATCTGATGGACCTTACTCTCCAGGACCCCTGAATAGACCTTACCATGGAGGCTGAGGAGTGTGATCCCGCTATAGTTGGAACATACCCTCCGGTCCCCCTTCTTGAAGAGGGGCACCACCACCCTGGTCTGCCAAACCAGAGACACTGCATCCGATGTCCATGTGATGCTGCAGATGCCCGGCCACCAAGGAGCCTATTTAACCATGTCAGCAACCTCCGCCCCGGAGATAGGGGAGTCCACCCCCAAGTCCCCAGACTCTGCTGTGGGATTGATGGGTGCTGACCCTGACAAGTACACAGTGTAGGAAAAATTAGCTCAACATCCTGAGCTGAGGTCAGCAGCCCCCCCTTCCCCACCAATACTGTAATTAGCTTTAAACATTTTCTTTGATAGCCTAAGACTTTTACATAGTAGGGTATGCATTTAAATAATAAATCTACAGACATCCCTATATAAAGGTTTCTTATCTTGCTAGATAATACATCTTGCACAAAGGGACAAAAAATATAATTTGAAATTATAAATGTTTTTCTTTTTTTTTTTGCAAACAGATCTTTTAATACATGCAATCTCAACTGCTCCTGCCCAAGCATTGCTTTCAATCCTGTGTGTGGCACAAACAACATCGAGTATATCTCACCCTGCCATGCTGGCTGCACCAATTTTACCATGGACCCTCAAAATCTCCAAATCCAGGTAAGATCCTTTTTATCATACCAAGTAGCATGGATTTATGCTAACCATTTTTGACCAAGAAAAAAATCAGAAAAAGCAATGAAATTCACATGCTGAGTTTACGTGCCAAATTACTTATATGGTGCTTTCCCACTGTCACCAAGAACTGAGCCGTACTCGACCCATACTGTGAACTTGAAGCTTTCCATTGTAAAGTATGCGAGATGTATTCAAGTCATAACCACGCTGACATGGCCCTGGTAACTAGCAGGGTTGAAAGTATAACCAAACCAAGCTCATTTCATCACCACCATCTGATTGGCCGAAATGCACGGAGATACTAGTATACTGCACATGGATTATCTGAAGGAAAAAGCACTTAAGAACACAAGACATTTACAAACGAGAGGAAGCCATTTAGCTCATCAAGCTCATTTGGGGAGAACTTAACTAATAGCTCAGAGTTGTTAAAATCTTATCTAGCTCTGATTTAAAGGAACCCAGGGTTTTAGCCTGCACTACTTGAACAGGTAGACTCTTCCATACTCTACACACTGTGTAAAGAAGTGTTTTGTCAAATTCAGTTTAAAATGTTCTCCTGCTAATTTCCACCTATGGCCACACGTTCTAGTATTTAAACTAATATTGAAATAGCCATTAATTACATTTTAATTATTTATTATTTTATGATGATTAACCTGTCATGCTGAATGGTTGGATCCTCAGTTGTGTAATCCCTGCGAGTCTGTTAATGTGAGACTTAAATGGGATTCACTAATTACCAGTATCGCTTAGTACCTTGGGTTAGAATGCTCATCCACTGAGCTACATCACCAGGTAATGTGAGCGATTGGTAGTGAAGCTCTTCTCATGGCTGGTGAGAGCGAGTATCACAATATTTTCAGGCGAGCTTGAGGTTTCAAAGCTTAGAAGCCTTTTTGCTGAGAGGCAGTGACTATTGTGAGCACTTTGGATGGAGGTTGAAGTTCAAAGGTATGCATTTATTCCTAACTAAGAATATACTAACATAAGACAGACATTACACTTAACATAAATAACAAACAGAAAATAACAGGGTACCGCTTTACAATAAGGGTTCCTTTTGCCATTTATAATCATTTTATAACTCATTTATAAAAAGAAAATTGTTACAACTAGTTTAAAATTGTCTTAATTTACAAAGTGTTACAACCTAATTAATAATCAGATAATAAATCATTCAAAACTCTTTATATGGGTAGCCTTATTGTAAAGTGGCACCAATAGCAGAATAGAACAAAACAGAACGTAATATGAAAATGCAGTGACTAGATGCACTTAGAACCCTTAAGGTGAAAGGCTTTGTCTTGGGGCTGCAGTTCTCTATTGGGTAGCAGGCCTTTACTGGCAGGTTTCAGGACAGGGTGTTCTGTGGGATTCTTGATGGTTTTCTGGAGGGCTTCGCGTGCATGCCTGAATTTGTGGTCTAAAATTCATGAATAGAGATGACCAGGAACCCGACACTGTCCATCTAGTTGGAGGGCCTTCGGAGGCGTGTCTGTGGAAATCCTTTTGGGAATTACGACAAAGCTGATGCCCCTTTATGAATGATTTTCACAGACTTTTGAATATTTTGAACTTTTTGAATTCAGGAGTAATATTCCATCAGTTTGACACCAAACATACCTACCATCTGTATTAATTAATTAACAAGTTCTTACATTGTGCATGTTAATGACTCACATCAGTATACAGTATTGGTGGTTAGTGGTGTATATCACAGGATATACACAAGCCAAACTTAAAAGTGAACTTTCTCTTAAGTATTAGGTGAGTCTGTGGTTTGTAAGGCAGGATGGAAGGAGAGGGGGATTGCAGCCCTGGCATATGCGTGTGTGTGATCCAACAACAGTAAAAAAGTAATAGTAATAATTGCACAAATTAAATACTGGGGTTTGTTTCTTAGTACCAAGAACGCAAAGGTCATACTTGCCTTCCAAGAATAAATTGCGTGAATCATGGGATTGGACTCGTCCAGCGAGGATTTAGCCAATGTATCCTTGATAGTTCGGGTGGGGCAAGAATGAGATGCGAACATTTTTTACCAACGTCTGTACTTCTGTTCTTGAGTATTGGAACTGGAAGATGACATAAAACGGATACACAAGAACACGAGTACGGTCAGGTACACACATTGAGAACCAGCCATGATGTACATCATGTGCCGTAATTAAACTAGTGTATCTTTGATTTTATGTCACTGTCACTTTCCAAACTCGGCTCGGGTACAGGTCAGTTCCCTTATGCTGGTGGAAAAACACCGATAGAGATACGCAATTGCAAAGACTCCAATTTAATGATTGAGAAAAGCTTATTTTAATGTATTATTTTAAACATCAGGAAGTAAGTGTATGAATGCATGACAGACTTCCTGCTGCTTGCAGGTATACACCAATTGCAGCTGTGTTGGTGATGGTGACAAACTCGGAAGCGCTTCCCCCGGCGCCTGCAGCAACGCCTGCTCCCACTACCTCCTGCCTTTCATAATTCTTATTTCTGTCGCTGGCTTCATCGCCAGTCTATCCCACAACCCTGTGTACATGATGGTGCTCAGGTGAGAAGTACGCTCCTTACCTAAATAATAGCTTACAGGAGGTTTCTCAATATGCCGCAAACAGTGTATTTTTCCTAACTTCATTCTGACTCCCCCCGATTTAGAACTGTACCCAATGATGAAAAGTCATTTGCAATCGGAATTCAGTTCTTGATTATGCGACTTCTTGGTGAGTGAACTATTTATGCAGTTTACATTTAACCTGCTGTTGTTTTTGGCTTTGGGATTTACAGTAAGTTAGTATTCTACACAACGGAGTCGGGATTCAATTTTAATAGATTTTAAAAGGCGGTAAATGATTATCTGTCAATATTCTTTACAAGCTACCAATGACTGATGACTGGTGTAAAACAAAATGAAACATTATATCAAAATTTAACCCTTAGATACCTCAGGTTGTTTTTTTTTACATATATAATTTAATGCAGTTTTGACTCAACCTCTTAGATATGCTTCATACTTTTCATCCATAACAAAATACCCTGCAAAAAAATTTAAAATAGTACCATATTTCTTTTTTATGACTGTTTATTCACAAGAAAAGGTATCAGATCACAATAACCTAGTACAGTCAAACCTCCGTTATCCGGACCTCCAATATACGGGCACCTTCCTCTACCGGGCAACTCTACTCTAGGCACATGCATGTTAAAATTAATCTTACACAACCACCAGCTTCTGCAAAATCCATAGCTTCAAAAAGGAAACATAGTGTCATGTCCCTCCAAAAGAAGCTCGATATCATTACAGAGATACGACAAGGAAAGTTGTTGTTGCAGACGATTTTGGAGTTTGGAGAAGTCTACAGTAGGTGATATTTGGAAGAGTAAAGAAAAGCGTTGTATTGTTAGAGATGCACATTTTCAAAAACTCGACGAAGCTTGTTACTTGTGGTAAATGTTATGTAGTTTGTATGTGTACACATGTACATGAAGCTTTTTACCTGTGGTAAATGTCATGTAGTTTGTATGTGTACACATGTACATGTATTTCTAAGTTACGGGCATTTCTTAATTGCGGGCACCCCTTGCCCCCTTCTGCCCGGATAAGGGAGGTTTGACTGTATATACTAGTTGCTATATTGGCACTTGCTAATATTAGGTTAGGCTAGGAAATATTAAACATTCATTTAATTAAAATGTTCATAATACATTAACAACATTCAGAAAGTATTCAGTGTCATCTTTTTGATTTTACGTGTCGGATCGCCAAAGACTTGAGGTATGTAATAGTGCTTATGGAATGAGCTATGCATCTAAGGGTTAAAAATGTTGGAATTTCAATAAAAATGCACAAGGAATGAAAATGAGACAAACATCTCTGATGAGATGAAAAAAGAACTTGCAATGTTTGTGTATGGTTTGTGTAAGTTATCATAGTACCCTCAGATAAAACTGGAAAAAGCTCTCTACTTGTTACTGCAAGAGCTCAATAAATGGGATGAAGATCACATTAAAAGATGAATGTATAACTGGTTCCCAGCCTGGCTGCCTGCTCCAACCCTCTTTGGCCTGGCCATTGACACCACATGCTTAAGGTGGAAGTGGATCTGTGGGAATAAGCAGGGCTGCACTTATTACGACAATGACCTTTTTAGGAACAGGTGAGATGTTATTTTGCTTAACACATTAAAATGGAACATGGCATACACAAGTTTAATATAGTATATATGAAAGCGCAGAAGGTTTGTTGGGGAACTATATATATTAGAGCTAAATTAGTGATTTATTACTGAAGCTCCTTTATCATAATCACTAAAAAGAACTATTTACTTGAGTTCAAACTCACGCTCCTCTACTTACGAACTTTCAACTTACAAACCTTCAGACATACAAACAAAGAGGACTGTAAGTCCAAATTGTGTTCATTGGGCTCCCGTTTCCTGTCCAACATCATGTTTTTTTTCTGTGCGCTGATTCCACCCAATACGATTTCCGGCCGCTACGCCTGCTATGCAGCAGCGTAGCCTGCATACTCTCAGCGTCCTAGTTCTTTGTACTTGCATATACCCTTAAAATGATGTTGAATAACGACTTACGAACATTTCAAGTTGCGAACGGCTGTTCATAACATATCTTGTTTGTAAGTACAGGAGTGTCTGTAGTTTATTAATATTACTTTGCAAAAATGATTTAAAAGTGAACGTGAAAGTGTTATTTTTATATACTCTACAAAGGAGTGAATCAGAGATGTATACTGTACATATGATAACCAAACAATCAGCTGTCAATAATGAAATATAGCAACATGAATGAAATCTTTTTGCCCTATTGCAGGTATCTGGGCCTCCAGGTAGCATATAAAGTGATGGGGATTTTGCTGTTGGCCCTAGTAGGTTGGAAGGTAAAGCGTACAGGGGAGTACAGACTTGAGGTGCCATTTAAAGAGCTCCTATAACACGGAAGATCAAGTCTGCCCTGATGGTTTGGAAGCTGTGATGCTCATGAAATTAATGAGTAAGTAAATCAATCAATAAATTGGTAGGATGGATGACTGGTTGAATGAATCCATATATGATTGGGTGCCTTTGAGCTTCTCTGCAATATGGTAATTGAGTGCAATGCCTCAATAACGGGCACTATTTCCCTGTAGAGCCATGGAGATGGAATACCCTGGCAGAATTTTTTGGATCCATTACTGAGAATGAGATATTACACTGTACTTGAAAATTTTGTTAATATCTACTTTCTGTGTATGATATAATTCATTATTCAAAAACAATATTTTATTAGTAATAATGCTTTCCGTTCTTGATATTTGGTCAAATATTCTTCAATAGACTTTAGTATACATTGTAGATGTACAAAAAGGGTTACATTTTTACCTGCTTACTGTCTTAATTAAATGAACATGTGTAATTGTGTATCAGTAGTAGTATCTTGTACGTTGGAATAAATAACATTTGTGTATTTCTGTTCATTTATGCATGCAGTGGCAGATAATGTAATCATTTATTAATGAGACTACTTTGAAACATTTTTTTGGCACTACTTCCTGTTTTTACCCATCACTGCAGGTGTCAAAATAAAAGCACCACAGTTACTTGTGTGGAAGGATTATTTGAATTTTATATAGTATATTTATTCATTAATGCATACATTTATTTATACATTTAATGTGGCAAAAAATAAATGATAATATGAAATGTCAGTATAAATAAATCTATTAAGAAAATTGTTTGTCTCTTTGTATTTTTAATTACTGATTTATTTCTTAATAGTTTAATTGATTATTTTTTCAAAAATGCCATACATGACAAAAAATAAGCTTTGAAATGCAAAGTTTTACTTTCCCCCACCAAAGCTTTGAGGGAGGGCTCTAGTGAATACTGGATTATTTTTACTCAATTGCTCAATAACTTGTGGACAGCTGACAACTTAAAAGGTAATGGGGTTAGTGTACTTGTGGGTGCCCACCTGTTGATGCCTATACTTACTTTGACTTTTCAGTACATACATATCTAATAGATTCCATGCAATTAATATAGTCCAATAACTATAACAATAACTAATAAAAAAAAATTAAAAAAAAAATTTTAAAAATTAAAAAATAAATTAAAAAAAAAAAAAGAAGTCCAAAAACAAAACACCACTCGGGTTCAGATTGGAGGGGGGGGCGTTCCTTCCAATCACGTGAGCCTTTAAGTCCCCCAGCAGAACAAAACAGTCCCCAAGAAGAGCACTCTCCAACACCCTTTCCAAGGACTCCAAACAGGGTGGGTTATACATATACATAGTTATACAGGTAGAACATGCAGTGAAATGTATCCTGAATTGCTCTTTTGACTAGAAGGAACAAACACCTCTGTGGTGGGGTCTGGTTGACTGCCCCGGGCTCTGTGGTGCCCGGTGGTGCCGCTGCTCTGGGCCCCGGACTGG
>JAODKE010000035.1:11087033-11102891 GCA_026779605.1 Mormyrus hasselquistii | reverse complement strand
TTTTTTCTTTCTTTTTTTTTTTTTTTCCTCTCTCCCTTTCTCTTTCTCCCTTTCTCTTTCCCCTGAGGAAATTTTTTGGAAAAAGAAAAAAAAAAAAAAATTATAAACTTAAAAATAAAAAAAATATATATATTATAAATAAATACAAATAAAGTAGTCCTCCACAGAGGGGGGGTGGTGGAGGGATTTTTTTTTTTAAAAAAGGAACAAACAAGAGTACAGTTACAAGGGTATGAAAAAAAGATTCAATTTTTAAATAGAACTTTGAATATAATACAATTTATAGATGTGTGATTTGCAGTTATAATTTAAAGTGCATTGTGCAATGCCAAGTGTAAACAGTAGAAACCTGAGTGACAATGTAGTAGCATGAACATTGCTGTAATAATGATAGAGACAATATGGAACGAGGGTGCGGAACCTTCTGCCTGATTGCAGAAGTTGAAACAGTTCATTACCGGGATCAGACAGGTCTTTAACAATCCTTATAGCTCTGGATCTACATCTCCTTGTGTAAATGTCCTGCGGTGAAGGGAGAGCTGACCTGCAGCAGCGTTCCATTGCACAGATTACTCTCTGAAGCACAAAATTCCTCAGCTGTCTATGATGGTACAGATGCTGCTTTGCCTTTTTTGCTTGAACCTGGACGTGTTCACCCTACGTCAGGCCCACAGAGATGTAGATTCCCAGGTACTTGATTTTGTTCATCCACTCCACTGGAGCTCCATTGATGGTGAGAGGCTTGTAATCGCGCTGCTGTCTCCTTCTGAAATCTACCACCAACTCCTTGTTCTTACTGATGTTTAGCTGGAGGCAGTCTGAACACCATAGTGCCAGGTTTTCCACTTCATCCATGTAGACCTTCTCCTTGTTGCTAGAGATGAATTCCAACACCACCGTGTCATTGGTAAACTTTACATTGTTGGAGCCATGAGTGGCCACACAGTCTGAGGTGTAGAGGGAATACAGCTTGGGGAGAGTACACACCCTTGTGGAGCTCCTGTGTTGGTGATGATGCTGCCAGAGACATACCTGCCCACCCTCACCACTTGAGATCTGCCTGTGACGAAGTCCAACACCCGCCCACACAAACAGTTGTTGAGGCCTAGATCCCTCAGCTTTGTGAACAGTCTATGGAGCTCTATTGTGTTGAATGCTGAGCTGCAGTCAATGAACAGCAATCTCACATTGTTGCCCTGTTTCTTGTCCACGTGCCTGAAAGTGGTGTGCAGGATGTGGGAGATGGCATCCTCTGTCGATCTGGCGAACTGGAGCGGTTCTGTGGTGGTGGGGATGGAGGAGAAGATGTTGTTATTCTTGGGCTATGGAAGATCTTTTGAAGCATGTAGAAACCACGGACTTTGCCAGGGACTTGTTGAAGATGGAGGTGAACACCCCTGACAGCTGGTCAGCACAGCATCGCAGCAGGTACCCAGAGATGCTCTCTGGACCCGCCCCATTCCTGGTGTTCATCCTCCTCAGCGCTGCGTGGATGTCATGCTTTGCGATGCTGATGACATCACTGCCGTCAGTTGTCAGGCTGTATGTAGCGCTAAAAGCCTGGCTGACCCCAAAATAGGCAAGAATGAATTCAATTCATCGGCAAATGCAGAGTCAGCACTGTCCGTCACAATGTTATTGGTCTTATAGTCCGCAATCGCGCGTAGTCCGTCCCACACGTAGCATGTCGCCTGCTGGAAATGGGAATCCACACGCTTCAGCTACTGGCATTTAGTATCTCTCACTGCTCGCTGCACGCCATAGGAAGCCACTTTATAGGCGCTCATATCAGTGGTAGAGAGCGCAGCGGTGTGAGCATCATTCCATGTGCTCACGGTGGCGCGGATCGATCTGTCCACCCATAGTTTCTATTTTGGGAACGATTTGATTCTCACCATAGGGACAACTTCATTAGCAAGCATGTTAATGAAGTTATCTGCTACATCTGCAAACTCGTTAATGTCATCTGCGCAGGCCCGGAACATGTCACAGGCTATGTCATCAAGTGCGTTCTGCAGCGTGGCCTCTGATAAGGCAGACCAGCATTGCACGTCCCTCAGAAACGGAGCTTTGCGATGAAACCTTTGTTGATATTCCGGTATGAGAAAAATGGCGTTGTGGTCCGACTTCCCAAACGCTGGATGTGAGACGGCTTGTACGATGTGAAGCAGTGATATAGAGTTTTAGCTCCCCTCATTGGACATGTAACGTGTTGATAAAAGTTCAGCATTACCTGACTGAGATTGGCTTTATTAAAATACCCTGCCACAATGAGCGCAGCGTCTGGGTCTTTGTTTTGAAATGCACTCAGCACATCATGCAGTACATTAGCCAGCAGGATACTTGGCAGTGGGGTGCGATGAGCCTGTTCTGTCTGTTCGGTCTGTTACAGATGCCCCCACGTTTAGCCGTGGCGTTTCTTTGTTCTTCACTGCAGGCCATTGTTTTTGCGTCCATTGTTTTTGTCTGAGCCTCGTAGTATCTCAGACAGCCACGAAGGGTCAGGCTTAAAAGTGGTTGAAATTAAAAGCAAAAACTGATTTCCTATATCCAGCAATGTTCTACAGTCATAGGTCACTAAAGCCAAAGACTTATGCGTGTAAGAGAGTACTAAACATAAATAAGTAGCGAAAAACATGCACAGTCTGAATGGAGCGGTCAGGGAGGCATCTGGACGTAGCCGCGCCATCTTGGATAGTCACTGTGCTGACACCCAGTGAGTGGCAAAAAAACTGAGTGGCAGTGTTAGTATTCAGCTTGAATGCCACAAAAACACATCTAAAATGGAAGAGTTGTGTGATTTATTGTACAAATTGATTTAACATGAAATAAAAAAATCTTTTTGCAGACTGTCAAAAACTAAATAAGTATATATCAGACGTAGATCAGCCACATATGGCCGAATCCTGATTTGTCCAAAAGGTATGGATTGGTGCCAATACTGATCCTGAATATAGGATTTGTGCACCTCTAGCATTAGCATCATGCATTATGAAGATACGTATGCTTTTATGTGACTGTTTTCAGTGTTACCAAAAATTGCAATACAAAATACAAAAACAAAAGAAATACAAAACTAATACAAATACACAAATCAAAATACAGAATAAAAAAAATTTTAATAGAAGTGTCTCCATACTCCAATCACCATCAGTACCCAGCATATATTTCAATCCATCTTTTCATATAGTAACAATGAAAACACAATCATTACCTCAGCTTTAACTAAAATATTTATAAATATCACACTAAATGAATTACTCAAAATACAGCACTCTCCACAATTATTGGCACCCCTTGTTAAGATTTGTAATATGGGTTAGAAAAAGTCCACCTTTTGGTGAAGCAGCTTCATGTCACACGGAAAAACTGAGAAAAATCCAACCTTTCATTAACATGCATTTATCTGTAGAAAAACATCCTTCATCAAGGAATAATTATCTTTAACAAAAACACATGTGCCACGAATATTGGCACCCCTGCTTTTAACATTTTATACAACCTCCCTTTGCCAGTATAACAGCACTGAGTCTTCTCATATAACATTTTATAAGGTTGGAGAATACCAAGCAGGGCATCAGATTCCATTCCTATTTACAGAATCTCTCCAGATCATCCATGGTCCTAAGCCATCTCCTGTACACTCTCCTCTTCAGCTCAGGCCACAGGTTTTCAGTGGGGTTCAGGTCAGGGGACTGAGATGGCCATGGCAGAAGCTTAATTCTGCGGTCAGCTAACCATTTTTGTGTTGTTTTGGACATGTGCTTAGGATCACTGTCCAGCTGGAAGATCTAATGACAGCCCAGTTTTTGTTTCCTGTCAAAGGTAGCCAAATTTTGATTTAAAATGTCCTGATATTTCATGCAGTCCATAGTGCCATGTACCCTAACAAGGTTTCCAGGGCCTTTGGAGGAAAAACAGCCCCATAACATCACAGAACCTCCACCATATTTTGCATTTGAAATAAGGTTTGTTTCATCATAGCCATCCTTCTTTTAACGCCAAACCCACCTTATGTTTATTGTTAAAAGGTCCGTTTTTGTTTCATCAGACCATTGAATTGGGATCCAGTCAAAGCTGTAGTATTGTTTTGCAAACTCCAGGTGCTTAAGTTTGTGGTTAACTGACAAAAAAAAAACGCTTTTTCTGGCATGCCTTCCAAATAATCTGTTGTAGCATGAAGGGGGTGTCTGATAGTTTTTTCAGAGACGTGGTGACCCCAAAATTTTACTTGGTCTTGTAATGCACCAACAGTTATTCTTGGGGATATTTTGCCTCTCTTATGATCCTTCTCACTGTACGTTGGTACGTTGGTTGGGAAAAATAAACTTAGGTCCTCTTCCAGGCAGGTTTGTAACAGTTCCTGTTGTCTTCCACTTTTTTATTATTGCCCACACAGTAGAAATATGCATTTTAAGCCAAGTAGCTATTTTTCAATACCCATTCCCTGGGGTCAACACACTTCTCCATTGTTTGGTTTGTATGTTCTCTTATCTTTCCCATGTTGATGGATGACTAAGGGAATTTAGTCCCTGTGTCACGTCATCCCTGTTAACCAGTTAAGTATAATCCAAGTCATGGATTATAGCTTGAAGGTTCCTATTCACTCCACTCAACTCAAAGATGTACAATTTACAGGGGAAACATGCTTCAGTTACATTGTGTTCATTTTAATTTCCATGGGTGCCAATAATCGTGGAACACATGTTTTTGTTAAAGATAAATATTTCTTGATGAAGGATTTATTTTTCTTCAAATGAATATATGTTAATGAAAGGTTGGATTTTTCTAAATTTTTCAATGAAGCTGCTTCACCAAAAGGTGGATTTTTTTCTAACCCTTTTTACAAATCTTTACAAGGGGTGCTAATAATTGTGGAGGACCCCATATCTGTCTTAAATTGTGTTTTCGATATTTACTTCAGCTAATAACTCATATTGTTCTTTCCTGAAGTAGAATTTTGGGCTTTGGACTTAACTATTTTTTATTGCAAATTTAATGTCTTTCACAGTAAATTTTCAAACTTAAAACGATTTTCAAAAAGTGAAAAATGCCATATTCAACGCATATGTTCTGGACACTCCAGTTGAAAAAGGAAATAAAAAACAGAAGGCAGATGTTTCCTTACAGAGGACACAACTGTCTGTCACATTCTGTGATAACTATCCCCCACTCCCCCCACCCACTGTCACTGAGTTTGAAGGCAATAAATGAAAATAAAGACTTAAACAGCATTATAAAAAGCAATGAATATCCAATTTCCAGTATTAGTATAACTGGGGGTTATCACAAATGGAGGCCACATATAAGACAATTGTTTCCTTTGTAAGGAAGAATAAGTGTATCTGTACCTGTTCATATAAATACCCTTGAATTTGTAAATTCAACACCTTGAAATCAATGAGCCTTGGGCACCGTGACCCCATCATCAGTTCACTGGGTGGCCTTCCTTATACCACTGCATACCGGAAACACCCCGCAAGATCTGATGTTCTGGAGACGCTCTGCCCCAGTTGTCCAGCATCAAAGTTTCACCCTTCTTAGAGTCTCTCAGATCCTTACATCTGCTCATTTTTCCTGCTTCCAGCCCATTAAGTTATGGAACTGACTTTTCACTTGCCTAATATATAATGGCACTCTAAACAGGAGCCATTGTAACAAGAATATCAATGTTATTCATTTAATCTATCGGTGGTTGTAATGTAAGTTACATTTGTTCATAACAAAAAAAAATAATGTAACATTAGAACAGAGTAAGAGGTACCCAATAAAAAAATGCAGAAATTTCTTCTGTTCTCCAAAACACCCCATGAGTCCATGTGTCATTCCATATTCAACAAGGTATTGATTAGCTATACCGGGTGTAATGGTGGTTAAATCAAAAAATACATGTGTGTATTCGATGGTTGCTGCAAATACTGGAGTAACATTAAGAGAGGTGATTAAGGTAACACATATTTATATGCATAATATCACAGTTTTACACTAAAATGAAAATAATTTAAACATCTGATTCTTTAACTATCTAAGACCATTGCTCAGTACTGTTTGTGTGTGTGTATAAAATACATAATTTGATGTAATATATTATATTATAATACACTGTAATGTATTTTTTTCCCTAAGCGTAGACAAAATTCTCTCGATTTGTTGGACTTAGTTGGTCACCTCACATATTTTCAAAGTGACACTTCCTCCTATCTGTGTGTGCTGAGTCACCATCCGTGCCCAGACAATAGTCAGTCCTTCAGATAGTGCTTTATCTCACTCAGGCAGACAGCAGCCCCCTTGCTGTGAGGACCAGAGGTGTCACCGAGAAGCTGAGCAAATGAGCTGCCGTTTTTATGTTACACCTTTTCTGGCATACCTTCCAAATAATCTGTTTCTAACAGTTCTTGTTGTCGTCCACTTTTTTATTTTTGCCCAAACAGTAGAAATATGCATTTTAAGCCAAGTAGCTATTTTTTAATACCCATTCCCTGGGGTCAACACACTTCTCCATCATTCGGTTTGCATGTTCTCTTATCTTTCCCATGTTGATGGATGACTAAGGGAATTTAGCCCCTGTGTCACGTCATGGTCGTATCCCTGTTAACTAGGAAGTCATGGATTACAGCTTGAAGGTTGTTCTTCACTCCACTCAACTCAAAGATGTACAATTTACAGGGGAAACATGCTTCAGTTACATTGTGTTCAGTTTAATTTTCTGGGGTGCCAATAATCGTGGAACACGTGTTTTTGTTAAAGATAATTAGTTCTTGATGAGCTACTGTTTTTATATTACTGAGTAACAGCTGATATATGCATAAAATACTGCTCCAATTTTTAGAGGTAATGATTCACCTGTAAGCAGTATATAGGATTTTCAATTTTTCATCATCCTTTAATTATTCAGAAGATGTTTCTGCATTAACTTCGGAGTAATCTTTGCCCCATAATTCCACCAGAGCAAACAGGGATTATTATGTCAGCACCTCAGAATAACAAGTCTTAAATGGAATGATTGCCAGTATCTTGCAACAGCTGATTATGGAGCAGCTCATTGGATAGCAGTTTTATGTTCATTAGTTCTAAATCTAAGTTGTCTCCTTATTATTCCAACATATTGGATGCCACATTTGTTACATGAATATAAACAACATTACTAGTTGGGTGTTCTTTTTTTGCTAGTAAACGTTTTGACCTTTTTGCAGTTAAAACCAGTTGGTGAGAAGCATGATTTTAGCAAGGAAAGAAATCTGTAACAATGTTCAAATGTCTCTGGTGGATGGAGGTTTTATATGTGCCTGCATGTATCAGTATGTCCCACATATTCTTAGCTCTAGAAAAGGAGAAAAGTGGAAGAGAGTTAAAGCTTCTCCTTACCAACATAACATTACAAAAGCACCCGACTGGTGAACGCGTAGCATAACATACACAAGAGTTTTGAAAATCATCATCCAAACCTTTTTGAGGGGTATAGAGTGAGGTTGAATAGTGTACAAGACTATTTCTATCTGATGGCTTGATGAAGTCCTTGGTGTAGATGCCTATCCCATTAAAGATTATCCCTGTGTCTAAAAAACTCGCTTGGTGATTATTACATTCCATATTGAATTTAATTGAATCAATACAATTGTTGCCATACTGTGAAAAAGCCAGTTGGATCCATTCCAGTTAGAAATAAGTATTTTCCAAAATACAATGAATTGCAAAGTGTACTATTATGGAACATATATTGGTCTTCAAATCAACACATCAAGAGATTTGCATAGTCAAGGGTGAAGCTTGCACCCATAGCAGTACCAGGTATATGGAGATAAAAATCTTTGCCATAAAGGAAATAGTTTGTCATCAATACAGTGTCAGACATATCAACCGGTTACTTAGTTGGAGGATTGTTCTCTGATGTGGGATATTGGTATAAAGACTAACTACATCCATAGTGGCCAGGAGATCACCACTATTATAAGTCACTTCAGAGAGAAGGGTTTTAAAGTCCCTGGTGTCTTTTAGATATGAAGGGAGCTTTTCAACTAATGTTCTGATGTGATAATCAACAAAATTACAACAGTCATTTATCAAACACACACCAGACAAAAGAAAACATGGTTAAGAGTAGATAACTGGAATCGGAAGTCCCACAACCCCTTTGCTTTATGAGGCATCCAATATAAAAAACAGGACGTGAATTTGAAAAAAGGAGTCCTCATCGAACTTTGCTCCATCAGCTTGAAGTCTTATTACAGGTTAGTTGGTTATACAGTTTTAAAAAGAAATTATTTATATTTTTTTATTAAAATGCATTTAATAATTGTACACCAAAAATATGTTCAAGTGTGCAACTGTTTCATAAGTAATAAATGTAAACCCTAAGCATGGAACATGGGTTCCATGATTTTTAAAAGCTTTCAAAGATTATCTCAGAGCTGCTCCTTTCTCATCCAGTTGATGCAGTGCTTTCCTAAATTTTTCAGTTAATCACCAAAATACCAAGTCATATAAATTTGCCTGCATATTCACTTATCTTTCTGTGTAAGATAGCCAGTATGAATGTGCACATCAGCTGATATTCTATTTGATATTTTATAGTTTCATTAATTACCAACAAAAAGGTCGATACTTAAAGAGAAGGGGGGGAAAGCCTTTGAAAAATTGACAATAAAAGCAGAATTTAGTATTTTTTACATCTACAGCCCAAAAGATGTTCTTAATAGCAAATAGGATGTAGCGCCATATTTCTAAGAAGAGTAAATTAAACCTTTTTTCCCGGACTACTTTGAATATACTTTCAACTGTCAAAATCAACATGCCAAATTCATGAATATATGTTTTATTCCTTATTCCTTAGTAACTGTAAATGATGGATGAGAAGTTGAAGATTATTTATTGTCTCTGATTTCTATATTGTGGCTCCATTCACAGGGTCATGAAGTCTTCCATCCTGTTCTTGTTTGGAATGTTTCTGAGCTATGGCACCAGCTGCCCTGATGTCTGTGAGTGTACTGCTGAAGGCAGGGTGAGATGCAGTGGGAACTTTACAAACGTACCTTCCTTCATGCCTCTCCACACCTACTATGTGGAGTTGAAAAAAACCAGGATGCAAAACCTAACTGAAAGAAGTCTTCTTAACCTGCCTCTAGTGCTTCGCCTCAGTATCACGGAGAACCCTCTCCAAGTAATCCACCCAGAAGCATTTTATCCTGTACCACAGCTTCTTTCCCTGAAGTTATCCTTCAACAAAATCTCTAATCTGTCAAGCCAGGTCTTCAGTAATCTTGCCAGCCTTGAAGAATTATACATTGATAGCAACAAATTGGACTCTCTAAAGCCAGAATGGTTTGACACACTCACAAATCTGACTCAGCTGGATGTCAGCAGAAACTTTCTCACTCATCTGGATAGAAATATTTTTGAAAAACTTACCAAGCTATGCTACCTAAACCTAGGAAAGAATGTCTTGAGCAAATTACCGGACGGTGTGTTCAACTCTTTAACTAATCTACAGCACCTTCTCATTTATGAAAACCAACTTGAGATTCTCAATTCTGAAACCTTTAAAAGTCTTACCAAACTGCGTGTACTCAAAATTTTCAAAAATAGGATCAGTTGCATCCCACCTCAGTTGTTCCGGCCTCTGTCCAATCTTGAAATTCTTAGTATATCCTCCAATAAAGTGCACTATTTCCCAGAAGAAACCTTTTACTCTCTACCTCATATCACCACACTCAGTCTCTTTAAAAATCCTCTTGTATTCTTACCATATCAACTCATTGGACACATGCCAAAACTTAAGGAATTTTACCTGCATTCTACTAATCTTGGCACTGTACCAAATAATCTTTTTTATAATATGTCTGGATTGGAAATACTCTCACTCAACTACAATCCAAAGCTGCATCATTTACCAAAGGATATATTCTGTTGTCTTCCCAAACTTAGAAGGCTTTCTTTACAAAGTAATGACTTAGAGTTTCTGGATCCGGATCTTTTTGTTAACCTGAGTAATCTTTCTACACTGATTATTCACTCCAACAGGCTTCATCAGCTCGCAAGCAACATTTTTCACAGTCTTACAAAGCTTTCAGAAGTTCAACTGCATGGTAACCATTTTGAAAACCTTCCTAGCAGTGTTCTTTCCAGTGCAGTTGCCCTAAGGAATGTTTCCCTGAAAGACAACCGATGGAATTGTAACTGCAGGATTCTTGACCTTGCAGGATGGATAAGTCACCATCGGACTTTGGTTCAAGATTATGAGCATGTTTCCTGCTATATACCATCATATTTATTGGAGAAAACACTTGGCTCAATGAACTCTAGATTACTCCAGTGCAAAGTCACCGAAAACCCTCCCATTAAAATTAACAGTACAATCTCTAGTACTTCACCCTCAGTTCAAACATCATCTCACAGCTTCCAAGTTAAGGGTGACCAATTGATGGACATAGTTACCATTAGTATTTGGAAGGCTACCTCAGCAACTCCACAAATGTCATCATCCATGGACTTCGTCCCTCAGTCCACAACTGAAGATTCTCTGTCATACAGCCCTTCTTATACTTTTTATGACACAATCATTCTTGAGGCAGAGCCAGATATCGTGCATAATAGCCGCCTGAATGGCTTGGTTTTCCTGTGGACACTACCCACCAGTAGCACCTACAGTAAATTTCTCATTATTTTGCAGATATTATTGATAACTATGGGGGCTGCTTTGATTGTGGCAGGTGTCTGCGTATTTCAGTATGCACGGAGCTTCACTGAAAAGTTCAGTCATGCTTAGGTCTGACGATTGGAGAAGTAAAAGAAGGAGATGGACCGAAGAGAGGTTTGTGAACCAAATCAATGTTATTTTAATCGTCCAAGAATATATCAGTAACTTTTTGGAGAAGAGAATAAATTATTTTTTATTATGTCATTTGTATCTATTGTATCTTTGTATCTTTACTAATGTTAAAATTTTGTGGATCTATATATTCATTTATTTATATGTACAAACAAACAAAAACAGCACATATTAAATAATTTATTGGTTATACAGTTACTGCATGGTATCATGTTTACATCAAACTCACAAATGATTACTTTTTTGTTTTTAAAAGTTAGGTGGATCAATTGAATACATTTAATGAGACATATGAATTTGCATATGAAATTCTTTGCAGATGTAGTGTGTATATACACAATCATATATTCATTATATTATACTATAAATATAGATAATCAGCAGTAGTAGGTAAATCTATTGCTTCAAATCTCCACCATTCTGTGTGTCGAGTTTGTGTGTTTTCACTTTGTCATAGGTTTCTCATGTAGGTCGTGTGGTTTCCTCCTGTAGCCCAAAGACACACAGTTAAGACAAATGGCATCTTTAGATTATGCCAATAATGTGTGATGATTTGAGTGTAAGTGCCCTGCGGAGGATTGGCATCCCACCCAGGCTTGTGCTCTGTGCTGCCCGGCTGACTGTAACCCCGATCAGAATAAGTGCTTAGAGGCTCAGTTGTCCTTTGCAATTTTTCCATTATCATGATTTTTGATTTTTGTATTCATATCTTTGTGAGGACGCTCCATTCAATTCTATGGGAAAATCTCTAATCCCAGCAATGCCGACCTTAACCCATACCCAGGCCTAACCTTAAATATTAAAGAACCAAACAAAATACAATACTTTTGGCATTTTTAGGTTTTTGGTTGCATTCAAAGATTTTTATAAAATTGAGGTTTATGTTGTGGGGAACTTAAAAATGTCCCGATGAGCTAAAATGTCGATTTTTCCACATTTTTCAGGGCATCTTGTCCTCACATTGTGATATAAACATAATCCACACACACACAGAAACACACTCACATTCATATATGAATCTGAATTCAAATTTATTCTAACATGAATAGAAGAGATGCATTTAATTATATTTTCTAAGTGAAAGCTATGCCACTTTACAAAATAAATAATTTAAACAAGAAATGAATACTGAGCATAGAAACTTTGGTAACGCTTTACATTAAGTGAACCTTCATAATGCATTAATTATGCATTCAGGGAATATTCATAAGCAGCATGTAAGTTTACCTTAACATCCCAACATCCTTTAACAACTTTAATATACATTAATAACAAACATTACATGATTATACAATTATAATGTTGGTTATTGTTATATAATGTTTGTTATTAATGTATATTACAGCTGTTAAGGGATGTTTGGATGTTAAGGTGTACTTGCATGATGTTTACGAATGTTCTTTGAATACTTAATGAATACATTAAGAAGGTGTACTGAATGTTTTATGAACACAATATAAAAAGCATTATGAAGGTGCTCTTAATGTAAAGAGTTACTGGAACTTCTCTGTTTTTGCCACATCAGTACCTGCAGGACATATCCAACTTCTCACATTGCTCTGACTCTGACGTGGACTTAAATACACTAAACTCAAAACAGTTGATGACAGCTGGGATTCCACACAAGGTTAAAGGGGGGCGGCATGGCACACAGGAGGATCGGACGAGCAGGGTATTAGAGCTTCAGGAAGAAGTTCCCCACTGTCCTGCAAATTCCATGGAGTGTTTTAGGGTGGGGCCATGAGCCGTGCTTGCATTTGCCTACAGGCTGGTTTGCCATATTACACATGTGGATGCAGCGTGCACAACACACAGCTTTTGTGGGAACGGTGGTGATGATACTAGAGATGAAGTGCTATGATCTGTCTGACATAAAGTGTGTGAAGAACAGGAATACAAACTGATCCAGCCTTTTTTGGAAGTATTTCAAGGAAGATAAAACTTCATTCAACATCAAGTGGAAGAAACAGGAGAGATGGGACAAATGTCTTTTTTTCAGCTTCCCCAACAGCCAGGAAAGAGAGTAAGTTGCAGAATATACCTGCAGAATATACTTTAAAAATAAGCATGACTAATTTCAAGAGAAATTCCATCTAATTATATTGCTCTCCTACAGAAACCATAGAAATGTAATTTACAGGATTGCTATATGAAGTCTGTGGTAGGTGTGATTGCTTGGAAATATTTGGCAATTGTCAAAGTGAAAATTTAATGAGCCTGAAATATATCTGTGTGTGCACCTATATCTTTGTATTTATATAATTTTTTCTAATTTACTGTATATAATCTACACACACACACACACACGCACGTACACACACACACGCGCACACACACAGTGTCCTCCACAATTATTGGCACCACAGTAGCTTCCTCTCACACTGGAAAAGTGAGAAAATAAATTTAATCAAAGAAAAACAAATCCGTCACTAAGATATAACTACTTTGAACAAAAACACATGTGCCACGGTTATTGGCATCCCTGGAAATAACAGTGAACACAATGTAACTGAAGCATGTTTCCCAACTAAATAGTACATCAAGCTGTAATGCATGACTTCCTGATTAACTGGGGTACAAACATGAAGTGACATAACGGTCAAATTCCCTTAGTCATCCATCAACATGAGAAAGATGAGAGAACAGAAAATGGCCAATATTACTGATGGGGCAATAATGAAAAGTGGAACTCTTACAAAGCTGCCTGGAAAAGGACACAAGCTTATTTTGCCTCCAGATAAAGTGAGGAGGACCGTAAGAGAGGAAATAAAATCCTTGAGGATCACTGCTGGTGAATTACAAGACAAAGTAAAATCTTGGGTTTACCACATCTCCAAAATCCATATATATTACCTACATGATGTACATGAGTCTACAACAGCGCGCCCACACACACACATATATGCACATATATACATTCATGTATATGTATATATGTATACACACACTCTCTCTCTCTCTCTCTCTCTCTCACACACACACACACACACACACACACATGCACACAATATATGTAAACTAATCTAAAAGCAAAATATACTTCATCATCTTCTGGCAAAAAAACTATTTTTTATGTTGAATTATAAATGGATTATACATGGATTTAAAAACTGGTAGTAAATTAGTCATACATGAAGTTTTATCTTTTATCGAGTGCTGATTGTAAATTAACAGACCTATTTCTTCTGTAACGTGAACAATACAGTATTTCGGCTTTTTGCATAAATAACTTTTTTGACCATGCAACAGAGTTTTTTTTTTTTTTTTTAAATGGAAGTTTACAGAGCGTAAAATAGGCTGTTACTGTCAGGGTCAGCACCTGTCTGACCCTGCCCTTTGTGTCTCTTCCCCATTTGGACAGCAGGTGTCGCTGGCCATCCTGTTCTCCTCCCTGTCTCTTGTCCTTCAGCCCCAGTGTGCTCTTCCTATTCCCAGCCCTGCTGCATGGCTCTGTGGTTTCAGTACATGGCTTGGAGTCTATGAACTCCTTCGACTCCATGATGTCTTATTTTATTTTTATTTTTTGGTTTTCCGTTTCCCTAGTGTGTGTTTCTCATTCGTAGGTATCCCCCCTTTTGGCTGCATCTAATTACGTCTAACATTATTGTTATGGTTTTAGTTGTCCCAGTATTGTTAAGCTTTAGTATTTGCTATGTTTCCTAGTTTTTTTTTTGCTTATTAGCTGTAGTGAATTCCTCCTTTGGCAGATTATGTACGATGATGTGATTGATTTGATAAAGTATTATCGTTAGTCTACATGATGCCCGCCGAAGATGAACGGAGATTCCTGAGCAATGCCGATCAGACTGGTGAGTCTCACGCTACACAGGAATTACAGTGTAGTGATAGTATTGTGCAAAGTCATGTACTAGTATACCGGTATCTGATTCATGTACCTGGGCAAGACTTTGTCCGATTTCCCTGTGCCGTGAGTACAGAAGTTTTCGCTATGTTTTTTAACAAAGTGCATGCTAGACTTGGAATGGTCTTTCATTCGCGTGTCATCAGCGGATTGTAGATTATTTGCGTGTCGTCAGTGGATTGTAGATTATTCGCAAGAACCGATCGAGGTGACAGTCATGACAGTTGATATGTCGTGTGTGGACTGAGTACATTTCGTGTACATGTATATTCAACATTTTGTGGATTGCCGTGATTCACGTGGTATTTTCTCTTGGTTGTCAGAAGAAATAATGTGTATTGTATGTCTGCCAATGTAATGTATATTTTTCAATCCTGGTTTTCAATAGAAAATTATTTTTCTGATTTTGATGTATTTAGTCAGATTATAATTGCTGTCTGCTTCTGCTTCATTTGAATGTATGGTCATGAGGTGATCCGAAACGATGATCTGATTGGTCCTTTGGTTAATGACGTCACCCACCAGAGGTCTCCCAGGCCATATGTGGGTGACCACAGAAAAACCTGCTGGGGTCCCACTGGGAGACCACCTTTGAACTGTAATCGTCCACCCCTGGGGTAGACGTAAATCTTAGTGGCTGATGAACTCCAAGTTTGTTGGGCATGAGCTGTGGAAGGATGTCCGCAGTTGGGCTGCCTCCTGCATTTGGTGTCAGTGTGCTAAGGTTGCTATGGAAAAATGTTGGGGTACCCATCCATTGCACCTCAGCCTACCATTCTCAGGCTAATGGGCTGTGTGAACGCTTTCACCGCTCCCTGAACACTGACTGCGCTTCGAGCCAGCCTCCAGGATGGTGATTGGATTGGATAGACAGGCTTCTTTGGGTTCTGTTGGGCCTCTGGACCTCACTCAAGCAAGACGTGCAGTTCTTGTCAGCCAAGTTAGTCTATGGGCAGACTCTACATGTGCCCAGTTATTTACTACCCACTGCCACAGCCTCTTGGTGTGACAGATGCCAGTGCTTCATTCTGAAGGACTTGGTTGATGCCTTCAATCTCGTGCCCACAACTCAGTATGGGGTTCCCCAGTCTCATGTTCCTGTGGGTTTGGTTGAGGCTACGTATGTCTTTGCCATGCCTTTTCCAGCCCGTGCCATGACAGTTATGAGAAA
>JAODKE010000035.1:11059156-11073560 GCA_026779605.1 Mormyrus hasselquistii | reverse complement strand
GGGGGGGTTCGGGCGGGGGTGGGGGGGGGGGGGGGGGGGGGGGCGGGGGGGGGGGGGGCGGGGGTGGAGGCAAATGTCTGCATTGTTGAGTGGTAGCTTACAGCCCTCAGTCATTAATGTGTGGAGTAGCTTTGCATGCCAATGTTCATTACAAGACCCCAAGTGTGAGAGACCAGACTATTTTTGTTCGTAAGCGAATAAGACCAAGATTGGGGATAGCTGACCTGAAGCAAATGTTGAGTGGCTGAGAAGGAGGGTTCTCCAAAATGATAATCTCCTGAATTATTACCCAGGGCCTCTTTATTTCAAGTCCTCTATTGGGGGATAACAAGAGGACTAAGCTCCTTATCGGTGAATTACAATTATTGGAGAAGAATTACAAGCCTTGTACAGGGAGACCTGCTACAGAAGTGCTCCCCTGCTTTTGTGAGCAACACTACAGATGAAGTGCTTTTAATACGCATATAATCAATGTTTCATTGCGCATCAACTGCTTTTCATTAAGGAGTTACTCAGAGGTTTTATTGCATTCCTGTCTAGAAGGGAGAAAATACTAATCCCCTTTCTGCGTGGTGCACACATCCATTCAATTACACAAAGGATTCTGGCTGTACATGCCCCTGTTAAATGCACACCAAAGTGTTCTTTAATGTAACACAATAAAAAACATGCTAAATACCTATGCAAATGCACCGCTGGTTTAAAAAACAAGCGTTTTAAATATGCAAATAGAGTTGTCAATAATTGTAAGCAGTTAGCAAAAAAAAAGGGGGGGGTGGGGGGGGTTGAGAAAGGTGTCCCGCAGAAAGCTGAATGAAGCTCCAAAGGCCAAGAGGAATGTTTAAGAGGCAGGGTGTGCTGTGGTCCCAGCGGCACTCGGAACTGGGCTCCCATTCCAGCACCACCTTTCCCTGAGCCTTTTCTTTCACATAACTGTGGCTTTAACTTGTGCACTGGCTAGTTATTAAACAGTGCCGCTTGCACTCAGGATAAAACCACAAATGCTTCCTTTGTGTGGTGTCTAATGAAGACAGACTGGGAGAATAAGCCAGTGACACCTGGGCCAGCTGTTTGTAGTAAAGTACTTGGAGTATTAAAGGCCATTAATCCACCTTGCTGGCAGGCACACACATGCCTTTTCCTGCTTTTAAAATGAAAATGAAGCCACTACAGTAACATTACTGCGCCTTAATTGCCTCACTTCCAGGTACTCAAAGCCCACAGGCCTCCAACAAGAAGTTAAGCAGAAACAAAACTGAATATAACACTGTGTTAAGAAAAACTTATGCATTCTGGGAAAGATGCACCAACCATGATATACCTGCAATGTGTTTCTCATCTACTCAGTGCACCTATGCTAAGGTTTCTTTGACACGGGCAGTTTCAGGAGGGTAGAGTGCATTTCGTCATATTTTGTTAAATCACCATTAGAGAAAACACACTGCTTTGGTTGTTGCTTGGCTGTTTATATCAGGCTCAGCTCCTGTTGCCAGTCTTTGTGTTTTCCCCTGCTCCCTGTCAGTCTGTAAACCCCTCTATCTTTGTATTATTCCCTAGTGTTTCATTGGTTTCATCAGATTTTCTAGTTACTGTGATTTTGTGGTTTGTTTTCTGTTTTTGGTTTCTTGCTTTGTGCTCCGGGGCCTGTACTACGGAGCGGGTTACTTGTCAGATTTAAGGTACCACAGTTTAAATGGGCTTCATATTCATTCATTTGCATTTTGCCCAGACTACCTTAAATCCGACAAGTTATCCCAATAAGCCAGTAACCCCGCTTCATAGTACAGACCACTGGTTGTGTTTTACCTGTCTTTCTTATTCCCCCATGTTGGATTCTGTCTGTCTTAGTTTTCCCCTCCCAGTCCCCTGATTTAATTATTAGTTTCATCTTTGGCCTGTTTTCTCAGTCTTTGTTAATTAGTCTCACCTGTCCTGTGTTAGTCTTGTTACCCAGTTTAGTCCCTTCCTCAGTTTAGTTCCTCAGTGGTTTGATGATTTTGAAAGTTCTGTTGATTGCAATTGTTAATGTTTGGTGTTAGCTGTATGTTCTGCTTACATGCCCTGTTTGTAATTAGTCTTGTTTATTCCCATTTACCTTTAGCCCATCGAGGTCCTTTGTTTTGTTAATGTTTTCTAGTTCAGTTAATAAATCCCATTTGTTCTTTGAGCTGCCAGATGGGTCATCCACCATTTGTGCCTGCACATGCCTCGTTCTCACGCCCGAACCGCCCCGTTCTGTGACAGTTTATGTACATAGACATACATCTTTATATAAACTAGGGAGAGGTGCTATCACTGACTTTCTTCTTGTATCTATTTGATCCAATATTGGGGGGGGGGAACACCACAAGAATCGATATCACTTCAATATCACTTCGCACATTATTAATATAAACGCATATATAGATAACCGTAAAAATATAAGGAATAAAACGACACGTGAGGGTGTTTCCACAAGGTAAAATAAAGCTCGTCACTTTAACAATTGCATATCAAATTAGGCTGATAGTGATCTCTACCTTCCGTGTGCGTACGTGGAAAGCTTTTGACCATGCGTATTCCATAAAGACACACTCTGCTCTCACCTCCGGTCCTTATTGGTAGTTCTTTCAGCAGGTCATTAACATCAGCCATCAGCCCCATGTCCTGACTCACATGGGAGGGTAATGAGATGAACCACAGGGGGACCCATTACAAAGTGTCTGGGTGAGTATCTTCCAAAGGGATGCTGGCACAGCTTGCTGCACGCTCCTCCCCAAAGCCCAGAGCCCTCCTGCAAAGCCTTGCCGGTGGCAGGCAGGGAGGCGCGGGGTGTGTTGGCTGGCAGGCAGGCTTGGCATGCTGTAGGTACGCGGCGGTAGTTCAGCGCAAGCGGCTCCCTTCTGCTGGCTCTTTTAGTAGCTTCGGAGCCTCCAGCACATACAGGGATGCAGGGATCCGCTTACCTTGCCATTTATATGGAAGCTGATTCCACAGCACAGCCTCTATACATCAGGGTGCTGCGTGGCTCAGGACTATGTAAAGCCATCATTGGGCTCTTGAATAAGGTCCCTAACCCCACTTGCTCTAGAGACGCTGCCTGGCCCTGCTCTCTGGTCTGCACTGGTACATGACCTTGACAAAGGAGTCTGTTATATAAATGTAATGTACTTGCTGCCTCATAATTCTCCTTAAGATGATATTAGTAGCATTTCACAACATCGCTCCAGTGCTTGTGCAAGGTTGATGTAATGCTTGCCAGACAATAGAGATCACTAGTTCTGTGCTTATAGCCCAATACCATCCCCTTAGACGTGCCACTAATATGAGGAGTTGGGGTGTGGAGCAAATTGGAAGACATTGACATGAAGGACTTTGTAGTAAATCAAAATATAATTACATAATTATATAAGACTACAGTACTCCACTCACAATTTAGCTGGTGGAGAACAAAACTAAGCAAATTTGTGCCTAACTGATATAATAATGTTTATAATTAAATGAGTTTGTTATTCTACTTTCTACATTTTCTATGTCAGATTGATCTTCTCTAACCTGCTTCTAAAATAGGTTGTTTGGTTATTGACTTACTGACAGCCATTTTCTTAAGCAACATACTTCTAAACATATTAATTTTAATATAGTCTTGTTTTGCTAGCAAAATGTGCTCTTCTACAGCTCTCATATATTGGAGCCTCCTCACACTGTTTTGTTTATATATGTTTGATTTTCCAGAGCACAATGCAGTTTTCTTTTTTTTATGTGATGTCGATCCCTAGACATTAAACATTAAAATCTGCCAGTGGTGATGACTCAGCTTGTCCTAAGTTGGAAGCAGAAAGCAGACCCATCAAAGAAGCGCAAAAGAGCCCATTCAGGGTCTGCCATAGAAGGTCTTAGTCTCTCGGTGGGTAAATTTGGACGGTAGCTCTTAAGTACATAGAAAGGGTCATATTCACCAGGGGAGACCCATTCCGGTGGAAATGATCTTCAATTATGAGGCGGACAAAGTATAAGGGCTCAAATTATAAACATTGTGTTAAATTACATTGTCCTAATAACAGATACCAATTTTTGCAGAATTCTGAAAATCCCTCTACAGGTTCAAATCTCTTCAAAAAGACCAGAAAAATATCCTAAAAAACAAATGGACTGGGCTGATAAAGTCTGACTATCAAAAATCCACTACTAAGATCAAATGACTGGGCCGCAGAAATTCAACGTGAAAAGTTCACGTTCCTCCGTCCTGTTGCATGCCGCCTTTGAGCTGACATGCGCTTCCTGATAAACGACCCAGAGTATGATTTTCGGGGGGGTAGAAATGCACTGAACCTGTATAGACTGAAACTAAGCTGTGTTTATCCAATAAACACCTTGCTTTTACCTCTGTTCTCCCTTAATTATGACACTATAATGGGATTGTCAGCTCCTTAAAAAAACAGTTTAAAATAAATGCATTTGGGATAAACCGTGCCTCGAAGGGTCGATTTTCCGCAGCTTTTTTGCTTCACTTTTAAGCTTGATCCAATTCAGTCCTTTTCTTCTGGGAAACAAATGCAGTGGGGTTGCAGCTATCAGGGCCCAGAATGGACTAGTTACACTGGATTTCTATTCAGTTTCACTAGCTTGTTTCCACTGGTCCTCCATTGCCACGCAGCCTTCTATGGTATGCCAACCGTCTTTCTAGCCAGATTCGTTATAAGGCAGTCATGGGGAAGACAATAGCAGCAGCCAATGTTCTATTGCACACTAGCTTTTGTATCTTATCTCTGCAATGCCATTGGCCTACCAACTTGTTCCAAAGTCCCTACTGCCAGCCAGGCTAAAAGAAATCACTGGGACTCCACATGCTAACTAGCCTTAGCACCTCCTTCGTTTGATTTTTTTTTAAATTCAGCCCTATCACGAGGTTTAACTGATTTTCCTCAGGAGTAAGCTCATGTTAGCTATGGAGCCTTACCGCGCTAATGGCCGACAGTGATAACCATCCTAGCTGGGCTGTCGGCTTGGTTTTACTACCAATGGCTTCCAGGCATGTGCACATCAGTCCTGGCTTTTCCTCACTCTCTGTGCATGTTACAGAAGAGGAGTCTTTTCAACCTGGTTGTGTGACTCTGCTTTGTTACAGACAGAAAATCACAAATTCTCCAGGTTCTTAAGCATTAGCCAAAGATTTTTTTAAGGCTTCAGAAACCAGTCTGGCAAAATAATCCAGAGGTTTGGAGTAAGTCATAGACACTGCTGCTGCAGTCTTGTGCCTGCCAGTAGGGCCCGGTGCAATCTTATAATTGCTGTTAAACTAGCATATTAAAAAAAAAAAAAAAAAAAAAAATAGCGAGTGGAAATCTTCATGAGTTCCTATTCGCAGTCCAGTATATTAAATAAATGCAAACTGTATGAAAAACATTTGTAGTAATAGTAATAGTAAACTGTAATTACAACTTTATTGATCCCTGTGGGGAAATTCTTTTTTATGCCTCCCTCAACTTGCTCGTTGTAGAGCAAGCTGTCAGTGTAGTATAGATGATGACTACACAAAACAACTGTACAACAATATACAGCTCTTCATATGCACAACAGCCTGACTTTCTCAAGCTTAATAAAACATTACAAAGTCAGTGGGTGTGAAAGGGAAATATACATAATTTCTACTTCTGTTATTGTCCTTGCTAGAAGGATAATGAATGCAATAATATTGTTCTTCATTGGAGACAGAGAGGACTGGAGTGGTAAGATACCAATCATAGCTGTGTAATGGTTGAGCACAGTTGTAACATCAGATATTACTCAAAGAGTACCAAAAACATTGGTCCAGTATCTGTATGAGGATTGGCAGTACCAGACAATATGAATAAGATTGGCTGAGAACTGGTGACATCCATCAGAGGCTGGGGATATCCCCTCATACTGCTGTGCTAATTGGACCCTGGTGCAGTGTGGGCTGTGTACCACCCTGCACTGAATAAAGGAGTGCTACACACAGAGGAGCCATATGCACGAAACTCAGGATCTCCCTCCACCTGACACCTGAGATTTCTTCCCCCAAAGAATATTTTCTCCACAACAGCTTTTATGGAATCCAGAGAGTCTAAGTAGAAATGATGAATTTGATAATATTGCACGTTTCGATGCAGGAATTGGTGTCATGAAAATATCAAAAGTCAAATCACCAGGTGAACTGGGGAAATCGGGGAATGTGCTATACCCGTCTGGGTCTGGGCCATTGCCACTCTGCACACAGCAGCTTCAAAACACAGCAACTTCAATCCGTGTTTAAAAGGTTTACATTCCTGAGCAGCTCTCTCATAATAATGCATGTCTTGTATCCTCTGTGCACAAGAGTGCCCCAAGCACATTTTAGATAGGAATTATAATGGTTTATCTTAGAAATGATAGCCATGAACCTTTTCCCCGTAACTGCCTTGTACAGCTGCCTCAGTTCCCATAGCGCCACCTGAGAGATGGCATCCCTAAGGAATGTTAAGCCTCTCTTATGCATTGTGGGCTATATATAGACAAGCACCCAGGCCAGTTCAGTGAGGACTCCACCAGAGTCTGATTTGCTATTTCCCACCTGTCCTGAAGAGCTCGTTACTGAGTGGCTCCACTCCTGGACTCCGCAACCACCTTTTGCAATGAGCTCCGGGAGGTGTTTGACCACTCTGCTGTTAGCTGGAGGGTAGGAGATGTGTGCTGTGCTGTGTGACCTACGGCAGAGATCCTGGACCACCACAGATTTCTCATTGGAGTTCCATGCAGTTGCCGGAGGACTGACGTGGCCAAGTTGTATACCAACGAATGCTCATACCCGAGCTAGAGGGTGAGCTCGCAACATGCAGTGAGGACTATTCCTTTGAGCGGAATGCCCATTCATTATCCTGGACAACAAGGTCTGAGATCGTCGTCAGTACCACAGTCGGCTCGAGGCTTTGGTACTTCCAGCTCGAGGTCTCTGGGAGAACGACCCGAGCCTATGCAGTTAGGAATAGCTTCCTTCACCATGGTGGCAAGACCCCAGCGGTTGTATCTGTATTGTGGAGATGCTCAATACACTGTGAATGACTGTCCGGTCCGACCTTCTCACCGTAATGACTCGATCCAGGTAGGATTATCCGTATTTTTAGAAATAACCCAAAAACAGGTTATGATTCTGGTAGTTTTGTCACATTTGGGGAAAACTGTAGCTGTGGAAGCACTTCTAGATTTGGGTGCTGCAGAAAGCTATTGCTCCATCTGCTAAGCAGTCTGATCTACCTCTTGAGCTAATACCTTCGCCTTTATTTTATTTATTTATTTTACCTTTATTTTACCAAGAAGTTCCTTTTAGAAGAGTGACCTGGCCAAGGTAGCAGCCGTACAAATTTACGACGTTATAGAATACAACATTTAGAATATGATATATAAAAATTCAGCACATCAGACAGCTATTTAGACATACTGGCTACAAAACAACTACAAGTCTCCTTCACCATAATCTTTATGGTGCCCTTATGGTGTCCTTAAATTCATCAATGGAAATAAATGGGGCAGCATGTGGCTCTGTGGGCTAAGCCTGTGTGCCTGTAATCAGGTCGCAGAGTCAAACCCAGCCTCAGCATGTCTGCGGGTCTTAACCCCCAGCTCCCTGTGCACCCCAACAGGTGGCTGCCCTTTGCAGACAGCTTGTTCTACAAAGAGCAAGTTGAAGGAGGCGTAAAAAACAATTTTGGGCATCAATAAAGTTGTAATTACTAATTGCTAAAATCTGGCTAATTTTAGGTCGTTCTGCAGATTATTCCATGTCCGTTGTGCATAGTAAGAAAATGCAGTTTTCCCCAGATTGGTGAAAACTGGGGTACAGTATAAAGTACCCCCTTAGAGAAACATAGCTGGTAACTTCCCAAGCTGAAACAGAATAGGATACAGTGGTAAGCTGGTAATTTACCCAGTATTGCTTTATTGATAAAAATATACCAATGCTGTTTTCTGTGAGTGGTCAATGATGTTCAGACCACCCAATCATAAAGAATACAGTGAAGAATAAGAGACTTTGCATTAGTAATGAAATGCAGAGATGTATGATACACTGAATCACGACTTCCTAAACTGGAGGAACATGTACAATATGTCACCATATTCGGTCACAGGCAAAAAAGTAGCTTCCACAAGTTTTTTCTTTGCACTGAAAGTGAAGCAAGATTTATTTGTAAAATTAAAACCAATTTTCAATTTTAGCTTCCTGACTAATTTAGCTATATCTACATTAAATATAAGTTTGTCATTAATCAAAATACCCAGATATTTGTACAAGGGCACCCTTTAAGTAGATTTATCACCAGTCATGAGAATCCTGAACAAGCTTTTGAGAGGACCATTAATTTTGTTTTCTGAGTATTTTAAACCAATTTTAAATTCAGCAGAGTAGCTTGTAATGACTGAAATGCAACATGAAGTGTATAAGTGTGTTTTGCTTGAATGTCCTTACCCAGGTAATATATAAAAACAGAGAACAGAGTAGATCCCAACACAGAACCCCTAGGAAACACCTTTGGTTATTTCAACAAAATCAGATTTGTTGCCCTCTGCATAAACACGATCCACAAAATTATTCCTGAACCATTTAGCAGCATTAGAACTGTACCCAACCTTCCTGAGTTTGTTCAGCAATAATTCATGGTCCACTAGATCAATCGCCATAGATAGATCCACAAATAAAACAGCACAATGCTGTTTTCTATCCAAGGCACCAATAAGATCATTTGTCGCAGCCATAGCAGCAGTAATGGTACTATAGCCAGGTCTAAAGCCAGTTTGAATATCATTTAAAATGTTATTATCAAGTAGATACTATTTCAGCTTAAAATTTACATGGGATTTAGAGATCTTAGCCAAGATTGAGAGTTTAGAGATCAGACGGTAGCCATTCAACTCTGATGGGTCTCAACCTTTAAGTAGGGGGAGAACATGCGCAAATTTTAGGTAAAAATATGTGTAATGGGCAGAGAAATAATATCTGTCGCCATCTTTAAGAGATAAAGATCTTGTCTGGACTGCAGACTTTTTGTGGTCCATGTCTTTCAAAGTTTTACAAACTTGAGTAACTAAAATGGATTTAAAATAATAAAAAAAAAAAAAAATCAGATTTCCATGAGTTGCAGTAGTGGCAGAGCATTGAACAGGTGTATTTAAATCTGAGTTGTGAAATACAGACTCGGTAGAGAAATAGTGTTTATATAACTGACTAACCATGGCAGCCTTGTCACATATTTCATCTGAGCCAACTAAAATGTGATCAGCGAGGCTTGAAGCAACATGCACACCAAACAAGAACTTAATTAATTTCAAAAGGTTTGAGGGGTTATTTATGTTTTCTGTAACTGACTTTAGATAAAATTGCGATTTAGATTTTCGGACCATTAAGGTGCAAAGTTCCTTAAGGTCTAAAGGTAGTCCAATCATCAGAGGATCTATCTTGAGCCTATGCTTTATTTTTAAACAAATTAGCTCTGAAAGTCTGCGAACCAGGGATTGTCCCTGCCTCTGATCCTAAACTTCTTAATGGGAACATATTTATTAGAAAATATCAGGAAGTTTGAGTGAAAATATTCCTACGTAGTTCAACATCCGAAATCATAGTAACTAAGATCACTGTAGTACAAGTCGAGCAGAAAAGCCTGTGCTTCAAAGCTTTTAAAATATCTCTTAGTTTTGTACTGCTTACACGGACAATTGCACAATGATCACTGACATTGTTGCAACATATACCAGTAAAGGTGTATTTGTGTGGGGTATTTGTATTTGTGTTTTTTTTATAATTAAATGAAGCAGGGTAGATTTATTTTGTGCTTTAGGATTTGGTCGAGTTGGTGTATTAATGAATTGCACGAGGTTTAATGGATGTCACAGTTTTCTCGGACACGGGGCGGGAAAACAGCAGCCAGAGCCGAGGAATCGGGTAGACGAGGGTTTTATTATAATGGATACGAAACAGGAACATCAAAGAAATGCACGATGGGTGATAATGACCGGACTGGGGAAGACATATCACATACATTAAATACGTTGGACTAATGACAGCAACAAGAAACAGCTGGTAAACACAGAGATTCCACATGAGGTAGGTGAGGGCACACGGGAGGATCGGACAAGCGGGGCATGACAATGAGTCACACGGTTCTTTAAAATAATCTGAGGTGCCTGAAAACCTGTCCCAATTTAAATCACCCATAACGATAAATTCAGAATCACTTCATTCATGTAAACTATCTGAAATAGATTTGAGAGCATCCTTGGAGACAGATGGGGGTCTATAACAGTCAACCACAGTAATATGAGAATCCTTTGAGACATTCACTTTGATGGCCAAGACTTCAAACTCTTTAGCTTTAGTAATTGACAGTTACAGAGCTGATTAGCTTGTATTTAACATATCAACCCCACCTCCTTTACCTACCCAATCAGTTCTATAAACGTTATAACCATTAATGAAAATTGAGTCATCAGTTACTGATTTTTTAAGGTAAGTTTCTGATAGAACCATTATATCTACGTTTATCATATTTGCCCAAATTTTTGGATAGGCATATCCATTTTAGGTATAAGACTTCTAAAATTTAAGAGCATTAAACCATGGCCTGATCTTTTTTGAAATCTGAGCAGGTAGGTAAGCACTGCAGTGAACTAACAGGTCCAGGATTCCAGACAACAACAATAAAACCATAACCATGCATCACAATTAGTTTAACAGAAAATGAATTATTCAAACTGCCATCATTTACAAGCTGCAACGGTGAAAGGGGGTGAATGGTAAGTCCATTGATACAGGGAAAATCACACACTATATGTTATCGCTCACAATGCAGGATGGAGTTCTTCATAAGGAGGACATATAGCTCTTTGTGCAGACTTCCACTCGAGATCTCCTCAGTCATATCCCACACTTGGATTGGCCAACTGGTGAATTGCTTTCCTGGTCTTCTACCTATTACTTCCGGTTGATTAACTACCCTGTCTTCACCATAGAAAGCCCGGAAAAAGAAGACCTGACTTTGATCCCAAAGGAGTATCTGGATTACTGCAATGTGTTTAGTAAGTTGAAGGCTTTTTGCTTACCCCTGCACTGATCCTGTGACTGTTTTATTGATCTGCTGGAGGGCTTGTACTCTTTGTCCAGACCAGAAGAGAAGGCAATGAACGCATATATTACCAATGGGTGCAATTATTCATCCCTCCACGTCTCCCATTACATCTGGGTTTTTCTTTGTTAAAAAGAAAGAAGAAGGTTTTTGGCCCTGTATAGACTACAGAGCCCCTAATGCTGTTACCATCAAGAGAAGAGACCTGCTCCCACTTATCCCTTCAGCACTCTAACAGCTGCGGGAGGCTTTTACCAAGCTTGACCTGCGAAGCATCTACAATCTTGTTTGTATTAGAAAGGGGGATGTAGAAGACTGTGTGCCTAACTAACATGGGTTAGTACAAATGCCCTGTTATGCCATATGACTTGGCCAACAGTTTCTCAATTTTCCAGGCCTTCATCAGTGAGGTTCTGGAGGGGTTTGTTAATTGCTTCATGATTGTCTATATGGCAGGTACTCCAGAAGCTCTGCAACAACCACCTGTTCATAAAAGGTGAGAAATTGTGAATTCAACCAGCAGTTTTTTTGGTCCCTCGGATACCTCATGCTACCGGGAATGGTGGGTATGGATGAGGGTAAAGTAAATGCGGTACCTGAGTGGCCTTGAACACCGAGGGTGAAGGAGCCGTAACGCTTCCCTGGGTTTGCAAACTTCTATCGCTGTTTATTAGAGGCTTCTGTTCAGTGGCTGCCCCTCTCACTACCCTACAACTACCCTGTAAAGCTACAGTCTTATGGTGGACTCCTGAAGCAGAAACAACTTTTGACAAAATAAAGTCATTATTTTGTAGAGCCCTAGCCCCAGAGCTGGATGCCTCAGATGTGGGAGTGGGGCCAGTTCTCCTTCAGTGACACAAAGAGTCAGTGCACCGCCGCCTGTGTCTTTTTCTCGGGGAAGCTGTCTCCTGCTGAAAGGATCTGCGATATGCTGCTTGCCATTAAACTAACCCTAGAAGTATGGTTAGTATGGTTAGAGGGGGCAAAATGTCCATTCACCGAAATTTAGGATATGTCCAGAATGCCAGAAGACTTAATGCGCGTCAGGCACGCTTGTCTGTGTTTTGTACTCGATTTGATTTTAAGGTGGCATATCATCAAAAAATGTTAAAGTAGATGCCCTGTCCTGCCAATTCGAGAACCTAATTCTCAGGAGCAACCAATCCCTATCTTGCCATCATCCTGTTTTGCTGGTCCCATCATCTGGGAGTTGGAGTAATTCATCCAGGCCACCAATGGACAGAACTCTCCACCCTGGGAGTGCCCCGCAGGAAAGATGTACGTACCCCTTGACTTTAAAGCCACTAATTTGCTTTTAAAAGTGGGTCTACACCTTGGGTTACTGGGCATCCCGGGCCGGCAACCATGATACGACCTGTTCTTCTCAGGCCCTGGAAGGCGGCCCTGTGGAGTGGGTCACCCTGACCAGGGCATGTTTACACAAACAGTGTGAAGGTTGTTGATGTGTCTTATTGAGCGTTAAATGATCCCTGTCTCTCATCCATCCTTGCCTGATCCTGCCTCATCTGCCTCGCTTGCCCTGCCCGATTCCATCTTACTTCCCTGCCTGTTCTGCCCTAGGCTTCTACCCCTCGTCTCTCCTGTGCCTGTGAGATTGACTTCCCCAGATTCTGAGCTGCCTCGCTCTATGACTCTGTTGCTTTGTCTCTCACTTGCCAACTGTACTTCAGGTTACCTGTTCCCATCAATAAAAGTCCCAGTCTCCAGCATTTGGGTCCCCTGTCCTTCTTGTGTTCCCAGCATGAGACTAACGGAAAAACCTACATTTCCCATAAGCCTTAATGTGCTTAATTTATTTTTTCTTTTCAAAATATGAATCATGTCATATGCAGATAATAACACGCACATAATAACATTCAATTCAAGCAAATGCACGGCAGGAAACTTTATAATCCGCATTATTTTCATTTCCATAATTGCTCAGTGACTGTTAGTGTGGGATCACATTCGGGTCCGTCTGTGTACCCAGTTAACTCAAGGTCCAGAACTTTAATCAATGTTATGTAAAGGTCTTCTCAAAGTTGGTAGAGAATGATCTTACTATAATTTTAATGGAACCTTATTTCCATGTTTTAAATTAAAAGAAAAAAGGTTCTGCCAAGTCAGCATGATAACATAATTATCTGAACACCTTTTTAACATAATGTTGAAAAATATTTTAATAATAAAATGCTATTTAATAAAACTGATATACTGTATGTCTATACAGTAAATGGACCATCCGGCTTTGGACCCATGATCTTTGGTATATAAGAGACAGTATTCCCTGCTGTTCTACTATACCCTTCCGTTGCTTTTATATTGTTATTCTTAGTTGTAGTACTAGTTGTAATAGTGGGATAACATTCTGGAAACATACTAGACACTTCCATTTCCAAACCTTAGTCGTATTGTTCGGTAAACGTTCCTAAAAATAAAATGGTTAGCGGTGTGTGTACAGTTTGTAAGTTTTGTTGATCTGGTTTAATCTGGGTTGCCTCCTATCATCCATGGTTAGGTGAATCGCTGTCTTTAAACTACCACCTGGGACAGTATGGCACGGTGCTGCAGTGGTTGGCACTGTTGCCTCACACCTCTGGGATCTGGGAACCGGAGCCTATCAATCAATCAATCAGTCAATCATTTATTTATATACTGCTTAACACTAAAGAGACCAATGCGCTTCACAATCAAGATTAAAAATATAAAAATAGGAGGTAAAAATAAAAACTGGGTAACATAAAAACAGAATATGCCAGGAACAATGGGCGCAGGCTGGAACCAACCCTGGGCAGTCGTCAACACACCGCAGGGTGCACACACTCACACAACTACAGGGCCAATTTAGAGTCACCAATCGATCTACGCTGCATGCTTTTGGACAGTGGGAGGAAACAGGAGCCCCTGGCAAAAACCCACACGAACACAGGGAGAGCGTTCAAACTCCACGCAGAAAGGACCCGGGAGCGAACCCAGGGCCTACTTACTGTGCGGCGGCAGAGCTAACCACTGCACCGCCCTGACAATCTAACATGCCAACCTTTAAAAGAAAAATGTGAATTGAACATGAAAAACAGAAAAATCTGAGTGATTAAGTATTAAAACTTAGCCATAACAGCCATAATCTTCTTTACATTGAAATTCTTGAAACAAGAAGTACTAAAAGGTACTGTGACGCTTGAAATTTTTAAAAGGAAAAGTCAAGACAAAATTAACAAGCTGCACTGTGTGTGCGTGTGTGTGTGTGTGTGTGAGAGAGAGAGAGAGAGAGAGAGAGAGAGAGAGAAGGGTAATGCTTCACATTCCTAGTT
>JAODKE010000035.1:11037351-11051779 GCA_026779605.1 Mormyrus hasselquistii | reverse complement strand
GCTGACCCATGGGCACCGGAGGAGGTGCGACAGGCAGCAATGCCAAGCAGGTTATACCATCTACCTGTACATCGACTCACCCCCCAAATTCAATACTTTGTAGAGCCAGCATTTGCTGAAATTACAGCTATAAGTCTCTTGGGGTGTGTTTCTATTAGCTTGGCAAATCTAGCCACTGGGATTTTTGCCCATTCCGCAAGGTAAAACTGCTCCAAACTCCTGTTAGTGATGGGATGTGTTGGTGTACAGCAATCTTCAAGTCATGCCACAGATTCTCACTTGCATTAAAGTGTTTCAATTTAAACCACTCCAGTGTAGCTTTAGCAGTAACTTTCTGTCTGAATCAAACAGGTTTTCCACAAGAACTACCCTGTATTTAGTGTCATCCGTCTTTCCTTCAATCCTGTCCCTATAGCTTGTCCCAGCTACCTGGACTGCCACGTAGTTCTATGGGCTGAGTGTGTGGCTATACACTCGCTGGTTATGAGTTCAAGTCCAGCCTCCTCAGTTATTTGTATTTAGTGTCATCCGTCTTTCCTTCAATCCTGTCCCTATAGCTTGTCCCAGCTACCTGGACTGCCACGTAGTTCTATGGGCTGAGTGTGTGGCTATACACTCGCTGGTTATGAGTTCAAGTCCAGCCTCCTCAGTTATTTGTATTTATTGGATTTTGTTTCCCCGGTGTTTATTTTCTATGTATTCTATTAGTTTTTTCCATCTTAGCTTTCTTATTCTACATTTGCCCTGCATCTCCTCTGGTTTCATCCCTGCACCTTATGTCTAGTGTGTGGTTTGTTTCATGCCTTTAGTGACCTGCTATGTTTCCTACTTTCTGTGTTAATTGCTTCCACTTGTTGCTTCTTGTCCTCTGCTTTTATTGATTTGGTAATTTGGTTATTCTCACCTGTTCTGCATTATGTCTTATTAGCCTCGAGTCTGTATTTAAGTGCCAGCCCCACTCCACTTTTTAGTGCGTTGCTGTCTCGTCCCGTCCCTTTGTTATCTTATTGATTTTTTTTTTATATTATTGTTTTATTTAATTTATGAGTTTAGTTTTGACCCCTTGTGGTCCATTTTATTTTTGTGGTTTTCCTTTGTGTTCTGTTCAATAAAGCCCTTTAGCCTCTGAGCCGCTAATGGATCATTACCTTCCTTTCACTGTCTACACCATGCCCTTCCTCAGTAACACGATGCGCCACTGTCTACACCATGCCCTGCCTCAGTAACACGATGCGTCACTGTCTACACCATGCCCTTCCTCAGTAACACGATGCGTCACTGTCTACACCATGCGCTGCCTCAGTAACACGATGCGTCACTGTCTACACCATGCCCTGCCTCAGTAACACGATGCGTCACTGTCTACACCATGCCCTTCCTCAGTAACACGATGCGCCACTGTCTACACCATGCCCTTCCTCAATAACACGATGCGTCACTGTCTACACCATGCCCTTCCTCAGTAACACGATGCGTCACTGTGGGAATGGTGTTCTCCGGGTGATGGAAGTGTTGGGTTTGCGCCACGATCGGCCTTTTCCATGATGGCAAAAAGCTCAGTTTTAGTCTCATCTTACCCAAGAATCCTCTTCCATGTTTTTGGGGAATCTACTACATGCTGTTGGGCAAATTCCAAATGTGTTTTCTTATCCATTTCTTTACGCATTTGCTTCTTTCTTGCCAGTCTTCGATAAAGCCCCGCTCTGTGGAGTGTACGGCTTAAGGTATCCCTATGGACAGATGCTTCCATCTCCACTGTGGATTTTTTGCAGCTCCTTCAGTGTTATCTGTGGTGTCTCCATTGAATCTGATTAATGCCCTCCTTGCCCGGGTGGCCGCCTCTTGTCAGGTTTGTCATGGTGCCATATTCTTTCTATTATCTTACTGTAAAGGATTTAATGGTGCTCTGTGGGACATTGAAAGTTCGGGATCTGTCTTCATAACCCAACCCTGATCTATGCTTTTCCACAATCTGTTTACAGTGCTCCTTGGTCTTCATGCTTGCTTAGTCAGGGTCCAGAACAGGTTGATGTATACAGACATCATGTGACACTTTGTACACAGGTGGGTCTTTACTCAACTAATTGTGACGTATAAAGTCATTTGATTGGACCTGCTCTTATTTTCAACTTAATTATTGTTCGTGTCGCAGTAAAAAATATTTTGCACCTTTAAAGTGGTAGGCATGTTGTGTAAATCAAATGGTTCAAACCCCCCCCTAATCCATTTAAATCCTTCTAACGTGAGCAGGGCAAACATCAAAGGGGATAAATACTTTTGCATGACATTGTATATATTAAAAACATATGGCAGTTAGACTATGCATGCTATAAAGCAAAGCTGAGAAATGCTCCTGATTGTCAGCATTAGCGCTCCTGTGAGATGCCTTATGGAAGCTGACCCTGCTCTGACACGGGGCTCACAGTAGCTGTAGATCAATGATAATGCCTGCCCTCTGACACAGGAGTGACCCCAGGCACCAGCACTGGTTCACTTTCCATCCCGGACACACTCCACCTCCATCTTCACATTTTCTCTTACTTCACTCGTCTGACCTGTTTCCCCGCCTTTTGCTCTCTCGATGGACCAGCAGGAAACTGACATCAAGTGCCTGATGTCTGACACATAGCTTCCCCAGTGGTTCACATATCGCCTCCCCGCAAAGCTGAACTCCATGCTTGAAATAGTTACGGCCTGTCTGCTGGTGAAAAACATCCGCCACACATGGAGGCTCCTCAGCTCTGTGGACACCCCCTCCAGCGCAAGACCTACAGCTGTAATCCCTATCACATGGCTTCAATTTCAGCCTCCCCACCACCAGGAAGTGCAACATAAACTGGCCATCTTTGCACCAAGCCTCTCCTACAGCAGGCCTCCTCACATGATGCGGCAGCAGGCCTCCTCACATGTTTCTACAACAGGCCTACTCACACGTTTCTGCAAAGACAGACATTCTTTCCCTAATAATGCTTACAGATTTCTTAATCATGCTGATCACATAAGACGTCATATAGGAGGAAACAATAGTGACCCAGAATAGTGACACAGAATAGTGACACAGAATTAGAACTCCAGCAGCCTAGCACCACTTCCTTTTTTGCCACACTTTAGCAAACCCAAAATGGAGACCCATGTTTTGTTTAGTCCTAAACTGCTGATTGAAATCAGACTAACAAAAGTGATCCACTTTTACGCTACCAGACAAACATCACATTCATTCCCCATCCATCCCTCATCTGTGGCCATGAGACGGCCGTTGAGCTTGTAAAATCAATACAATGTGGGGAAGGAACCAGGAGAAAATGTTAAGCTGAAGAACATTTTTAGCTTCAAAGGCTGTTACCTAAACATACCCAGTGCCAAATGCTTTGATAATTCTGTGCTCCTTCTGGCTGTGTGAAATACCTCTCTTTTTCCTCAGAAAGAGCATCTTCTAATCAAAGCTAGGGGTAATATCTAGCGAAAGTTGTGTCTTTGGCATTCTTTCTGTCTTTCCTGATGTTTTATCAAAATGTATAAAAATATACATCTGTGTTACTATATAACCATCCATGGAAACATACTTTCCGTTGAAAGCTGTATCTGGGCTTCAGCGGTTTCCCCCTCTGATGTAAGCATTCAGCACAGAACAGGGTTCGAATACTTAATCACATGCCCCTAAATGAAAAATAACGCCGATAATTGGGTGACAGAGGGTGCGTTTAGTAAAATGTTTGCTTCTTAATGGTGCCTCAGTAGGGTTCCAGTGGCACCCCGCTGGGATCTCTGGGAGCAGGGCCATCTGTGAAGAGCCCCCTAGGGATGCACCGCGAAGCTGGGGGCTCCGGTACGTCCTAGTGGCTGTGCGAGGTATCATTACCATGAGGGAATGTAGTCTGTACCTGTAGTTCAAGGATAAAACAACAAGAGTTGATATGGGACCTGAACCTACAACATTGAGGCCCGTATTACTATTACAGTACCTATGTTTCTATAACCGTCACCATGCGGGTATGAGGACACTTTACTAAGCTGCATATGACTAGCCAGAGACTACAAGTTTGAACTTTTTTATGTGAACACTAGAGTCTGAATGAATTTCACCCTAATTTAACTTTATTCAATCTCTATTGAAAAAAAGAGGCATCATATTTGCCATGTTATGCCAGCCTAGTGATATGTTTGCTAAAAGGAATTTAATTTATCACATCTCCTCTTGTAATTCACGTTGTTTGGCATGGTTAGGTCTCTGATCAGAACGTCACCAGTTCAGGTCCCATGACCAGCAGAATGATGCTACCGTTGGATCCCGGAATAAGGGCCTTAACCTCAATTGCTCCAGGGAAGATGGATCCTGGCAACCCTGCACAGTGACTCCACAATTTGCTCTCAGCTGTCTGCGTCTCTTATGGAGAGCAAGATGGGGTTAGCAAGCAGAGAGTGGGGATAACTAAATCGCTATTCTGTTCATACTCAGAAAGAAGAGGCTTTTCCTTAGTAATCAGCATACCTTTAAAGATGATTATGATTAAAGCACTTTCCTTTCAGAGAAATCTTTAGGTATAAATCTATTTCTTTTTCTGGGTTTTTTTAAAAATCAGTCAGATAAAGCATCTCAAGCAATAGACTTGACATTAATCTACTAGCGCATGGTTATATTATCAGTTGTAGTTACATACGGGCAGAAATTCTCTGGGCCGCATTGCTTCTCCCAAGGCACATCCGCCTGGCCCACACCCCAGGATCATCATCACCAAGGTCTTCTTAAGGACTCCCACAAGCTTAACCATCTTCTCAGCCTGCAGATGAGGAGACAATGTGACACTTTTTTGCCATTTGAGTAATCTGAAAGCCACTTAATTGGGTCCTTTTTTCTATATTTCATGAATGCTTTTTACAGTAGTGTTTTGGATCAAGTTAGACTACTGCTGTCTGGAAGTAATCAATTTGCAAACAGCGCTGGTGTTCTGTTTTTGTGTGTGCCTCAATAGGATTACAAATAGTAAAAAGCCAAGAGAAAACTTAACAAGTAACTTACTGTCATTGTTTTCCTAAGCAAGGCATCTATGAAGGAGTGTTTATTGTTCTGGTAAATTGGTAAGTTCAATTGTTTAACGGTCCTATGAACTGCAAGTCGGCAGATACCGATACCATGAAACTGTCTAACATTCATATGATGCAGTGAAATGAACAGATTTTGTGTTCATCAAGTAAGTTTGGAAATTTACTTGATTGATGACTCCAAAGCTATTGTCAGGAATACCTGCCACCGCTAAGAAAAAATGGGAATTGTAGAGCTGAGGCAGAACTAAGTTAATTCTTGTTGTCCGCCCCATTGCAGTATGGGAAAAATAACATCAATCTGATATTTGCTATGAGAGAAAAGGGGTGAATGGGGAGAAAGGGCGAAGGGCCTCAATGGAAAAGAAACAGATCAATGAGAAGGGGCCGCGGGATGAATCCGCTACGCCGTCCACGGTGTTGATATTTCCCTCAATGCTCTTCCAAAGTGAGCATTTCGGGCTGCCCCGACACACTAAATTTGCCCATTGTGCTGGGCCCGCGCCCCGCCTGTAGAGAGGCAAGGTAAGGAGGCACTGGGGGCAGATGGACCCAGCTCGCCACCTCAATGGCTCCCTTTCCCCCCCGTCATTCACGGACCTCAGTGGGAACGTCCCGGGACCATGCCTTCCTTTCGGAGCAGGGCCGTAATGAGCCTTCAGCAGGGTGAATGTACCTCCATTGTCCTCCCCGAGGCCATTAAACCACCTCCTGGGCAAACAAGAGCAGCCCCCTTTCTTTATTAGGGCCGGGGGGGCAACAAAGGGAGGAGTCACCAAGACACGAAGGGGGCTGCCTTTGTTTAGTGTCTTTTTGAACCTTCTCAATGGCGTGGCTCCACGTTTTTGCACTTCCATTCCTGTCTCATTTAGCTGTTTGGCAAGCAGAGATGTGAACTTAATTGACTATGTAGCTCAAAAGCTAAAACCACAAATAACTCAGGGAAAGACAGTGATAGATTTTTTTTTTATTTATTAAAAGCACCAACTTTTCACAGCGGTGAAAATCAATGGAATGGAAATCAAAGTAAATTAATCAAATACTTATATCAGAGTTTTTGCAATGCTGCTACTCTGTGCAGTCAGGCTGTTTCGTCTAACAGAAGAGAGATGTCCTAAAATGCAAACTTGCCAATTTCCTCAGCCTCAGAACCATACCCGGTTATTTTAACGTTCTTTCAAGAATTGGTATAAATATGTAGAAACAAAAAAACAACTGAAGACATAAAGATTTTTTTTTATAACAGACTACGGTAAAATGTAAAAGAAAAAAAAAAAACATAAATCAAGTTAAAAACCGTATGCTTAACCTCCGGAGGAGTTTGATGCAAAATCAGATTCTTGCCAACAATACTGACAGAACTGAGCTGCCATGTAAGCTTCAGCAACATGGAATTTGTGAAGTTAGTCAAATCACACCTGATATACAATGTGAGTCAAATTACACCTGATATACAATGTGAGTCAAACCACACCTGATATACAATGTGAGTCAAACCACACCTGATATACAGTGGGTCGAATCACTGTAAGAAGACATTACTGATGATCCAGGAGAGTGGTATCATAGGGGTCTGGGAAGTCAGGAATCAGTATCTTTTCTTTGTCATATAACATATTGCCTTGCAGTCAGCTTTAGGCTACTCAGTCATGCTGCCTGTATTGACATTGATGCCGACAGTTTCAGACAACTTCCTTTTGACATTGCTGATGTTCAACATTTGTGGAAGTATGAGCTGCAGAGGCATAAGGCCATTCCTCTGGTGCTGCTATGTGGCCCATTCGGTTCCCCCTCGGTTCAAAACGTTGACTCACGCCAGTGATTTGTAGATAGCCATGGGGCCATGACATCTAACAGCAGCAACAGAGATTCCTGAGGAGAGGTTAAGCACTGGGATCAGGCCCCCGGGCACCGCTGGCTCTCTGCCACAGCGTCATCCATCCCAAGGCCTAATCGAGTTATCATATCTACAAATCTCCCATCAGGGGCCCACACTGACACTCTGCAAAAAGGCGGAAATCAGACGGCTAATTTCTAGCAGCAGGACGCAGGAGGCTGCCTGTCAGACGGGATGAAAAGTACCTGTAAGTTCTCGTCAGCCTCCCTCTCCACCCCACTGAGAGTGCACTCAAACTGGGCACCATGCTGAGGTACTTATTCGATTAGCCAATTGCTAAATGGGTAGCTTTGTAGCGCGAAGGGTCACTCGACTCCTACGCGGGAAACATGCCGTCCATCTGAAAATATCAAAGGAGATGCAAGTTTAAAACCTTGGTGGATCGATTCACAGATAACTGCCAGGCATGATGCTGTATTTTGCAACTACAAAGTGCAGTCCCCGTTGAACACACACAAAAATATTTTTTAAAAGTTTAAACTCATTAATTTATTAAGTTGTATTTGTTTAGTAGTTTTGTTTTATTCATATAATTCCTAATCCTGTTGCCGTGTTCATAGTTCCTACTGAGAAATGAACAATGAACCTACAATAAATCAATATTAAATTCTAAACACATTTCATCAGTCAACCTAAAATATAATAAGATATATTTGTAAGAAATTAAGCTACTTCAGCCAGCTTCCAAAACCTTGCCATGTCTGTTTTATTTAATCATAAATTTTTAAGATTTCTCTAAACGGAAAAGTATTTAATCTTGATTAGTATTATTTAGTTTTTTTCCTGTTATGTAAATTTTAAATGCTTTAAACCATTTTAAAAGTACTGATATCGAATTTGGCATTTATCCAGATCATGTGATTTTTGTAAAAGTTGCTGGAATGTCCCCCTTGTGCATCCCGTGCCTAAGATTACAACAAAGATGTGTTTTTTTAAGAATTCTTTCTGATGGCACCTTGGGAACTGCACTATCATTATCTGGGGAATTCTACAGTGATTGCAGTATCTTCCCAGTCTCAGATAAATCTCTGCAGTGACGGGCTATGATGCTTCCATCAGACATCCCACAGATTCCTTCCCTTTGAAATATCCTCTAAAGCAATAAAATAAAAGTAAAGGCACATCAACAAATAATATTACTATAAATACATAAGTTCCAAAATAGCAGAGTCTACTAGCACATACAGAGCCATACAGGCTATCATATAAACGATAAAAAAACACACATTTTCATATCGGAATAGGAGTGAATAATTAAGCTGATTATTAATTAAGCGGTTATACAATAGTAGCACATTTAAAATAAGTATTTCCCATATATTTTGAAAATTTATTCCACTACCAATAAAACGTGCATATGTATGAAGCTTCACAAACTATATGATAAGATTAATAAATTGTTTAAATATAAACAATCTAAGGATATATTAATACACTGGAAAGATATGTGACATATTTTTCAACACAGGCCTTCTCTGCTTCAGAATGCCCAGGCGGCATTAAGCTGCTATTATGCACAGATGAGCGTTTCACTGAGTAACAATGCTAACAATGCTAATGAATATCTCTTAATTTTTCACACAGATTCACAATGTTACACAAAGCGAGAGAAGCTTAACGCTGGAAGTATAAATCTGGCTGGAAATGACCTGATGCTTAATGGGTGCTGAACAATAGGCGGGCTAAACGCTTAACACGGCCACTCCTCTGACCCCGGGCTGGCGCGCCGGTGCTGGAGGCTGGACAAAGAGAGCGGGATGGTACGTAAAAGAGCCCACATCCTGGAAATAAATTAAACTTTCTAAATCATCTGCCACAGGTATGAAGGCCCTCAGCAGGGCTCGTGACCTCTTGCATCTCGGAAGAGAGTCCTGGCTGTGTGTCCACCACAATAGGGTGGGGGAGGCCAAAGCTGAATCGCCCGGCCAGAACTACCTGCTGCTACGCACAAAGGAGTCCATTCCTGGGGCTCGCACGGAAGAATGGTCCCGAGACTTGGCTTCATCTTCAGAGAAGGCCTCTCTTTTCTCTTGCTGTGACCACTTTGTTTGCCTTGAATAAGATTTATACTCAAGGACCTATTCTTTTCCAGACTTTTCTCTAATCTACTCCTGCTTTAGAAACAACTCTGTTGTTTCTTGTTTTTCCATAGATTCGTCCAAGAGATGCTCTAACTGATTATGGCCTGAATTGAACAACATCAACCATTATTAGATTTTGCTGGATTCGCCACTTACAAATGAGAGAAGTCAAGTGTCTCAGGTTTTCATGCGCCAGTGTCTTCACAGAGAGCCCCAAGGGATCCCAAGGGATCCCAAGGGATCTCTCCTACAGAAGCCGTCACAGAGTTTTTAATCTGTTGTTCACCAGCCTGTTTCCATAACAACCTAGTCGACGCAAGTGCTTATTTTTTTCTGTTCTCGTAAAAGTTACTGATTTCCTGTTGAATCCCTAGATGAACCAGCACTTTAGTTTCCAAACCTCTGCTCAGGGGCACCCCAGCCATTTCATGTATTTGTTAAATTTCATCACCAGCTCAATTAATCAATTAGCTTAATTAGGTAAAGAAATAAATGGGGTATTCATTAAATAAACAAGGTGTGCTAGTGGCCGAGTCAAAAACAAAAAATACTGACAATACAGACTCTTGACAAACACACATTGACAGATGCATCTCATCGTTTTACACTGATATGAAGATCATTTAAACGTCACACTTTGCCCGCTGAAGAGTTTTTCACAATACTCAAAAATTACATGTTAAATAATGTATTGTATTCATGCTTTTTCACATTTTAATGATAAAACTTGACTGAATAATATGTGACTAGTTTGATTTGCTGTTCTTATTTTTACATATAAAACTCACAGATTTGTCCTGAAAATGTTAATGATTTCTAGATCAAATCTGCGACTGATCATTTCTAGATCAAATCAAGTCGACTGAGAAGATGACAAACTGAAGAAGGACTAACCATTATTGATAATAGTACCAGTACAACTTCTTAAAGCTAAGCTCGTAACGAAAAAACACGCCTGGACAATAATTACAGCAGATTCCTGGTCTGGAACTTTTTAGATAAGTGCAAGTTTTCAGTCAAAACTATGTATACCAAAGTTCAAATTATTCAATGATGCTGTCACTTAATGCTAGGTTTTAATTTTACTTTTTTCCCCATATAAATGCACTCTCTCATCTGCTAAACGATAAAATTCACGTTTTTACCTCCGCCATTATCTCCCATTTTAATCCCATTTGCAGCACTTACCTTGGGCACAAAAGAAGCCGCCCAACAGGGGCCCGGCCACAGCACTGCCCATAATGCACTTGCCAGTTTGTTATGATTAGAACGTCAGAGCGGCTCAGCTGAGCTGGGATCCCCATGGACCGGAGACACAGGCCCCTGCCCGCTGTCCCCTGGGACAGGGTTGGCTGAAGAAAAGGACAAGTTGAGAGCGCTACAATGAATACCTAAAGCTATTCACCTCAGGTCTGGGAAGCACAGGCTGACCTTTTCATTCTGTGTCCCAAGATGCTGATGTGGCAGGAGGGAGCAAGGAACGGACTCGCCTGCTCTGTCGATACAAAGGGACACAAGTCAGATCCGTCAAAGACGGCCCAGGCCAGGCCTATAGTGAGTCTGACCCAGCGCCCGCTAATGGCCTGGGTCAGCAGAAAAGCAAAGCACCTTGACAATTATTGGTTTGGAAAAAAGGCCTTGAAAAGGGGGACAAAATAAAGCCATCACACATTTCACATGACTGGGGGCTGAGTGACCTGTCTGGGTTGAAATGATTAACCTGGAAAACACTTAAGCACGGAGTCAGACTGAAAACCCTAAAGAACAGAAACCAGCAATAGTTAATGACCACTTTGCAATCATAACTGAGAATATTACCCTAACGGACAGATATTGTCTTAGTGTTGCTAAAGCCCTCTTTTGACAGAATTAAATAACGTGATTTGATTGGGCAATTTAGATGAGATAAATGTGTGTAATTTCCTCTAAATTACTATAGATAATAGAGGTAAAAAATCGTATTTTAACGTCAGAGCTAGAGTGTCTAAAAAGAAAATGACAACAGAATTTTAGTTTTTGGGTGATCTGTCCCGATAACCAATCAAACACAAAACAGAACCTTTTTTTTTACCCTCCCGACCATACAGTAGGTTAGAAACTGGCGTAGTCAGCGGTGGCCTACTGCTCCGCACCTGCAGAAAACCTTGAAACAGAAGATGACGTTGCTGAAGGCTGTCAGACATTTATGTGGAAAACTGAGGACCCATTCAAACTCCATTTTTAGTGTATAAATGCCGTTTCTGCTTCACGAAACATGCCTTGTGAAGTTATGATGTTGTTACCGAGTAGGTAGGAGTTATTCAGTTACTTAGTGACAGTAACAGCATGTACCGGGATATGATTACCGAAAAAAGTCCAATTGAATAACATTGTGTCCCTAGTTAAAACGAATCCAGTCTGAATAGGTCTTAACAATGCGGTAATGAAAACTTAACAAGCTTCAAGGTTAGGGAGGTATCTACAATTTCAATATAGGAGACCAATGCTAAATGTTATGCGTTTCAAAATGGTGTTGCTATTTGCATATTCCAGTAGTTACCAATAGTTTCTATTTTTTGCATGCAGCTTGAAAAACTGACATTTTGTTGCTCCATAGATGATCCATGTGATGGCTTTTGTGAGGGGGGATAAAAAAGGAAAGATTATAATATTAAATATGGTCCAAATAATTTAAAGGAAGCAGGAAAGAGCTGAGAGTAGCAGTATGAGCACATAAAGGTTGACGCAGTGATTTGTTCTTTTCCTTTATGACATTGTTATATTTTATTTACTAATCAGGAGTGACAAACATGACGATTATGAGAAGCGTATTGTGGGAAAAACAAGATCAATCTCTATTGTATGTTTCAAACATGGTAAGCTTTGCCAAATTTATGTATAACATTCAAACCGAATTTAGGAGGCTGAGGTGTATTCAGTACAGCATGTAATTAAATAATTTGTTAAACTTTGTATTAAAATTCTCCATTCTCATATAATCACAAGGATGTTGTGGTCATGTGTGTGGAGAACTTTTTATAGACTCATTATAATCTCGTTCTTTACCTGCAAGTCACCATTTTTTTATATTTATTATTATATGCCTGTTGACCTTTTGCCATGAGAAATTTTTTCTTCACAAAGGGTAAGACGTTTCGTCTTGTTCTTCTACATAAACCTGATGTTTGACTGACTCCTTGACAGGTGCGTCACCTGGACATCTGACAGTTAAATAATGTAAATGTCAGACCTGGATGTCCTGAGTTTATGGCAGTGCTCCTCATATGATCCGCCTGTGTCCGGCTCACCTGTCTCTCCATCACCTCCTTTCAGTCACCATGACAGACCACAGCTCTCCTCCGATGGACACGTAGGCATGCCACATTCTCCGTGGCCCTTTTCCCAGGCATACAAAGAGGGTCCTGGGGAGAGGGGGGTGTCAGCGGGGTAAACCTCTGGGAGCCGTTGAGCGCCCAGGCCCACCGTCAGCCATGAGAATGCCCCCCTCCCTGGCGCTTTGAGCTGGGGCATTAGTGTCCTTTGTGTGGGCCTGGGTGGTTGTGTGGAAGGCCCTGCTTTGAATGTGAAAGGGCAGCCCTCCTCTGGGACATGGCGGGCAGCAGCCCTCTGAAAGATCGGTTGGCAGCCGCGCGAAGCCGGGGTGTAGGGGGGTGGCTATGTGCCGGCCCCCGGTACTCATGTCAGCTCCACTTTTCACACCCCTCACTCCTGCATCTATAGCCCCCTGTCTCCTGCTTTGTGCGCCGGCATAATCCCACCCGGCGCTGCCCCACGCAGGTGGTCACCCCGTGGCCCCTTACAGCGCCGGCTCCTACCTATGCGGCCCTCTGCCTCCACCGTCTAAACAGAAAGCTGGCGGGGACGTGACAATAACCAGGCAGAAAGCTGATAAAATAAACCCCAGAGACGACAGGGAATCCCCTTTGGGGTCTATGCCAGACTCGGGGCATCATTATCGCCTCAACGTTTTGTTTTCCTTGCTGTCGCATTCTTTTGAACGAGCCGTCAAAGAGCCGCGGGCTTCTGGAATCCCGGCTGACCTTCTTAACCGACCTACGAGGGGGTCCCCCGAACGACCGCTTGCCTGCTCCTCCTGGAAACATTAAACAGAGCAGGCTGGGGATGCTGGGAATTTGGTGACCTGCCAGTCTGAAGCTCTTTAAATGGCACCCACAAAATATTTTGTTTATAAATTAGCAGTAGCTAAGAGTTCTTCAGCAATGATATGTTGAGATAAAACAGCTCAAACACCACTATTAATATCATTATTTTTTTCTCACAGTTAAATATTTTGTTTCCCTCAGTTTAGACCATCAGCAGAAAATTCTACAGCTTATATCATCTTGCACAAGAGGAAAAAGTTGCGGGAGAAAACCAACTCGCATTCAGTTTTTTTAACGCTTCCTGTGAAAATGGAGTGGAGGACTCCAGACCCCTCTGAAAGGGCTCAAACCTCTCAGAAGGATTCCTGTGCATTCTTCAGGCTCACTCGAGCAGAACCCAAACCACAATAAAAATGGGGACCTCAGTCCCATCCATACACCTGAAGGCCCCGCCCCCCCCACAGCACTTCTCGATGGATGCTCACGTCAAGGTTCCTCCGTCTTTTACATTCCCACCGTACTTCAAAGTGTGAAGGCGCAGCCGCTTGACTACTCACTGTTCCAGGAAGGAGCGTGGCCTGAACTCCTCCCACTTAACATACCTCAGGCAGACCCCTGACTCCAGCTTATCTCCACCTCTTGTTTAAATGGACCGTTTTTTCTCTTTTCCTTTCAAACGAAACCAAAAAATACCTCCACAGTTCTTTTTTCATAGTCCATTCATTATTTTCCACACATGGCACAGATAATTGGGAAAGGGTTAAATATGGTGTGGATTTATTCAAAATCTCTAAAGGTTAAACATACACAGGCTCTTCCTCATCTGTGCGGCCCTAAACTTTATCTGAATGGGTCAGTTTTACAGAACCTGCAAAACTCTCTGAATGACCATTCTTAGTTTTCAAAAAAAAAAAAAAAAAAAAAAAAAAAAAGGTTGTTTTACTGTTCACAATTTCAGAGCTGGTATGTCTTGTGAGACAAAACCTGATAATTTTTTCTCAAAAAAAAAAAAAAAAATGCAATAATGGGGGTCTTTCTGTGTATGAAATTCCACCCACCCAGGACTAAAGCTTTGCCCCTTCAAAGCCACAGTGAACTTGCTAGAACATTAGTGTAAATTTACACTTTAAGCTGTTCCTTGCTGGTAGATGGTTCTCTGGATCAGCCTCTATTCTGCTGCTCATTCTCACAGTTCTCTCTGTTCTGCTGCTCATTCTCACAGTTCTCTCTGTTCTCTCTGTTCTGCTGCTCATTCTCACAGTTCTCTCTGTTCTCACAGTTCTCTCTGTTCTGCTGCTCATTCTCAC
>JAODKE010000035.1:11004346-11022707 GCA_026779605.1 Mormyrus hasselquistii | reverse complement strand
GGGCCCCCAGGCTACAGCCTGTCCATTAGTACAGGGCCCCCAGGATACAGCCTGTCCATTAGTACAGGGCCCCCAGGCTACAGCCTGTCCATTAGTACACGGCCCCCAGGCTACAGCCTGTCCATTAGTACAGGGCCCCCAGGATACAGCCTGTCCATTAGTACAGGGCCCCCAGGATACAGCCTGTACATTAGTACAGGGCCTTTCCTCAAGAGTTCTGTGTTTGGTTTCCTTAATTTCTCTCTGCAGCCATTAAAGATGTAAAGGAGAATCCAAAATGATCAAGGCTGAGCTGTGCTTTCTGCCTCCTAGCAGCTCTGAAACTGTTAACATCTGTAGAAGCCACTTTAAAGTGCAGCCCAACTCTATCGGATGTCCTTCAGGTATCCACAGTGCAATATAGTACAGTATAGTACAGCTGAGTAGCAGTACACCTACCAAAGTGTTGTACTACCTACTAAACCTGGAAATTAGCTGAATAAGATGTTTCAGAGCAGGAAAATCTGCAAATTACAAATTGATCTTCCAAGACCGGAATTGGGCAATGCTGATATAGTATGATATACCATCTTTACCTGGTTTCCCTTACTTTTATTTGTTAATAAGCAGATACAGTTGCACAGTTAAACCAAAGTATTACTCTGTATTTCAAAATCCCTCAGTATTGCTGTCCTCTTTCATAATATATGTAACACGTCCATTTATTTGTGTGAGTTGTGCTTTTAAATTGCTAGTAAACTGTAATAATTCAACACACAGATTGGAGATGATAAGGTGAGAAAAACAGTTCTGGTTTTAATTCACGTCATGCTGTTTGTGAACGGTTTTATTAAAATAGACATATTCGATGAACTTAGGATTCCTTGCTCTCCTTTCTGTATCTGAGATGTATCTGAGATGATACATGGCCCAGACGTTTCCTCGAATATGTTTTACACAGTGTGTAAATGAAAGTTAACTCACTTTTAATGCCTTCTTAATTCCCATGGCTCAGAGTCCACCTTGAATTTACAAATTTTACAAAAAGTTATATATCCAGTAGTGGCGAAGCCTCAGCATTCATTCATGAGTAGTACCATTTATAATTTCACAAGTGGGTTTCAAAATCAGCAATCTAAATCTGATGATTCCAAAGAGCAGAGCCTTGGAAACTGTTGCAGTAACCGATTAGCGTGCAAGGTGGCGCCATGAGACCGACAATCCCATTGTCAGTCACCCGTCATTCCTTCACTGAATGTTTTTGAATGTACTTTTTTATGGGAATTTCAGACGCATTAACTGACGTTTTTTTGCATTTGTTTCAAAATAAGCATCAAAATTAGTCCTGCGCAATGACAAATAATAGACTGTTGCAAATTTCATTTGTATGACAAATCAATTTGTTACTGTTAGTTATGGGTTACTACACTATTACTGAGAACAGACTTATAACAGTTATTGAAATAAATTGAAATGTCTTAAATTGATGAAGCTAGCCAGCTTCACAATTGTATTCGAAGTCTCTGTACAATATTCATTTTTCCTGAATAGCATTTATCTCATAAGGTGGTGCATAAAGCGCAGTGTTGATTTTTCTCCCACCCGTTTTGTGCAATTCGCCATTTTTTCCTCGTTGTCTTGTCTGGTCTCGCAGGTCTTGGATGCGGTTTTTTGTATTCCTGCAAACACCTGGGCGATCCAGGAGCGGATCCAAAAAGGGAATGATTGGGGATTTAGCGACGGATTGTTCGCTTGCAATCCGGGAATGTTTCAGTGCGCACTGGTTTTAGTTAGGACATGCCTTAACATCTCCGTGGGTCCCAAACTAGAGCTGTGGACTTTTAAGGACGTTGCCTTGTTAAAATGTGATTGATAATTCTCTTGAATATCATCTTGATATTAGGCTGCTGATATCTAGTGATTGAGAACTCTTTACTTCTAAACTATGTATTAATGATGACGTATCGAATGTCAACGCACTTATGTGCGCAAAAACTATTTTCACTTCATTTGTCATAGTTGAGCGTCTAAATAAGACGTGAATATATTGCGGTCAGATTGAAGAAAGCGCAGCTAAGTCCACTATCAACCACATAACCGCCAGATGAAAATGGGCAACAGCTTATCCCATTCCAGAAAGAGAAGCACATATAAAGTCAGCACTAAGCGAGCATTACCTTGAAAATTAGATTTTAATTATTTAGAATAAACCGCAACAGCACAGGCAATTCCAGTAAAGTTAACAAAATCAAAGCACTTTTAGTAAACTATGTACAACGTTAGAAATAACACAAGTCCAGTTTCATTACGAATTTATTAATCTTCCAAAGGAAGAAATTAGGGCATTTAAAATCTTTGGCATCGCATGGTAGAAAAGACAGTTGAAATATAAAAATGCAGTTCACTGACTGTACAATACGGATTTTATTTTTTCAATATGAATTTCCCCTCAAACGTTATTTACAAAATATAGTGCATAATCTTTGCTTAAACACACTGATATAAACTTGTCAGTCTCAAAACATTAAAAAAGATGCAAGTATCGCTTTTGAGTCTCTTTAAAGTTGGCTTGAATCTACCAGGGTCTCCACACAGAGTCCGCGGTCACTGAAGGTGCGCCGGGGGACACCGCAGCCGGCACCGGCGTGCTGGCGCCGTTAGCGTACACTGGAATAACTGGTCCGTTTGGCGTAAATGCTGCGTTAGGGATCAGGAAGGCAAACTGTCCGTCCGTAGCCGGTACGAGCTGGAAACCACCGTAGACTTTGGTGGCTTCTGGTGCCAAGCTGGAGCTCCCTTTACACGATGCACTGGGGATCTGCACCATGTGCTGACCAAAGGCTGGGTGCGGGGGGCCGGCGGAGATCTGCTGCTGCGTAGGGTAATTGATGGCGTTGATCTGGGTCATGCAGCTGGCTAGATGTCCGAGGAGCCGCGTCCGGACTTCGGTGTTGACCCCTTCGCAGGTGGACAGGAAACGTGTCACTTCATTCATACACTCGCTGAATCCAGCTCTGTACTTCCCCAGTACGGTGGGATCTGTGTTTAAGGCTGCTGTAAGACAGTGGGAAAATTAACAAAAGAGAACACGAAAAAACATTAAGGTTTTAAAAAAAAAAAAAAAATCAAGTATCTTAAATTAGATATGTAGATTATGCAATAAATTCTACTTAAATATACACGATACCAAAACTAGAAGTAACACTGTAGCTTCCTGCCGGAATCACAACCGAAATAGCCAGTCTATTAATACAGGGAGTTATGAGCCAAGACGGTAAAGTTGCATCCGTACGCCATGCACTCCGGGGTCGGGATCATATTCCGAGGACCATGAAAACATGCGCTCACCGGTCATCTGCACTCTCTGCAGGTTTCGCAGATGTTTCACTGTCATTTCCAGGATGTCCGCCTTCTCAAGCTTTGAATGTCGAGAGCTCTGGTTTATCAAGAAACAACCTGTTAGCATCTTTTCCCACAGAACTCAGCGTTGATCGTAAAGCGCCCAAGTCTTAGTAATGCAATTATAGTCCAGTATCATGGCATACTTACATCTTTCTTAAGAGCATCCAAAATTAAAGTTTTCAACTGGCCAAGACTTTCGTTGATTCTTGCGCGCCTTCTTTTTTCCATAATTGGTTTAGACGACTACAACAAAATAGAAACAGGTACTTGTCAGAGAACTGTTTGTTATGTTCTCACATTTCAAAGCTTTAATACATACGCTACATGACCTGCACTACGGCTGGAAGCAAACCGCCTACCTTTCTGTGCTCGGAGGCGGTCTTGGGTTTGTCAGGTGTCGTGTTCATGCTTGCCGGGGTGGCAGCTACCGGAGAGGAGGACGTTTTCTCCATCATATCTGCAGGCATCGTCTGCTTGAAACGTGCTACAAGGCTTAACTGTAGATCGTGAATCCGGTTCCTGGATGCCGCAAAGCAGTCAGCGTACCTCGATTGAAACGGTAAATGCCGTGCGTGCCGCCGATGTCCCTCTGTATACAAAATCCCAGCCACGACGAAGAGAATCCAAACCAGCAACGCACACAGCTGTACACCTTTATGAATGGGCAGGGGAGCGTCCCGGAGGTTCTGCGGCAGAGTGACGCAAGTGGCCTCTCGCTTATTACACGGCGTCTATCAACGTTACAAGTCCAGCCGCACTCCCAGCGGCTCCTATTTATACCTGCTACCGCACGCGAGCGGCTCGTGTGAAACTTCCCAAACTTTCTTTCCCACAGTAACTTTCCACCAATCGGCTCTGGCGGCACGCGGCCCGAAGGGAGGACGGCTCGTGGTCGGCGCCCTTCCATTGGACGTTTGGCGCTCGAGCGGGCGGCCAATGGCGCGCGGCCGAGACGAGGGGGCGCAACCGGGCCCTGCCATCAATCATCCGTTTTTACATATTAACGCTTCGCCGCTTCTGTCGAGTGTTAGAATGCAAAGTTGGCATGCAGTTAAATTTTAATTGTGTGAGTAATTGTTTTTTTTTTTTTGCCTTTCTAGTATTCGAGTACTGTTTATAATATCACGAAAGACACCAAATCAAGTATAAGCAAGTTCAACTAATAGTTTAATGTGTAAATATATATATTACAGGTTTAATTTGCTCATTATATACGTGTAATAACCCAATGAGTTAGTAATTACCACATTATTATTACTTCTCATATAACAACTGATGGTGCATAGTATCTTCAGTTGCTTCCGGTTGTATCTCTATAGTAAGAACGTAACGTGAGAAACATTAGAGAAAATTGATATACTTTTGGATTGCTAAGTATATTTATATTTGGATTGCCGTCTGAATATAAAAAGTCATAAATGCAAATAAAGAGAAAAAGTTTCATTGTTATATTCCAAATACTTATGCTGTAAGTGTGTCTACAGAAACTGCTGGGCTGCACAAGCCTGAAAATTTGACATCTGTCGGCGTGCACTAGCCATTGTGAATGCAGAGCACGTGCCAGGATGTTTTATTGCTGCTGTGGTTGAGGTTTGGCTGCTGGACTTGGGGTGGCGGTGGTGGTTTACATTAGAGAGAAGGTAAATAGCAGCTGCTGTGTTAAAGCCTGGGAAAACCACGCCTACTGGAAGCTGGATCAGACTCATTGGAATGTGCGCCAGAATAAAGTTATCCCTAAAAGTAAGCGCATGGCACAATATTGTCATGCAGGAGCGGTCGACACCTCTGTTAACATTGATATAAACAATTGTGTATCGTATTTTTGCAGTGACTTTACAGACAGCATGATAAAATCTATGATAAGAACACACCTCAGTTTTAGGGTAGATTGTGGGTGTGTTTTGTTAGTTTTTCATGATAAAATGTGACCGATAGCAAACTTTCAGAAAAACGGAGTGGGGGATCGCACTCAGCCGGCGCGTCGTCTCTCTCGAGGGTGCAGTTGTGCCGCGTGACGTCCAGCTGCTGCGGAACCCGTGACGCGTGGCGGGCGCGCGGCCGGGGGGAAGGCGCTCATCCGGCTCAGCGGCCGCCCACAGCTGCACGACATAACACAGATCACTGGGCTGACATGCACGGTGGTGCGCAGAACACGAGGGACTCTGCGCTATAGTCTGTGCTGCTTACCCAATCAAGCATTTTATCTTTGGATTGCTAATATTGTTGTTATTGTAGTTTAATCAGAGCCCCCACTCCCCCTCCTGGCCAACAAAAAAGCACAATTCGGCACTGTACATGTAGTTTTTAGTAAGACATTTGAGACGACATAATTAAATAACGATAAAAATTTAAAACTATACAAATATAAAAATGTATACAAAGCAAGAGTCATTAATATCAAAACGAAGTAACAAAGACGAAATCCAATTATCACTTTTCTGTTATTGACTAACAAACATGCTAGTGTTATACTACCATATTTCATTACATCCATATTACAATTAAATGAAAGTGCTGCACCCCTTTCGCGCGTTTCTCCTCATCTTCTTTCCTTTATTTTTCTAAATTGGGCATTAGTGGTTATATGTATTGAAGTAAGCAATAAAAAGATACTTTAAAAAGTATTTAAAGAATCACAAACCCCATTCATGTGTGAAACATCCCTGCTCTGCTCCTGTCTTTCTGTCTGCATGCTCCACTTATTTTCTGTCCCCCCCCCCAATGTCCTGACATTGTTTCAGAAACTGACATTAAGTGTAGAGAGAGTTCCTAGCCAAGAAACGTGTACACTGCATACGTCACGCATAATGAAAACACAAGTTTTGCTGATTGGTTGAACACAAGCACCAGCGCTAACTTTAGCGATAGAAGTAATGGAGCAAAAATAATCAGATGGAATAATTTTTATATCTCAATTACATTAAATGCATTAATGATTACTTTTTGCTTGTGTATTACTGAATCAAAAAAATCAATCAATAACTGACATACTTCTATCTAATATCTCAGGTACTGGCAGCTAAACTTGAGAGCACTTATTAGCGGAATAATTTTCCGCTAATCTACATCATTTTTTATTCTGTGAAAAATGAAAGATCAATCTGATGGCCAGATTTAATAGTGATTTCCAACTATGTCAAGGGCAATATAAAATGCAGACCTAAATAAAATGCAATTGTAACGGCGGGGCGGGGCAAAGGACAGAAGATCCAGACAGCAGCTCCAATAAACCAGGGTTTCATTAACAAAACAGACAGAAAGGGAGAATCGGCAAACAATGGGTCAAAACTAAACTGGTAAAACAGAAACTAAGGCAGGGAGCAATACATAAAAAATCATATAAATATTCCCCCCCTTCCCCAGGCTTCCAGTGGGGCAACCTGAGGTAAACAAACCCCCGCACCCCTTCCCATCTCATACGTCTGGGTGGTAGCCCGCCTCATGGGCGTCCTTAGGTCTGATCACTGGGGGATATAGCCCCGAGTATTTTAGCCCTGTCGTCAGTCTTTCTTCAAAAACAAAAAATGGCAGGTAAACCTCATTATTTAGCCCCTAGTCTTTGCTATAGCTAGGGACCCCCTGGGCTGCCTGGTTCACAAACTATAATGAAGGTACAGTACCCAACCCACTGTCTATCACAAATGAGAGACAGAAAACCGGTTGCACAAATGTCACCATTCCGATTGCTGCCCCAGCAAGATGCAGCGCTGGCCGGTTGACCATGTTACTTATATCAAAATCTGCCAGTGAGTTTAACCTTAACACTGTAAAGGTGAACACTCCGTGAGTTAAAAATACTGAGGACCCACTCTTCAGTGGTAGGTACGGGTATGTACATATGTATGTGTGTATGTGTATATATATAGACCTATATATAATATACACACACACACACACACACACACACACACACACTACCAGTCAAAAGTTTTTGCGGACTACAAGTTTTGCCACTTTTCCATTTATTTCATAAATTGCAGATTGTTCGTTAAGCATTCAAAGGTTGAGTGAACAACTATAAATGAAAAGTTTCCTTCATAACATGGGAAAAGTATGTAACACTGCATGTCCATCCATCCATCATCTATACCGCTTTATCCATCTGGGTCGTGGGGAAGCTGGGGCCAATTCCAGCATCTTCAGGCTAGAGGCGGTATATACCCTTGGCAGGTCGCCAGTCCACCACAGGGCCAACATAGACAAATACACTCGCATTCACACCTATGGACAATTTGGAGTAGCCAGTTAACCTAATCTGCATGTCTTTGGACTGTGGGAGGAAAGCCACGCGTGCAAACTCCACACAGAAGGGGACACTGGGTGACCCCGGGTATCGAACCCAGGACCTTCTTGCTGTGACAGTGCTAACCACTGCACCACCACGCCTCCCACTGCATGTCTGACACCTTATTAACTGGTTGTGTGGTGATGGTATAGTCAAGGCTATAGGCTGTCTAATTTTAAATGCACTAGTTAACTGTTTCATCCTTTGAAACAGAGCAGTACAGTATTTAACATGCCTTGTAGAAAGAATACCTCAAATTTTCTTTTCTGTTAATAAATAATGATAGTTTAAATGATGAAGGTATGCATCTCTTTTTAGACAAACACAACGACACAGTGAGGAAAAAGTATGAGGTTCTAAAAAGGCTGATTGATCTTTGGTCAACAGGAGCTAAAGTTCAAGGGACATGATGAGGTGACAACTCTGACAGCAAGGGAATCTATAGATGTGCTTTCTCGCTACAAAAATATTTTGGATTTTGTTGTGTTTTTGTGGTTTATTTTGTGCTTAAATGACCATACTACATAATTCCCAGCACAGAATTACAGTAAGTACCAGGAAGGGTTTGGCCCTGGGAGTTTTGGATCCTGCTGAGTTCCTCATAAACCTGTCCACAAACACAAAATAACGACAACCTCATACATTTACACAATATAAATCACAAATGTCTTCTCAATCTGTTTATTCAAAATATCATCAAAATATAAACCCAAAGTTATTAACCATAATAAATGCGACCAAAATGAGCAAAATCTAGTGAGTAAATAAAAAATAAAAATCAGTGAAGCACCCAAAGATGAGGAGATCTCCTACTGAGCTAACAGACATTAACACCAAGCGACAGAACAAGTACCTGAAACAAGTCGCCCCGAACCTGTGACACGGCTTGCACTTAATCCGAACGTAGCAGAATTCTGACCTGAGGAGCCTGCCATCGGGAAGGGCATGGATTCAAAGACTGTGTATTAAACAGAGACAGTTGATTATGACCTTCTAGAGTCACCACAGACCACAGAGAAATGCAGGTGCAGAGGTCACAGCAGGAGAGACTTAGCATATGAGAGCTTAGGTCAACCCAGTCATTGCTTGGTTGGACTTTGCAACATTCCAGTATGTGTGAATACACTCGGCTCAGTGAATGAGCAGTACAGAGGACTGTGGCTAACTCCAGTCTTTAGAGTGCCACAAATGATATATACACGTCCAGTAACAGTTAAATATTTTTGATGGACTGTGATTGGACCATGGACAGTCATCTTGAACTTTGAACTGTTGCCTGTTATTTAAAAAAAAAAAAAACTTTAAAATTATAATTTGTGATGTTTAATATGCTTTTCATATATTTAAGGAAGAAGTGCTTTAGTTGATTCTACTATAAAAAGTGAAGTATACAGGTATCCATTGTTAAGAAACAGTGTCTAAGCACAAGTACTATATAAACGTTGTGATGTTGACTGTGGGGGAGATGAAATCAGATCATATGTAGAGTAATGTGAAAATGTGGAGAAGCTGATATAGTTAGATCAGGGGTGGCCAATCTTATCCGCAAAGGGCCTGTGCGTATGCAGGTTTTTGGGATAATCTTTAAGTCACCTGTTCAAACTCAGGTGCGAGGACCCTTCAGCCAATCAGTCCTCTAATTGGTAATCTAATTAGGGAGCTGCAGCAAAATCCCACATCCCTTTCTGGATAAGATCGACCACTCCTAGATGATCAAACTGTTTTCATCTGGAAAGAAGCGGTTATATTGTTCGTTGTTACAGTGAGATTGTGAACAACTTTATACTACAGTAGAGTTCACAATATGCATATGTTGGGGACAACATCTGTTTTTGGTGGGGGAGGAATGTAGGATCTGCAACAAACTGGAATGTCGTACTCTTAACATGCAGGGCATTCTAATTATTTGCGGAACTACCGTATTGTGTTTTTTAATGGATATATTAGATGCGTCTAGACTGTTGACCAGTAGGGGGCAGTGTACACAATTTGTCTTGGCTGAGGAGTGATACTCCACGTGTCACACAACGAAGCCTGACACAAATAATAAATTGAAAAAAGAAACTCTGTTAAGTGAATGAGTTATGCAGGAGCTGCGTCCTGCTGTCTCGTGTTGCCTACTGGACAATCCAGAATAACAAAGTTTTCATTTGCGGGTAAGTTCATGTGTGTTCCAGCCTGACAAAGGAATAAGACGATGAGCTTTGTTCTGCATCGGGGTCTGTTTCCTCAATAATAAGGAATATTATTTTTGCATGTCGTGATTGATTTATAAAATTAGGTTATTATTTATCATTTGCAAATGTCTCATAACATAGAAATTTCATCATTGTTATACATGATCGATGTTCCTGTATTGACGGTCTGTGCTTTATGTCTGTTTGCTAATTCTCAGTCAACGAATGGTTTATCATTCTTAATCACATTTGTTATTCGTTAAGGTTAATCGTTATTGGGAAACGCACCCCAACATTGTTAAACTTAATTCAGTCGAAGCTGGATATCTAGCATGCTTCTCCCATTTTCTTCAGAGTTCTGGCACCTTCCCATCTGTTGGGGCCATCTTTCCTAGAATCCATGAATGCAGCTTGTGAATAACTGTGTAGCCGAGGCCCGCCAGGAGTTTTTTTTCTGTGTTGTCTTTAAAGGGAGAATGTTCAGCCTTGGCCTGTGAAAGACAAACAGTTTTTGTCTTGCATTTTTAGGTATGTTCAAAGTTACTTGCTTACTTGAAAACCACAGCAGATTTCTGTCATTCCAAATTACTAAAATCTGACAACATAGTACAAATGTTTGCAAATGGTTGAGAAAATAACTTAAAAACTCTGTGCTTTATCATTATTAATTATGCAGCATCACAAATCCTTACTGCAGTGTAATATTCATTTTAATCCTGTTCCTTCTGAACTTCTAGAACTGCTTTGTTTTTCTAATAGACGTAATAACTTAGAAGTAGGAGTATTGTATCAATAGAGTATTTGAGTCTGTACATATATTTAACACTAATGTAATATTTCTTAAAATTGAATTTGAATTGCAATTCTGCATCCCGTTTTCAAGCAATTACATGAACTGTATTTGAATTTCTGGGAAATTCTCAATTCAATACTGAATGGTGCACAGCCTTGTTATGTACTCAGATTCTATTATTATTATTACTATTACTATTATTATTATTATTATTATTGTGTATGACCATTGATATTTAATTAATTATTCAGTATTAGTAATTGCGGTAAAATCATTTTAGACTAGGGCTGCCCAATCCCGGTCCTGGAGGGCCAGTCTGCAAAACAGTTTGCCTACTGAATCCGGCAATTGGCTGGCAAGCCGAATTCTGCAAACTGTGTTGTGGACTGGCCCTCCAGGACCACATTTGGGCAGCCATTGTTTAGACACTGGCAAAAATCCCGCGCTCACCTGACAGGATTTATTATATCACTTTGTTATCCATGATTCCTTTATTAAGGGCCTTAAACATGGGTCTCCTGCTGCAAAGGAAGCAGACGGCTGGGATAAAGTGATGTAGCTGATAGTGTGATCTCAGGTGATACAACCCTGCAATTAGGGACAATTTGCCTTTAATATGTAACTCATTCTTATAAGCGAAACAGGCAATAGGCCACGCTGATATGAACCTCTTGGCGTGAAAAGGCACAGATGATCAGCACGATCAGCTGTTTGTCTAGTAGACAGCTTTGTGTGTTCAAAATACAAGACAAACCAAGTTAAATTAAGACAAACCATTAAACTAAAAGAAGCTGGCTAAATCAATGTCAAATATGCAGCAGGTGACACTTTAGACGAGACCACAAATATACATAGGGGGGAGGCTGTGGTTCCACACGTTAGGACTCTGTACCCTTGATCGCTGGTTCAAATCCTATAGCAGCAAAGTAATGCCATCATTGGGCCCCTGAGTAAGACCCTGAACCCCAAGCTCCAGGAGCACTGCATGCCGGCTGATGCTGCGCTGTCACCCCCAAGCATGCAGTCACCTGTATACGTGTCTTTGTTAAAGAACTTTACAGTCATACATGTTGTATGAGGTGAAACAAAAAAATGTGAACCTACTGAATACAACTGATTGTTTGCCTGAAAGTGTGTGTGTGTGTGTGTGTGTGTGTGTGTGTGTGTGTGTGTGTGTGTGTGTGTGAGCATCCCTGTGCGCGCGCGTGTGTGTGTGTGTGTGTGTGTGTGAGCATCCCTGTGTGGGTGTGAGCTCCTGAAGATGGCATGAAATGAAAGGCATGGATACACTGGCGCTCCGAGCAAGCCGAGGTTGAAACAGAGTGGCGATCAAAAGCTCCGTTTGCTTTCTGAGCCGGCAAATCCATCCAATGGGGAGGGAAGGGAGGGAGAGAACGGGCTCTGGAAGCTTTCCAGCCAGCTTCCGACAGCGTGGACAAACTCACCGGCGTTGCTCCAGACTGTAGCCACCAGATAGTGAGGCGGCTGGAGGGCTCGAGGCTAGCGAAGCGGCGGAGCACTGGTTCGCGCTCGCAAAGATCGCTACAGGTCACCGGCAGCCGCACGCACAGCCACGCCGCATGGAAGCTTGGCAGGAGAAAATCACTGGGAGCATAAGCACTCAGGGATTTCTTGTTGGGCTTTTGTTCTACTGAAGTTGTATGACTCCAGCGTGCAGTTTGGAAATCGGCAGCGAGGATAGCTCTGAGGGATGTAAAATGAGGCTGAGCGAAATGTTCCTCCTTTTCTCGCCTTGTGGGTTGGAAACGTGGTTATTCATGAGGCTGAGCTAGCGGAGCTCGCAGGTCAGGGAAAGTGCAGAGTACCGGAACTCAGCTTCTTGCTGGGCAGTCTGTCTGAAGTCAATCAACTGACCTGTCATATGGTCAACCTGGTTTTGGGCAAAGTGGGATGATGACGGAGTTACTTCTCGGGGAGACTCTGTATCGGTACAGTGACAGCTGGCTGCAATTGGTTCATGTGTGAACATATCATGCATTTTGGCTTTAAATAAAGAGGTCTTTTTAAAACGTAGACCATTGTTTTTGTCTTTTTACCCTTAACCCTTTGTTCCTTTAAATTTAAATTGTGATTTTAAAATTAATTAAATTAACTAAAATCAAATAGTTTTATATTTAATTGTAATATCTGGAAATAATTACATTAATAAAAACTAACAAGACAGCATTTATAATCTATGGAGGTCAAGAATTCAGCAATTTTACAGTAAAGCTGTAATAGAAGAACATAATGATATGATTCAGTGACTGAGTTCATCATAAGACATATCTAGACTGAAATTAATCCTCTTATGTAATGACAGTCATCTAATGCTACTGGATTTTCCTTGAAAGTATCTATATTGCAAACAGTACAGTCCGTCTATCTCCAGAAACTTCTGAACCGTGGTAGTTATCTTGGGAAGCAGAGGGAACAAGGTAGGTAACATGGTACTGATCCACCACAGAAACACAACATAACAGTCCCATTAACTAAATATTTGAAAACAATAATAAGTTCACAAGGTAATAAAGTATTTTATATTGTTAAATAAATACATTGTTATTATACTGTTTTTGCAAACCATTGTGAACAGAGGGAAAATAAACACTAGGAGTGTATTTATAACCAATAATGTGGTTCAAATGTCTATACTCACAAATAATGCTTGGCAAACCATTGGGGCTCTTCCTAAATAGCCATGGCAGACTTAGCCAAAGGGTGCACTGGTGTGTCTTCCTTCGTTGACGGGATGGTATACACAGGCTACCTGTCACACACTCCCACGTCAGTCCTGTCCCGCCACCCTGGGCCTGAGCCGCAGAGCAGGCCATCCTTCCTGCCGCGAGCCTCATCGTTTGACCCAGGGGAATGTTGAACCTCACACATCCCTGGAAGAGGTCGGCCCTCCTCCACACCTTTCCCGTGGGAGCTTGCAAAGCCAGGATAACCTCGAGACCTCAGCTGGTTTCCTGCCAGAAACATTAAAGCTCCACCCCCATCCGCTGATCACCCAGGCATTATTCTCCTTCTCCCTAGTTTGCTTTTCTCTCCTTTCTTTTCCTTGCTTATATTCCTTTCTCTTTTTTCAATGCTGATGAAGATTAGATTTTCCCCCTCTTCTTTGGCAGAAAGAGCAGTGTTCACATGATCTCCTGCGCTGCGACTATTATCTGCAGATTGCAGAGCTGCCTGTTTCAATTTAGCCTCCCCATTAGCAGCACAAAAAGCTTAATTTGAAAAGTGGAAATCAAACTGTCCCTGCAGGAAGGCTGACTGACATTAATGGTGAGCTGGCTGTTTGCTGCAGGCCCGCGCTTTCTATGGCTTTGTCGCTACCTTCCTTTCTGCGAGGCGCTATGCCTGTCATATTCCTTTAGCTTTTGAAAGGTCGAGTGCTGCCGTTTGCTACGTTTAAACCGCCGGCACCCTTCTGAAAAAGACAAGATGCTGCAGTGCATGTGGCTCCTCCTCTTGCTTGTGCATACCTTTTGCCATTTCCATTTCTTTGTTTCTTGTTATTTAAATCGCTGACACAGAACAGCACCTCTTTTGCCTAATGATGGGTATGTAGAACAAATGATAAGCTTTAAAGAACAAGTTTGACATCGATCTGGGCCAATCAAACAGGCTTCTAATGAACATTGACCTGTGGTTTAATGAGGAAAAATGGTTCCTTTGGCTCACACTTGCTACATATCGGAAAGCTCTTTTATTGTTTATTTCTGGTTTTATATAGCTGTAGATCTTACTTCACATAGATGCTTTAGAGACATATTATATTATAGACATGGCAGCTCCATAATAATTTATATTGTACAGTCACATAATATAAATTCACTTACATTTTTCCTGATTTTAATCTCTTTTTGAACAATGTGAAAAGAGACAGACATCATTCAAAATGAGCTGCATTGCAAATCAATGCATTGCAAATCAATGAGGAGTATTGTTCAGAAACTCAAAAGCTGGGGAAGATCAGTAATAGACAGACAGGCAACCAGGCAGACACAGACAGACAGACTGACAGATTCTGTAGTGTAGATATATGGATGGATGGAGTTATCACACCCTCTCATGAGATTGCTGCACACTTGGTGACGTCTACTCCTCATTCTCTGTAACATTTCCTACATCTCCCCTCCCTCGACCCAATGGTAGACTCAGGCAGGGGCAAAAAAATAAAAATGGTACCTATTGCATGAGGAGTAGATATCACATTTTCTTACATATGAGAACACCTACAAAACCAGTCTGAAGCTTTTTCATACACTATTTTCTACATTTTCATGTTACTCATTTAACATTTACTACAAATACACTCAATATTTTTTACTAACAAAAGAATTTAAAGTATGTTCCCCATTTGAGTACCTTTATTAGCAAGAAAATGTCATATCTTTTATTAATCAAAGTAACCTCTTATAGTAGTTATAAGTGCACAGAAAACTCAAGGCATTATTCTCCAAGGGACATTAAATATCACTGTTTCATGGGATGAAGCAGTTAACTAGTACATTTAAAGTTAACGGACAGCCTAGAACTTGACTATGCCATCACTACACAATCAGTTAATAGGATGTGAGAAATGCACTCTTAGATCCTTTTCCATGTTATAAAGGAAACTTATTTTACTTGACTTGTATTTTCATTATCAGTCGTTGATTCTACTTTCCCATGTTCAACAAGAATAAATGGAAATAAATTGAAAAGTGGTGAAAACCTGTGGTGTGCAGAACTTTTGACTCGTAACATACATACTTTTCTTGCATGTACAGAAAACTGCATCTCATAGTGGTGCATGAATCTCTTTTTTCACTGGAAGGACACCCATCAGAGATATTTTCCTCTCCATCATCATCATCATGTTTGCTCACCAGGAAGGGCACCCCAGAGGGCACCTCATGAGTTTTTTTTCCATCAGAAAGGCATCAGTAGGGTACCTCGAGTTTATCTAATTGTTAGGACACCTTATATGTCACTGCGTCATACTTTCTCCACTGGAGGAAAGAACAGCTCATACTCTCACATATGGATGAACACAGCAATGCATTACATTATATCCACTGGAAGGGCACCTGTTTAGACACTATACCATGTTTTCTCACTCTTAAGGAGTACCCTGCATTTTTTATACTGGATAGGCGATGTTTTGGGACGCTTAATAATGAAATGGTAGCTTACAAGACACTTCATAATAGCTCCTTTTTCCATTGAAAGGGTGCTCATCCGCTTGCTACGAGGTCTGAATCACATGACAATACTGTTTCCGTGTGCATATGCTGCACTCGGAGCTTTAATCAATCTGAAACAAAAAAAACAAAAGAATTGTTATTCTACTGCTTCCCATGTGACAAGAAAGAGAAGAGGAAGTGGCTGTATATACTAAACGGCCAATTTTCACATTTTTTCATGTTTATTAGGACTGTAACGATACACAAAAGTCATGGTTCAGAACAGACCGGAGTTTTGGGTTTGCGGTTCAGTGCGATTTTGATTCAGCAGAGAGAACACAATTCGTAAAAGATATATGTAAAATAAATTTAAAAATCAAAATATCACATAATCATAATAGCTACAACATAATGAACATTACCAAATGGCATGTTCTCTATTAGCGAGTACGGTCGTGTATCTCTAGCTGAGTTTGCTTAAATTATACAGAAAGATCTCAGATGCAGATGCTCTCTCTGCTTTTGCTCCAGTCATACACACACTTGATATTGTCTTAAATGAATTAGCACGCAACATGTCCAACTTTGGTATATCAAAGCCAAAAGACAGTCTTGGTTTTATCAATTACTCATCTTTTTACAGCTGGTGTAATTTATTGGAAAACAAAAACATCTGTGAACATCTGTGAAATTAGTTTGTGCCCATGTCAAGAAATATGTTTGGTCGTTTCATCGTGTGTACTGAACTGAGAATGATATACTGGAAATGTAATGATAATGGGTCTGCCATAGTGGTTTGTAAAGACCATCAGGCCCCGGAAACATATCATGTGTTGCGTAAAGACTTAACAAGTGGATAGGGGTTATTTAGACCATTGTAAGGGCACCTTAAAGGGCATTGCATCACATTCTCTCGGCTGGACGGGCACTTCCAAACGACACCCTTTTCCATTGGAAGGGTACCCATGGGAGGCATTTCGACCTGCACCTCATTGGGCACCGTGTCACATTCTCTCCACCAGAAGGACACTCATTAAGACACTACATCACATTGTCTTGCTTGATTGGACACATCATCTCCCATGAAGGGCGGCACCCAAGATGGCACTGAATGGGCAGCCAAGAGCCACGTATTTGCCACTCTAATGGACACTTTCGTGACGTTTTTTCAGTCAGAGGGGCACTGAAAGGCAGTATACACCCTCCCCCCAAGTCCACCAGTGCCTTGGCAGGACAAAACCTGAATTATCAACATACAGCCATGGAAAAGCATGAGACCACTCTATATTTTCACAAATCTGCATTTTTCAGTCCTGATTTAATCATGGTTCTGCTGGCAGAAGACCGCGTTGAGCTGCAGGTTGCTTGCAGGTTCAAAATTTAAGACAGCAGTACATTTAAAAGTGAAGCACGAGACAATAGGAATGATGTGAAACTAGCCAGGTAAAGGAGAAAGCAACTTCTAATGCCAGAGATGACATGAATGACATCAAGTGACCTTCAAAAGGAATGAGAAACGGTGTGAAGTGCAGGTGTGAAGTGCACTGCTACGACAGTCAATATCAGGCTCCTAGAAGCAGGACTGAAGTCCCATAATGCAAGGAAGAAGCCCTTCATCAATGAGAAGCAGTGAAGAACCAGGCTGCAGTTTGCAAATATATATATACTGTGTATATATGAAGCCGTAGTACTACTGTGAGTGAGATGCTTATATGTAGCAAGTGTAAATATTTCAGCATTACGCTACATATGAAGCTGGGTGTTACTGGACTCCTGTAGATGATGATGAGTCTGTTCTGCTTCAGATGCTGCCTGCCTCTCGAGAACGGCTCCATGCTGTTTTTCACTATAGCTATGAAACTCACTTCTGTTCTTCCCCTCCAAAAATCTCCAAAGATTAACATATAAAAGCCCCAGAGCCATTACAACTGGCTATACACTTAAATTAAACACGTAAATTACTCTTATATTTTCATATTATTATAGATACCTATACATATTTCTAAAATTCTTAATGATTTAATAATAATACTTTTCAATACCACTACATTATTCAAGTGTAGAATACTTTGGATGGAAATACATCAAACATAAGGTAAGCTATGATAATTATGAAGCCACTCAGCTCCATGCAGGAAAATGGTGTCTGAATATCTGTGCATCTCCTGACTGCATTTCGCTGTGCAGGTGTGCCTGTGCTCCCCCTGTCAAGGCGGCGGGCACGGGAACGGGGCATAGTGCTCAAAGAGGTGGACGATCCACTTAGGGCTCAGGATACAAATGGGGGTTTATTAAATAGAAGAAAAGGAACACAAGACAAGCCTAACAAAACAAAGGGACCACGGGGGGTCAAAAGTAAAAGGGATTAAACTAAAACTAAACAACAGAAACCAGATCAGCAAAAGAGCACCAGTAAATAATTACAATCAGCAAAATCATAAGCAGGAAAAACATAAGCAACGAACCACTGGGGGACAGGACAGAAGCAGGAACTAAAATACTAAGGGGTAACGAGACTAACACAGGACAGGTGAGGCTAATTGACAAAGAC
>JAODKE010000035.1:10985894-11004246 GCA_026779605.1 Mormyrus hasselquistii | reverse complement strand
GGGGAAGGGACACAGTGAGACACAGGGGCTGACCCTGACACCCCCCAGCTTAAGGCCTGAGTCTGCAGCTCGCTGTCTGCGCATCGCCAGACTGCATTTCTCTGTGCAGATGTGCCTGTGCCCCTCCCATTCCCCTCACAGGGCCTATTGGGAGGGAGGACTGTAAATCATTTGCCCTCTGTTCCATCAGTGGTTCATTAGTCTTAGTTCTCTGGACCCTCTTCTTCTGTCAGACATGTAACATATTCACTGTTTTCCTGCGGTTTCTGTAGGGATCACTGGTCAGTCCCCTTATGGCGTCAACGCCCAACATCATTGTCATTGCTTTTATTTTTACCCAGTAACTCCCGTAATATTCTGAAATAAACATTAGTGTTGCTATTAGATGGAGCACAGCTGTGAATATGTATAGAAAGCTGATAATGATGATGACTATGTTCAGTCTATATATTTTCTTATTGTTGTTTTGCAGCTGTTTCCCCAACAATTTTTTTAATATTGGAACATAGAAGACTGTTCATGAAATTCTGTATGTATATTCCTCTTGCCTTAATACTAAAATCTGCCCATGACAAATGACAATGACCCTCTACCTGAACTCCAAACAATTTATTTTTTTATATCACCTTTGCCATCACTTTCAAAAGTTTCCTTATTTGGTTTCATTATTTAATTCAGATAAGTTTGATGTTTAAAACAATGGTGTTGTTTTTTTTATAATCAGTAAATTACATTCTGTTCTGTATTTATGCCATGCTGGTACCTTTTACACTTACATGTAGTATTATACACTAATAACAGTAATTCCTTATCACCTGCAAAGTGTCAGAACAATCCACCCTTTGTGTGTCACCTACCACCTAACAGCAGCCCCAAAGACAAACCAACTAAGTGGATGTAATGAAATGAGGTAGATTTTCAAAAAATGGTTTAAGATGTCTTATATATATTAAGATGATATAAAAACATGATATGTCATTGTACTGAAATGACACAATGCTTGTGGTAATATGAACAAGGCTACCTGCGAATTGATATAATCCGGAGCACATGCTCATCAGACCCTTTGATTCTGAATACTTCACTTCCTGCTACTTGCTCCTCGCGACATCGCCTCTGTATCTGCCGGTCCAGCTCCAGCGACCTTCCCACGATGCACGCCTGGCCCATCCCCATTACTAATCGCTACTCTTCCTCTTAACATGATTGTATGTTGATTTAGCTGCCTTCGCTAATAGCGTCTTTCTGGCCTGACTAACCAAACTGAAGAGCCAATCTGTCCTCTCAGCCTGAAAGCAGTAGGGGGTTAGCAGTCAGGATGCTTGACTCCTGACCATGGGGGGCAAAGGCCTGCTGTTGTCCCATGTTGTACCCTGGTGGACAGAGCTTTACCTGAATTAGGCTTCCTAATTTGGATAACAACACCTGTCAGAAAGGTTTTCTTCTCCTGGATTTCGGAGGTCGGAAACCCCTGGTGAAAGGAACAGGACAGCAAATTAGAGGATAAGCGAGGTTGGCTGATGATGCCAATGGCATGTGGCCCAGCGGCAAGTGGACCTGCCCCCTTACAGTGTTGAGCTGGGCCTGGCGGGAATCGGCCAGGCAGACAGGATTTAGCAACTCAGTGGCTTATTAAATTATGCGGCCGCAGGGAGAGATTTGTGGGAGATTATAGGAGGAAAGGCAGAACAAGTGGAATTTTCCCACACATCAGCCAATTACTCCCCTGAGAATCGGGTAATCCGTGTCTACTCACCCCAGCTGTCCCTGTGGGAGGAGAGAGGGGACACTCTTCAGCTTTACCCCCACCCCCGAAACAAAGTCATTTTAATTGTCCTGGGAAAGTCATGGTTAAGCCCTTAGTCACAAATCTTTAGTTTATAATTAATGTTCCAGAGCGGGATTTTCAGAGGACGTGAACAGGTCGGCTGCGGGGAGGGACCGCAGGGGATACAGGAGACCTTTCTCAAATGGCTACGTAGCCCTTACTGATGGCATGCGGTGTTTTAGACCTTCATTTAACCTGTTTTTCATTTGTTAAATGGAATCAATCATCAAAATTGCAGCTGCTAAAACAACAGTTGTGATGATTTATCTGTACGTATTATCTTCAAATTCCAAATCCTTTAAGTATTAGCAATTGGCCATAAAAAAAACAGCCGTTTGTAACTTGAAATGTTCGTAAGTCGTTATTCAACATCATTTTAAGTGTATACGCAAGTACAAAGAACTAGGATGCTGGGAGTACGCACGCTACGCTGCTGCGCGGCGTGAGTAGGGGCTAGAAGTCGTACTTGGCGGAATTGGCGGGCAGAAAAAACCTTGATATTGCGGACAGGAAACGGGAGCCCAAGGAACACAATTTGGACTTACAGGGAGATGAGCTCTGCCTCATCAGGCATAGAACTGCCCAGCCAGGACATAATATATATTAAATATCACCATGATGTCATAAATATCACAATATCATAAACACGTATGACATCAAATCTTAATCTCATAATGATCTCACAGTGACATCACATCGTAATATCACCTGTCTGATATCACTGCACCATACTTATGACATCATACTGTACCCAGAGATGGATTTAGTGATTTGAGGGCCAATAGACAAAGATCAATATGCCCCCCCTTACCTCTCCGGTATTTTAACCCATAATCCAAAAAAAGAGGTTCTCCGCACAGTCAAACAAAAAAGAGTTGCATTCCTGGATTCATGCAGATACAGTTGGGACCTGGTATTTAACATTAAGGTTTTGGGATAAATGCAGCTTAAGGTAATGTAGATCATGTCTGTGGGTAATTATCTGTTTTAACTTGTAACATTTGCATGGCTAATGTGTTTAGGTCATGAGTGGTTCAGCAGGCTAACTCTCTGTGATCAAAAGATCACAGTCTCGGTGATCAAAGTATCACCATTTTGAGCCGAGGTCTTGGCAGAATAGTCATAGAATAAATTAGGCGGCCTGTGGGCCCTTGAGCAAGACCTTTAACCCCCGACTCCAGGGGCACTGCATGTTACCTGCACTGTTAGACATTTTTGCGATTTCTACTGTTATTTACCACATACTCTGCAGTACTATACTGCAAATTTATTTTACAGTAAATAACTGTCGTTTTCACTGCATCATCGGAGGCTGACGCTAAATACTGTATTAAGATATTTACTGTATTTTTTTTTCTCTTTGAAGTTAATTACTATATTTACTTTTGGCGGCAACTATTTTCATAAAGACTCGACGCAATTATCACCATCGAGTGATTTGAACTACGCTCTCTGTCTAACGGATCAAACTGGGAGCCAAAACCAGCTTGGCAGGTTATATGAGGAAAGGAGTTTAGCGGACGCAACGTGCATGAAAGTAAAGCTACAGTTCAGCAATTCTGGCGTGATTCAATGGATGCAACAGAGGTGGCGTTCATGAAGAGGATTTTTTTACTCTGGAACTGAGAACCAGCAAACAGCAAAGGTAAATGCATCACTATTAAAAACGCATTAGCATTAGTCAAGGTTGTCAAGTCTGATGGGAAAAACTGTTACTCCTTAACATTAGCGTCAGCAGCAGTTAGCAATAGGTAGTTATCAAAGGTAAACCCGATTCCATTTTACAGATGATTTTATAGTTTATTGTTTCAAAGCTAAATTAATCATTGGATTTATGAAACCATTGCAGTCAAGGGCAAAGTTCAGATTAATTTACAAGGCAGTGCTTATGATATTCTCTGATAGAGGTTCACAATGTACATTAACATCAATTTTAGGTTAGCATTAGCTAAGCTAACATTAATTTAACTAGGTTAAATGTAAAAATACTCATGCTAACACTAGCATTTAAACTATTTAACTATTGTTGGGTAGTCACCTTTATATCTTTAGCATTTGTAAAATACTGATTTTAGAAAGTGTTACTGTGGTATAATACACAAACGGTAAATATGTCATGTGTCATAATAATTAGTTAGTGTTTTCCCCATTGCTTTCATCTTGTCTAAAGATTCCTGGTGAAAATTAATCCTGAGGAAGAAACAAAATGCACTGCTAAGACCAGAGTGAGTCGCAAGACAGAGGAGATTGAAGAGGAAGTGGCAGTGATTAACAGCAGGGTCATCCTTTAAAAAGTGTACACACCCCTGTTAAAATGCAAGCTCCATGGAGAGCAGAGATGACAGCACTCTCCATGGTGCCCATAAGAGACACATATCATCACAAAATGTGCTGGAAAAAAAAACAATTCTAAGAAGATCCCAGGGAGCCACTTCATGATACCTAAGGCCCTTTCCAGCCCTAATCCGAAGCCCAACCAATAATCAAAAGTCTGACTCTAACCGTAAACCAAAACGTGATCCAATCAAAAGCCCCAATTCCAGGAAAACAGGATACCAACCCAAGACACCACTGAAACAGAGGTGGGAGAAATTTTAACTTGCTTTGGTGCATTGGACAGATTCGTTTTAAAATAATGGTTACTGTGCATAATGATACACTGCTCTGGCAAATCTTGACCAGGCCAACAACAGAGAACCCAATTTAGTCCCAGTAGGTACTACACTAACAGCATTGCTGCCATCTGATAAACTAATTACCAAAAGTAATTAGAAACTCTTACCCATCACCCACCACTTAACAATAGAGGATGCAGTACAAATTAATGTTAAAACAGGTGACTAATTGACTCAATTTATAAAAACCAACCATACCAACTAACATCACAATGCAGAGATTATCTGCAAATACATCTTCATGGATGGACACAATTATGCATGTCCTGCAGGAACATTATCTAAAAGAAACGTGCAGGGAATGGGGGATGGCTGGTAAATGGACCAAAAATAGATAAGCAGAATGAAGGCTTAACACTTTTAACAAAACTAAACAGAACATAAAGGCTCTATCTCAAAATTATAAACTATCTAAACAGATAAAACTACTTGCAGTGGCAGTATTTGCCCAGTAAAGGGGCCAGTCCCTTACAGGCCAATGACTCTAATTACAGTAACAAGATAGAGAAAAAAAGTGAATTAATGGCCCCTGAATTTCCAACTTTGTACATACCCAAAACAAATCATAGTACGTGATATGGCACATAACCCTAATCCACCTCTAAGGGATATTTTAAATATAACTCAGTGCTGAAATACTCACCCCCACAATTTTTGTTTTATAGGTCCCTGCACCCTAGAATGTACAGCTCTGGAAGAAAAGGCAGGATATAATGATGAATGGTCAAGAGAAGGATTGTAATCCCCCAGTCAAAACCCGATCCGAACCCTCATTTTTTAAATTATAGACAGTGACAGAACATAATGCATTACAACCCCCAGCATTAAAATCTCCAAACTCCTCTGTAATACTTAAAGAAGATTTTAGGGACCTTGATAAGGTAAAAATATGCAGACCACGTACTGATATCCTAATATGGATAGAACAAATGTAGAGTGGTCACTGAAGGTCCACAAACCCGTTATCTTTATTGGAGATTCAAGCACAATCCCTCAGATCAAAGACCCCCATGTACAATTGGATTAGCTTTCCTTTGGCTAATTTTCGGCGAAAACTACCCCCACAGACACAGAAAGTTGTCCTTTCTGTAGGTGTCAATAACTGCGAACAACAACCATACAAAACTACCACAAAGCAACTATAAAGCAACTACAAGATCTCTGCAGAAAACCACTATGCTAATATTATTCAGTACTCACACTTACTACTTAGGGAAGAGCAAAACAGTCCCAATACAAACTGGAAGCCGTGAGACAACTAAATGACATCCCATTAACACATTCACTGGAAGGGAAAATGGCAAAATTAATTAACGATATTTGTATACTTTATACATGAAACAATTAATCGCTTTAAAACAGAAAAAAATATGTAATGGATGAAGACGTTCCCCTTTCTTGATTATTTTACTTGCTACCAAAGATCCAAATAGATCAGACATCATGGACATTTTCTGGTGAGATTCCCAGAGGGAGACCTTCTATCTCAGATTGCAGCAGCAACACTGACCACACTGCACAATATTTAAGCGACATTCTAAATTACATCTCACAACAGCACAATAGTTACCTAAAGATACCTACAATTTAATTAATAAATTGCAAGGGGTCCAGGTACCGGAGGGAGCTTACCTATTTACAATGAATATTAATAGTCTGTATACCAATATGTCCATGCCTTTGGGATTTCAAGCAGTACAAAAAAGCCTTTTTGAAATACCCAGATGTATACAGACCAGAGAGACAAATTTAAGAACTCCTAGAAATTTACCTTAGACTGATTTTGAATTTCATAACTGGATATACCCCCAAGTACAGGGGATAGCCATGGGCAAGATGTTTGTCCTGGCATACATCAACATTAATATGGCAGACTGGGAGGAGACTCTATTTGAAAATTAACCGAAATGTACCATATTACAGGTATTTGGGTGACATATTTGGAGTGTGCCAGTGCGGGGAGACATTCTGATTCTTTCTTGGATTTAATGAGCACATACCAGAGTATCACAGTAAAACACAAAATATTTTTTTGGATGCTATGGTTTTTCTTAGTGACCCAACAGAGGGTATTAGGACTTTTAAAACCAAAAGTCTACTTTAAGCATATAGACAGGAACAGTCTATTGCATAAGGGCAATTACCACCCCAAATACATTTCTGCAGGCATGGTTAAAACACAACTCATCAGGTTTCATTGCCTGCGCATGGACACAGGATTTTAACACGGCGACCAAAACTCTGTTCAAAGCCCTCAGGCACAGCAGTTATAGAGACATCAAATGAAAAACTCGACAGCATTTGAACAGCAAAAAAAAAATAACCCACAGAGAATTTAAAAATCATCCCACTAATCACTGCTCAATGAAGGCCGACACCCTAAATAATAATCTCAAAAAAAAGAAAAAAAATCAAAGGTCCAGCAGATTGTCCCTCAATTGCAGGATTACAAAGTCATTTCAGCTCATAGGAAAAACAAAAATTTGAGAGACTTGGCTCTCAAATTAAACCAATTAATCTAATATCAAAGAATGATTGCATAATACTCATACCCATAATACCCATACGGAATAACATCTACAGTAATTATGACATATACTTTATTCAGGGCAAACATTGTGATAAGAGGTATGTTGGAGAAACACAGAACAAAATCTGTATCGTCTGAAACAATATTTGTACACATCTAATAATATTTAATAATCTACTCATACTAAACCTACTATCCTGGTACAACATTTTCACCCACATGGCCTTGATGATATTATGTTCTGCTGGTTGGTAGCAAATTATAACTGGTCACTGATACAAAGATGCAGCAAGGAGTACCGATGGATTCATCAGCTACAGATGTGAGTCTCCCTGGGGTTTAATCTGAGGTGAGTGGGGCAGTTAGTTGGTGGAAATTTGAGAGACACAGGAGTGTGATAGGGGCTTTACTCTCGAGCTGTCATGAATGTTTTCACAATGCCAACTTTTTTATCTTCTTTATAAAACTAAAACATTTACTGTGTTTGAAATGTTAGCGACTTCTTTTATGAACGAAGCACTTTTATCTTCTGATGAGGAGATACTGTCATGTCCAGAGGTAAGAGATGATCAAAATGCAGGCTGTAGACTTGGTGAATTTGTTACAACCACACAGCATCACAGGTGCTGACAGACAACAATGGCTGAACAGGGAGCAGAAGACTGGGACACACTAATATACCTGACTAACAAGGGGGCAAACACAAGGCAACTGTAACTGGTTAAGATAAGACTGATAAGCCCCAGGCAAGGCTAGTTTAGAGGTACACTATAGAGGAAGTGAGGGGATCAGACAGGCGGGGCAGGCTGGACATGGCAGATACTGGTTACAGTGGTGACTCCTTTGAAGCACTTTTCTTAACCATTGCTATTTATAACTCCATGGGTAACTTAATCAATATATTTTAATGTAATGACTTTTGATGAGTTCATTGATTATCCATTTTTATTGTTTGAATAATTTCATGTTTTAACTATGTTTGTATGGACATATTTATTATTGATAATGTATTACTGTCAATTAGTGGGTCTCTCCAGTTTTCTCCACCATAAATTTTAAACATTATTTACTTCAAAAATAAAACACTGCAATGTTTCAGCCTTATTTGTCAAGAAAGGGAAATAAAGATATTCCAATGAAAACTAGTTTTGTCCCTTACGGTCACTGATTATTATGAAACCTTCAGCAATATGGCTACCATTCTTTCAACCATAATATTTTATAGTCTGGATTTCAGCCCTTCCCTTTACCGAGGGCCCCTACCTATACTGGAGTCCCCAAACATTTAATGTCTGTCCCTTCAACATTAGGGACCCCCAAACCCATCTCCTCTTCTAAGCTTAACCTTCAGTCTGAACCCACAGACCACTTGACCCCAACTCCTCACCCCCTTTTTCTCTCCCCTTCACTTATTTTCATTTCACTTTCTTTCATCCCCAATAGGAACCTTTGTAATATTTCACATCTCAACTTTAAGCCATAGTTTTCAATATTCTTATTACTGGTACAGAACCTAAAGAAACCTTCTACCATGGATCCTATTCTGGGACGGATCACAGTACAGTCACAACAGTAATTTAAAAGTAAATTTTCTTTTCTTTGCATTAATTCATTCATTTATTGATTCTACTGTATTTAGGTCATCTGCCTTGCTTACCTTACTGCTGTCCAACACTTACCTGGACCCTTGAACATCAAAATACCAGGTCTCCAGGAGCAGGGTTGGGCAGCCCTGCCCTAACCTAACCCTAATTCTAAACATAACCCTAAACCTAATCCACAAGTCCGACCCTAAGCCTAATCCAAAGTCTGTCCCTAATTCAGAACCTAACCCTAACTCTAATCTAAAGCTTGACTCTACAAACTGGGACAGAGGTCTCTGGGGAGAGAAGTGTATGGTAGGAAGCAAGCACACATAAAACAGGTCTCATCAACATCACCATGCATCAGAAGCACCTAACTGGTATAGAGTTGGAAACAGTGCAGTTAGGGTTAAGATACCATATGGCTTCTGGCCCACTGGATTTACCACTGGATTTACCTTGGAAGCTGCAGAAGGCTCTGCCAGCCAGCGGATGCTTCAGCATGATAATGGTGAGGAGCGACACGTCGTTCAGTAGGGTGGGGATCTGTGCCATTGTCTGGATGATCATGGGTTCAAATCATATGTCTGGCAGAATAACCATGCCATCCTTGGGCCCTTGAGCAAGGCCCTTAAAATCCCTCCAAGGTTTGGCTGACCTGCTCTCTCATTCTAATTTCATCCCTTTGGACAAAAGCGTCTGCTAAATAAATAAATGTAAACTATATGCTACAATATAGTTATGTTACATATGCCATAGGGAGGTGTGTCCTCCTGGGTCATTCCCTGCCTTGCACCTTTAGCCTCTGGGACAGGCTCTGGACCCCCAAGACCCAGGAATGGAAGGATGGATGTTATACTGTTTAATAAGGCCATAATAATGGCAAGGAAAAGGCTTTGAAATGTCTGCAGGCAAAATGAACTATATGTACAGTTGCTGTTTCAGCTGACTCACGTATCAGGCGTTACAGCTACAACATTTACGCTCTGTTGTTTTTCCACACCATCCGCTTTCCAAAACGCTGATCCTTCTGGGTCGCGAGTGGTCCGGAGCCTATCCCAGAAACTACAGGCACAACCCAGGATGGGGGGCCAGACCATCACAGGGCACACTCACACACCATGGACAATTTAGTAACTCCAATTAGCCTCAGTATGAAACGGGGAGAACATGCAAACTCCATACACGTGTAACTCGGGCAGAGACTCAAACCCTGGTCCCAGAGGTGTGAGGTAACATTGCTAACCTCTGCATCACCATGCCAGCCCACACTTGTAATCGAAACGATGTTTCACATGATCGCGCAATGTTGAGGTTGTGAGGTGTCCTCCACAGGGCAGGTTGATGGGACATTCCTTGAGAAACAAATCAAGGCACAACCTGAATTCTACTATCCTGAGCCGAGCTGTCTGGGTTGCCGTCTGTTCCCTGGGCACAAACTGGGAGGCAGCCTCCCATGCTTCCTGGGAGCGACAATGCTGGGTGGAACAGTGGCGGGGGGGCAGCATGCTCACTGCTTGGGTGTGAAGGGGCCTGCACTTGGGGGTGCTAGGATGAAGCAGAAATTGAGTCAGACGAGCCAGGAGGACCTCAACCCACAGCCCCCCCCCCCCTTTGCCGGTACTGGAGTAAAACAAATCATATCAGCTCATCCCCTTACAAACAGCCTCTAATTAGAGCAGGATGCTGTCTGAAGGAAAACCAGGGCAACTGGAAGTATAATCCCTTCAAAACCAACAGACAATGCCAGGACTAAATGGGAAACAGAGGAAAGCTTGACCATTACACACATATGACATTTAGTAATAAAGTGATGTATTATGTGAGTACCAGAAAGTATTGCATGTCACTGTCTTATTCCCTTATCTGAAGAGCATTGGTCTACTTTGACCACTATGTGCTATGTGATGGGACAGCATAGATGAATAACATTTTAACAGATGTACAAGAAGGATATTCATCTTCTTTTTTTAAGACATTCAGCTGGAGCAAGGTCTGTCCTTTTTTAAATCAAATGAATGTTAGATATCTTTTTTTATTATCATGTTGGGGGGGGGGGGGGTTCTCCCTGGGCTCGGTGGGAACAGGCATCCTGGAGCGGAGTGGCTGACTTCAGAGTGACAGCGAGATGGAAAGAGTCCCTTTATAAAGGGGGACTATGCTTCCGTCGCTGCCCGTGTGTACGTCAAGAAACTCTTCCATACCTCGACTTCTTACAGGAAGGTGGACAGCTAATCCTGAAAAATACCGGTTAAAATTGGGAAGCTGGGGGGTGCTGGGTGGCGGGATGGGTACGGGGGGAGGGTGACGCGGGTTATATGAAAAGGTCTCACTGTGGAATCTTCTGGAAGAAAAGCAGAGCACCGACGGGCCATGAAGTCACGGCTGTCAAGCTGGCGTGACGCTGACGGCCGGACGTGGAGCACCCTGGTACGCCCACCCCCTCGCCGCATGGTGTGGGAAAGGCCATCTCAGGCACGTGCCAGATAAGATCGCACAATAAAGCATTGGGCCTCTGGGGGTGGCCAGACGCTTTCAAATGCAAACGGGCCCAAGCGGCACGCAGCATGGCTGTTAGAGCTCCCCCGCTGGCCACTTCACGCCGGCACGCCAGTCCCAGCTCTGATGGGGGCAGCGTGTCACCCCCTGCTTCCTGTCTCTCTTCCCTCATTCTCTTCTTTTATCCCTTGTTTTTTTCTCTCTCCCTGCCTCCTCTTCTTCGCTTTCCCACATCTGCTGCTTTCTTGTCCTCTCTCCGCTTCACAGAGCTCTCGTTCAGCCTTTCTTTCTCTGCCTGATCCTTTTATCATTTCTCCCTCCTCCCCTGTCAAACATGTTTAGGTGTCTTTCCCTGACCGTGACCGTCTCTGACCTCAAACCCGACTAACTGATCAGCTGGTTAGCACCTGTGCGACACCCAAATTTTAATACAGTTTGATTTTGAGACATTGTCCCTAGTGTAAAACTATAGCACACAATAGCAGAATAAAACATTTTCCTGATTCCTGCACAGATCTTGCCAATCATATGCAAGAAACAGTCTAGATGTAATTTGTGGTAACAATCAATTATGCAATTATATGATTAATAATATGATTAATTTACATTTAGTCAACGACAAGGTATAAAATAGAGTATGGGTAAATGTTACAAACATCCATTTTATTACGGCTTATCCTGATTAGAGTTGTGTAAACCCTATTGGGAAATTGTCAGCTAAAAAATATTGAATTAATGTGGCAAAAAAGCATTAGCATGAAAATGTACAATGGTCATGAATGTTTTTCTTACGGAAAAAATGTATATATATACATATATATATGAGAGGGAGAGAGAGAGAGAGAGAGAGAGAGAGAGATCATTTTAATATAACAATTAAAAAACATGTACATGGATACAATGCATTATAATTTAATATCTTTCTTTCCTATAAAATGATTAATAGACCTCCAGACCTTCGCTCAGAGTTCGTGCTGCTGGAGAGAAAGGGAGCAGACAGCCCTTGGAGGAGAATCGGCAGCGTCTCCGAAATCCTCTCCTTCAAACGCCAATCTGGAGATTGTCTAGCACAGTCTGCCCTGGTGCATGTTTACTGCTCTTTATAAGATTGCCAGGAGACTAGGGTCAAGTACTGTGCCTCTATCCCACGGCAAGTTTCAGCTTTCTCTTTTCCCACACAAGTACACAAGCCCCAACTGACAAAAAAAAAGAGTCCAGGAAGAACATTTACACCAATGTTTATTCTATTGAAAATACATCGAGAACATGCATGAGTGCAGATGTGTGCCTGTGGTTCCTACCTACGCGTGTCCTCAGCAGTGTTCAAAAAACCCAATGCAAACAGGATCCTTGTACTCACATACTTTGCTTATTAATTGCTTATTATCTAGGCAAGTTTTACAAAGGAAACTGCTCTTCCTCCACTTGATTTTAAACTGTTTCCTTGATTTTCAAAGACCCTGTTGAAGGAGCCCAGAGGTGACACTTTGTGACAGCAAGTAATAAGGACTCAGATGCAGATGTGAAGTTAGGAGGCTTTAATGGGTCAGAGAAAAAATCAGGGTCAAACAGTCCAGGGCAAAACCGTCCCCACCCCGTACCCGCGTGCACCAAAACCGTCCCCACCCCGTACCCGCATGCACCAAAACCATCCCCACTCCGTCCCCGCGTGCACCAAAACCGTCCCCACTCCGTCCCCGTGTGTACCAGCACAGCAACAATACAGTGTGAAATCAACCATATTTGCCTATAAGTATTAATTTTTAATTATCAAATTACTCTCTTGACACTGCCAGCACGTGGTTATGGAGGGAGAACATATAATTTTACGAAACAAATGACTGGTAATAAGTATAGCAGATACACGGCTATGCATAAATAAGCATTTTATTTGCACTGTTGTTATATAAAATCTAATCTCATATATTATTGACTAAGAGTTGTATTAACATAAAACATTTGCAAAATTTAGATGCATATAGATATCCAGACTCACACTAGATAGAGATTTAAATTTGAATTAAAATATGACAATTTACTGTATGTGTGTCCTTAAGTTTTTAATTCCCCCCATCACATTGGTGTATTAAGCCTAAAAATCCTTGTAAAGGACCAAATAAGCGGAAGTGATGTCACATGACTTTAGAGGAGCTACTGTATATTCAGAATCTGCAAGTTTTGTTTTGATTCAGCTTTGGAATTTGTTGCTTTTTTCATACTTAACCATGTCAAGCCTGTCACGTTAAAAAAAAAAAATATTGTTATGATCGCTGGAAAGGACGAAGGCAGACAGGTAAGGATAGAAATGTAAAAGGGGTTTATTATGGCAGGACAGGGCAAACGATGACGAACATCAATGACAGAACTGGTAAAGCAGGTGAAGACGTGGACTGATATACACAGGACAAGCAGAAACTAAGAAGCAACAGGGGTAACAGAACCCCCCTCCCCCCAAAGCCGCACACTCTGGGCGCACCTCAGGGGAGGCAACGGACGAGACGAGTCCGGGGAAGCAGGACCTGGAAGACAGAAGCTAAACATTACCAGCGTACAGAGAACAAAACAAAAGCACAAAACAGGCAGAGGGGCAAAACCCAGGATAACACCTGACACAGAACCGGAAACGCAGACAGGCAAATCAGGAAGGGAGACACAGAGGGCACAGAGAATGAAGGAACAAACAGACCAGGAACCACTGAACAGAGGAGATACAGAGGGAGGAGGAGCAGAAACAGGAGGGACAAAAAAAGGAGGCGGAACAAAGGCGGGGGGACAATGGGGAACCTGAGGGACCCACAGTGGGCGACGGGCAGCAGCCAGAGGGGCCGCAGGCGAGCATGTGGCCAGAGCCGTAGGAGACCTCAAAGGGGCCGAGGAGGTAGGCTGAGGGACAGGTGGAACAGGCGCGAAGGGAATCGGAGGGGGCACCAAGAGAGGCGAGGAAGGAGTCGGAGAGAAGCAGAGCGCAGGTGAGGATGGAGGAGCAGCCGCAGCAGGCGAAGGCACAGCCACCGCTGGAAAAGCCATAGCCAACCGATGAGTCGGAGAGGAGAGAGCCGCTGCCGACTGACGAGCCGAGGTGGAGGAACCCGCAGGTGACCGCCGAGGTGGTGGAAGCGGGACCGGAGGTGGCCGACGAGCTACAGCAGCGCAGGTTCTCTCTCCTTTTGGGATACAGACAGGTGGGACTCAACCATCGACCTCGCTGGGTCGAGGGCAAAGGAGTCATTAGGGAGGTCTCCAAGGGGTCTCACTCAAGCTCCCCCTTCTCCAGGGGGTCTGGGATCTCCTCGTGGACTGATGCTGAGGTGACTGGAGCAGGGTCCAGGACCAGGAGCAGCGGAGCAGCTGCAGGTGGAGCAGAGAGCTCGGGTGGAGCTGCAGGCGGGACAGGCGGAACTGGCGAGACAGGCAGGACAGGCGGAGCCAGAGGGGAGGTCGGCACAGGAGTCCCGGGCAGAGCAGCTGCGAGTGGAGCAGGGATCTCGGGTGGAGCAGCTGTGGGAGAAGCAGGGAGCTCAGGTGGAGCAGCTGTGGGCGGAGCAGGGAGCTCAGGTGGAGCAGCTGGCGGAGGTGGTGCCGGTACCTCGGGCACAGCTGCAGGCATTGTGGCTGCAGCAGTAGGCAGTGCAGTGGGCGTAGCTGCGGTCGTAGTGACTGTGGCAGTAGGCAGCAGCGCTGTGGGCAAAGCGGTGGCAGCAGGCAGTAAGAGATCGGGCACCTTTTCCAGCTTATCTGGGGCCGTCGTTTCCCGACGGTGTGTGGTCCCTTTAAATGACCGTGGGTCTCACGGGATGGCATCTAGCAGCGCCTGGATTCTCCCATCATCCAGGTAGTCACCCTGGAAGACTGAGGCTGCTGGAAACAGCGACTGTCCGGCTGCGGAAATCCTCTCAGGCAGCTGCATCGGGAGGAGTTCCGACCTTCTGCGGAGAGAGGCGCTGCGAAAAGGAAACAAGCCTCTAGACAGATCGTTGGGGCGTCAGGTGGTTCTCTCTCCTTGCGCTTCTTCTTTCTCCGACTTCTCTTGGCGGGTTCCCTCGGGGTTGATTCGGAGAGAAGGCTTGGAGAACCTCTTTTCCCCTCAACCCCCTCCACCAGAAGTTGGAGGTTGTAGCGTACATCAGCTAAGACGTGCTTGCCTGCGAGCAGGTTCTTCTCCGCAGTCCGGGGTCCCTACGGACCTCTGGCCAGCTTTGCCAGAATATTAACTCCCATAGCAGATCGAGGCGTTCTTCCTCAAACTGCGGAGTTGTGTCGAGGAGATGTCATTCTGTTGTGATTGCCGGGAAGGACGAAGGCAGGCAGGCGAGGATACAAACGTAAAAGGGGTTTATTATGGCAGGACAAGGCAGACAACGACTAACATCAATGACAGATCTGGTAAACTGAGAGAAGATGCGGAGAAGATGTCATACAGTTTGCAATGCCAATCCAGAAAGAATGCAGAAATATTTGGAGAGTGAAAGACAAGATGTAGACCCAAGGAGACAAAAAGGTTCACATTAGCAGAATAGGTTACATAGAACTTTGAGGTCACTTTGCCACACTTAACTACCCCAGTACCCCACCTTCCACTTTGTCATAATTTATTTTAGTCTTAAAAATGTAAAATATTTGGTGTTAAGTGTATAATATCTTGTCGAAAATACATAAATTTTGGGGAAAATTAAATTGTATTTTATTTTGTGTATTTAAAATTATTCAAACAAATAAAACCCTGTATTCAGTGAGTCATAAATACATTGCATTTTCTCAGACAGTGACAGAAAAATATTGACACTTTTAATAACTATTTTCATAAATAATATGTTTTCCCAGAAAAATATGCCTTTTAATTGATGATATAATAAAAATTCTGTTTTCTTAATAATTAGATTTTTTTAAATTCCAAGGGATAAATGACACCCGATTAATGGAATGACCTGTAAATGGTGATCCAGGGGCAAGGAAAATTTGGAACCCAAAGAGGGAACGAGATCAAGAGCAAAATGCTCAAACTCTTAGAAAATGAGAAGATCTTGTTCCTGGGTAGCGTGTCAATGCAACTAAAATAGGAAGCTTAATGAGCGATAACCCGCATCAGCCGGAAGAGGCGTGGCCAATGACAGAAATCAGCCGGGACCCTTGGACACAGACTGGACAGGGCTCTTCTGACTGGGCAGGATTCTCGAGCAAGGATTCCCTGCCGGGTGAGGAGTCCGATGCTGAATAGGCTTCTTCAGGCAGGTTCGTGACACACTTACCTAGCATGTATGTAACTGCTCGCTCATACACACGCTGCAAACGACTTTGACCTATCAGCTTTGGGCTCCACCAAAAGTGTCATTGGGGTCTAAGCATCCAAAGTGCCCTTGCAGGAACAACACTGTTCCACACTCTTTTCAAGCTGGGGCTGTGTCTGGAGTAATTGGGCACTCAAGATCAAACATGATTCACCAGAAGACCTCAAGCTGCCCACTAATCATCCCCAGTGTTAGTGCAGGGTGCACTGAAGAAAACACACCAAGAGCACATCAAAGACCTTCATCTCTTCTCAGCCCATCCAGGAGCAGCATCCAGCCTTGTCTAAAAGAAACATTCACAACACAGTGAAATCGCTGACACTGGCAATCATGCAAAAGGCAACAATTATTCCTGACGTGTAGCTTGTAGATCCATCTTTCTGACCACACGTTTTGGACAGGCTACAGACCCTGGGAACACTTCTCCCCTGTTGTCGGACATCCGCTTTCAGCCACAACAGCCATTTCCAGCACAGGCAACATTCAGGGAAGGGGGCGACTAGAGGAGATCCTGTTATCTATTGTAATATGACTCGCTTCCTCTCAAAGATCATCTATTTACCAAGAGATGAGTCCAAACAAGCTAGCTGTTCTTCCCCTGGCCGCTTCGCTATTCCAAGTGCAAGCCGTAGCAGGCTGGGGGGGGGGGGGCTGTGACCTCTTTCATCCCTCCTACCCTCACCTCTCCTCCTTCCCCACAGTCCCTGTTCCAACTCGTCCTCCAAACAAACTGCCTTCTATGCCAGAGTTTTACAGAGAAGGGCTTGACCAAACTGCTCCTGAAGAGGAATGAAAGGTCAGTAAACCACCCCGAGACCGGAGAACACAGCACTTAATAATCCAGGAAGTGACCTTGTCGAGGGGTGCTAGGAACTCTCTGGCTTGGTCTCCCACTTGATTTTATGGCTTTGTTGTTACGTCAGGATCAGCAGTAGAGCTGAATCAGATCTGCCTGGCATGGTTTAATTCCTTTAGCGGAAGAACTTGAAGCAGGAGCCCCGTAATTCGGTCTGACCTGGATGCAGCTTAATTGCTAATTTACGCTTCTGTGAATGAAATGGGCACTAGGCTCCAGTGGCAGAAATGACGGACCTCCTTCCTCTCTTCACCCAGCCATGTTTTTTCTATTCTTCGGAGAGTCTCCCTGCACTTTTTTCATAACATATGGGTGGTCTTTGCTTAGTGGGGGCAGACACACACACCACCGTCCTGTTCCATCCAGCTGCACAGCTCATTGATTCGGGAGAGGAGTTGGAGGAGATCTATGCATTGGGCTCCCTTTGGGCTGAATTAGCTGGTCGTCGGCTTTTCTCTCAAGCCATAAGATGGAAGCCAAGATGTCCGGAAATTTGGGTTCTCAAAATCTCAAGCAAATGCCATAGATTTTTAGCTACATATTAAACTAGAACGACTAGAGCTTTGGTCCTCAGCCCCAGGTTACCACAAACTAGTCAAACCTTATAGAACAAGGTCAGTTTAAAATCAGTGTTTTATGTACACAGAGAAAGATGTATTCTTTCTGCAGAGGAACAGCAAAGATATAAACTTACAGGCTAATCGGTAACCATTAGCTTGTCGCATTGCTGTCAAGCAGAGCTTACAAATTACTGTACCATATTAAGGGTTAAATGGACTGTCCAAGACAGGATATGTTATGTACACATGCAAGACAGCTGCAATGTGCAGCTTCAATGTGAAACCGTCCGAAAACAACTGTCTGGGAGAGACGGAAGAGTTAACCAAACAGAGCGTGCGGCCGACTGCACCCCCACCCCCCGCCGCCCCCGCTCCACACTCCTGCTAGTGCCAAGGGCGGAACCTGCCCCGGCGATCCCCCCCCCCACCCGCGCGGGCCGTGTGCCCTGACTGTCTGCTGGCTGACGGCTGTAGCCTGCGGAATGTGTGAGAGCCATGTGTCAAATCCCCAGACTGTGGGAAAGTGCTGCTCTCTG
>JAODKE010000035.1:10955429-10980528 GCA_026779605.1 Mormyrus hasselquistii | reverse complement strand
CGGGGAATAATCAATACCGGCTAATACAACCCGTCCAATAATCATGTCCCCCCCTAAATGGGGGAATACCTTCCTCCCCTCCCCCCCCCCCCCCCCCCATAAATACAGTAATCTAAAGTTATGCACTTGCATTCAGGCTGAGCTTTTTCTATTGGGACCCAAGATATAAATATTTTAATCAATCTACATCACAACCCTGTACAGTATGTACATTTAACTTAATCCAGAGAATTTGCATCATAATGCTTAAAATTTTCTATTCTTCTTTCAGTTTAAATCTGTAAACTACAGGTACTTTCAGTCAAATTAAAAGACCGAGTCTAGTTTCTGTAAAACTAAAGGTAAACCGCCAGGTTAATGCTGATAAGTTAATACCTTATTTTATGTGTCCTGTATCTTTAAGACTCATGATGTTTGGAGATATCATTATGACACAAAAGCAATGTGTAACCCTGTTTATTAATGTAACAGCTGTGTATTTGGAAAGGGAATGTAAAATTTAACTAAAATATTGCTGATGTGAGCTAAAATTTAAAACCAAATCCATTTCCGCGGAGTCCACTTACACAGCCGGGCGTACGCTTGGCTGACACTGTTCACAGCACCAAAATGATTCATGGATATTTTAAATCTTTTTGTTTCTTCAGTGTTGCAAGATTAACAATGAACAAATCTCCAAATTATTCTCCAAGGTCAAGGGGGCAATGAGATATGAACAGGAAGTCCTTCACAAACCTTTCAGGTCCAAGATCCCAGACAGGGATGAAGAAGAGGTCCTCGTAGAGCCAGCCTATAAATTCTCCTTGTGTGTTAGTAGCTAGACGAGTAAGAAGTGACGGAAAGCAGAAGAATAATAACCACACTTCTAAAAAAGAAAAACAAACATTGCTTTCTCCAAACACGTAATATATTTTGTAATACAGACAGTCCCCAGGTTAAGAACGTCTGACTTACAGACAACTCATATTCACGAACACACTTCCAAAAAGCCTATTGTGTTAAAAATTCAAGATAAATACAATGGTTCATAATAACAAACACATGCACTTTGTGGCGCTTGTCAAAACACTGTGTGGCTTTAGCATTTTGTCAGCATCAGGTACAGTACAGTACCATATTTTGTTATTTTTTTATTACTGTATTATTAGTAGTACTAGTATTATTAGTATTATTAAGTACTGTATTATTATTTTTCTTAGCTACAAATTCAGCTTAAAGACTGGTTTAGAGAGCACATCCTGGTTGCAACCTGGGTATAAACCATGTTTTGATCTACATTTTGCGACAACTTGAGGAATGAATAACTTGAGGATAGGCATTGTGGCGAAACAGAAAGGGGCTTTATTGAACTCAAAGAACAGACGCTGGAAATAAACAAGATCGGAAGGGATCAAAAGGAGAGAGGTGGAGCAAGGAAGGGCACAGGCAACACGGGGGTTCGGCATTAGTGACTGAATTGGGACTCACGAGACAAAACGGGCACTTAAATACAAAAACTAGCAAGCGGTAACAAGCCACAGGCGTGGCTCATCAGGACCATGTTACGCAGGAGATAGGAGGGTCAGGCGTGTGAGATGTGATACATTTCCTATTATCATCCATATTCCAAGTGCTTATGTATCAATGGTTTCTGAGGTAAAACAATAATGTATAATTTTAACCACTTAAAGGATTTGGCATCACAATGTTACTGCTTCTTCCTTGACAATAAAACAAGATAATGGTGCTCCTGCCCTGCTCTGCAACTATAAACCTTTTTATTGTGTACAGGTGTCATCTAACAGCGTTACAGCGTTAGCACAGGCTTCCCCATTCCTGCCAGGCCTATTGTGTGGTCCCATAAAGGTCAAGACATCCATCAACTCTTTCCTCCGGGACGAAGGAAAATAAACAGTGATAAAGCTACGGTTATTTGCTCAGCACAGAAAGTAAAGTATGCAGTTTCAGTATCCGCATTACCGGTCCTGGATGGGTGTGTCGAGACTGGCTGCTTGTTTCGGGGCAGGAAGGTAAACAGCAAAGCACAAGACTGCCGTCATCATTGTCCCGGATGACAAGGTAATCCATCTGCTGACCCAGTGCTCATAGTTATAACAGAGGAGCCCGGGAAGTCCTTGATCACACCAAGTGAGGCCTTCACTCTCAATGATCATTTTGTAATGTACATGTAAAAGTAGTATTTATATTTGTGTATTGGATGTACACGGTTGCTAATTTTGTGTATTGTAGCAATCACACCATCTTGGGTTAACTGACACCCCTCCAAATCACCCCGCCATCCGTAATCAACACCACCCCACTGGTTCTGTGCCAAGAAGGGCTTCTTAAGTTGGACCTCTTAGCCTAGCCAATCCACCAATACCCCCTGCACTTAGCCTAGCCCAGGGGAGTTTCTAGCTATTGAAAAGATCAGGGGCTAAGTCAGGTTTACTCGGGGCTTGACTTTTTGTTTTTTTGAAGGGAGATTGGCTTTGGGGCTAAACTTGAGGCTAGGCTTAAAATATTCAAGTCTATAGCTCCAAGTGATTGGACCTAACGATGCCCAAGGCCCAGCCAATCCACTGGTACCCCCTGCACTTAGCCTAGCCAATCCACTGGTACCCCCTGCACTTAGCCTAGCCTATCCAAAGGTATCCCCAGCATTTAGCTTAGCCAGTCTGCCCTTACTCCCTACACTTAGCCCAGCCAATCCACCAGTATCCCCTGCACTTAGTCAAGCGGCTAGCCAATTCACCGGTATTCCCTTCAGTGAAACCAATGGAATACACATAAGATAACACAGAAGTTAACCACAGGAAAAAAGTTTCACAGCTGAAAATAGGAGAAGGACTTTCGGATCATAATGCCAGGGAAATGATCAATCTGTGTAACTTAAGACGTATCAGAGTAATATTTAAACGTGAATCAGATAGATGTATTTTTTAAATACATGTGTTTCTGTATTAGATTTATACGAAGCTGTTGTATCAACAGATATTCCACCTTTGGCATATTGACCATAGTTTTGTTGACTGCAGGGTGCTGGAAGTAAAATTTACAGACAGCACCGGGTGGAGTTAATGGTGGAGAAACTTCCTGCTGGGTAATTTTACAGCCACTGAAAAGCAGAGTGACAGGCTTCCGGGACACTGTGCATCATCCATGAGTGTCAGGGAGCTGCAGTCACCTTACAGGAGACTCCCGGAACTTCTATATCAGGCAGAACGTTAATCTCCCTTGGCCCTCATTTGCTTCAGGGCAGATTAATAGTATCATCACAGTGTCTGCAACTGGCAGAACTTCAGTTTTTCTCACAAGGGGGGTGGGGGCCTTTGGGGTGAGGGGTATTGCTGGTAGACAGACAGTCAGCCCTCTGGCCGTTCCTGCTCTACATTTCCGGCATCTCCAGCTTTTCACACCCCCCAACCCCCCCCGCCCGGGGTTTAGCACCACAGAGCTTCAAGCGAGTAAAAAAATAGAAGCGCTAGCTGTCAAGGGAGAGGCCCAGGCTGGCCTGGGCGCAGCTGGCTGGATGCGGCTGGGTCCCCTGCCTGCTCTCCCTGCTGCTCCGGACCATCCGGGAAACACACATCCAGAAAGGACCTGCTTCTATCTCCATTGACTCCTATTGGAGACACAAATTTGGAAACTGTCACAGAAGCACTGTACTTGGCTGGTGACCCCCCCCCCCCACCCCCCCGCTAGCTCTCTTGTTAGAATGTCAGTCTCCCCACTCCTATTTCCCACACTCCTCAGTCTGCATCCCGGAGGGGATAAGCAGCGCCATTCCCATTCACCTCTCCCGCTATGCTTTTAAAATGCCTGGCCTTGATCTCCGTGGCACTCCCATTTGCTTTCATTAGCACGTCGAACCGATTTCGCCTTTTACTGCGGTGACGGCACAACAAAGGGGGCTGGCTGGGGGAGAAAAGAGCCCCTGCGCTGGGGCCAAGGGAGATGATGCCGGACGCCTTGGTGGACTGATCACGGCCCAGTGTGTGGCGCCCCCCTACACAATGGGCAGATAAATAAATAAATAAAATGCCGCTGCACTTTTGTCCGCTCCCCAGTGACACGGCCATTGATGGCGGCCGTCAAAGACGTCATCCCCGGCCAGCCTCCTCGCTTCCCATCCCACAAACTTTGGCTCCCGTCAGGATTTTCGGATGCTTTGTACAGGCACTTCTAAGCTGGGTTATTGGCCTGCCCACCCACGTCCTTATAATTGCCTTATAGTCAATATAAAAATACCAATTCTCATGGCATATATATACACAAACACACACATACACACACATACATCTATCAGGAAAATCAGAATGTATAAACCCAATCTGTATATAGCTTTACCTCTTTTATTCTGAGATCTTCATTCTTTAAGGTCGCTGGAGATACCTTGTGTTTAAAATGCATAGACGTCCGTTCATAAGCCGATAGGACAAAACATTATATTTAGAATCAAAAAATACTTACTTTTCCGGATGTTTGATGTCATATTAACCAAGATCTGAGTCGTCAGCAGAGCGTTTGTTGACTAAGAGTAGCCTCCATGGAGTAGCTTGCCTACACAGAATCCTCCTGCTTTCACATCCAGGCTTGGATCCAGCAGTGGTGGAGCTGACATCATGTTAATCATAAGCTAGTATGTAAAAATAAAAGGCCTCATGACTTCACATCAAGATCGAGTCCAGCTGGAATGCCTGAAGTACTGCAGAAATGATGTGCGGTGAGACATTTTTGCTGTGTTTTTCTCATGCTGGTTAGCATGTTGGAGGGTGGTTGAAGGGCTGGGACTCAACAGCTATAGCTGAGCACAGCAGGGTTGGCTGGAGGAGGGTATACTGTGCTTTACAGTACACCGTTGATCCCAGTCACGTAAGGAACCCAACAGGCTGACAGATCAGCAGAGCGGGGATCCCAATATCCTGGATGTACCAGGGAGGTCCCCCAGCTCCTGACCAAAATCACAGAGAAGATGACAGAAGTGTGTGCTTACGTCATGGGTTTACTGACCCACAATGCATGCGCAAACATAGAAATCTCCTAATAAGCACTATCTGTTTCAAAATGACTCAGTCTGTCACTGCATCAGTGCAACAATTTAAACATAACTTTTAAATATCCAGTGTAGATGTGGAAGATTCATGATAAAATAATGAATTATTCAAGGCATCTGAAACAGATTCAACAGCCTAGGACAGGGGTGTGAAATCTTATCCTGAAAGGGCCGTTGTGCATGTGGGTTTTCACTGCAACTCCCTAATTAGATGACTAATTAGAGGACTGATTGGCTGAAGAGTTCTCACACCTGGGTTTGAACAGCTGACCTAAAGGTCATCTCAAAAACCTGCATGCACAGCAGACCTTTGTGGATAAAAAGCCCCCTCCTGTTCTAGGCTTTTGAATCTATTCCAGATACCTTGACTTATTCATTATTATATTCACTGAAAAACATGATCTTACGTGGGATATTCCATAACTATAATCAATACCATGTAATAGTGTAGTAATATATTTGTATAATCTAGATTCACTCAGCTCAAACATCTTTGTTGCTCTAATTAATAATGCTGTTACGCCCTATTTAGAATGCTTTAATAACACATAGTTGTGAACAGAACAAAAAACAAAGGGATCAGAGTTTATGATGGATATGCAACTACAACCCAGGGTTTATGCCAGATTCAAATCAGCTAAGGAGTGCAGCGGACTGACATGTCACAAAAAAAAAACTGACAGCGGAAATAGGTAAGCATGGGAGGTAAAGCCAGAGTGTAGATAATCTGGGAGATTTTCCTTAAAGATGCGATTAGCCTTAACAGAAAAATACTGTAGATGAATGAATGGAAAGATGATTTGAAGCCTGTCATTCAAAAGTGCAACACAGCCAGAAGCTATAGACATTAACTGTAAGCTACAGATACTCAGTTCTATAGTCTGTCAGTCAGGGATCCCACTTTTGTTTCTCATTTTGCTCTTATGATTAAGGAATTCAAGTCAAGCATCTCCATGTATGTTTGATATCAGAACCCAACCAGACATAAAGCTGTAAGTTTTGGGATGGTGCATATCTTGGACACTTCATTGCATAACACCTTGACACTGTGAATTAAGGGCACTTACTGCTATTCACTGTCGCTGATGAGCTCAGTGATTCACATTGGCTCTTTATCTCATGGCTCAAACTCCATGTGGTATGAAGCCTGCTTAGAAAGATGCCCCCTAGTGAGGAAACCGGGTTCCTGGGGTATTACCACCAAGGCAAAATGCTTGGGAAGCCATGTGTTTTGTGTCCATGATGTGTTTGACATACCTTAAACCAGGAAAGGGAGGACCAGTATCATGTGTTTAGACGGTATCAGCTCTGATCAACCTCCGGTGCTTTCATTTTGTACAGAGAAGTTCTGGGAAAAGGAGGTATTCCTCTACCAAGACACAAATACCAAACCCTGGTAATGAGCCCCATAGGTAAAAGCAGGTCCTTGTCCAGAAGGCCATAATATCTCAGGGTTCACGATGCTTATCTCCCTCAATAGACAGTCAGGTGTCCAATGGAAACCTCGTTGACATAATCTTGGGAAAGACTGGGAAAATGCCAACTGATCACAGATTTCTTGATTATTGTATAAATTTAGGAAGAATGCACTTTTACACATGCAAATACACCCCCTCTGGAGAGAATGTTTTCCTGGTACCCCCTAGAGAGGAAACCAGCCCGCCGGGCTCTTACCATCAAGGCAGATCACTGCAAATTATGTATTTTGTCCCCATGTGGACTTTTCAACCCAGGTCTATGTGCTGTTTACAAAGTGTCCTTTTCTTATAACACGTTTACCTGATATCTCAGATGCTTGTGAAAGGAAGATAATCAATGAGCAGGTCCTTTCTGCAGAATGAGTTCTAACCTCCATTGATTGTGAGAAGGAGCTTTTGAAGGTTCACCAATTGATGTCAAAGGTGATTGGTCTACATGCTGTAGACATCAGTATACCCTAGAAAAGGAAGGCAATGCTCTGATGTGATATGTACGTGAAAGATGCCCTTTGATACAGTATTAGATTGATGGTGAAATGGTCATAACGAATGGGGAGATCTTTACTGATCAAGAGTTTCGCTTTTGAGAATCCAAGTCTCCAAGAGTTTTTTACAACATGCACGGTTTCAGTTGATCTTCGTTTGTTAACCACTCCAGTGGATTACTGAACTGTGCAGTGTTAAACTGTTTTAAATGTACAATTCCCATTCTGTATTTGTGAAACCTAATAAAGTCCAAACTTGAAATATCACAATTGCATTTGAAAAGTTTTTAAAAAGCTAAAAATGCAAATGAAAAATTCCAAAGTACAAATCCAGTTATTCTAATGGCATTCTCTACACCTACGGCGCACCATTGAACTCAAAGCCATAAGCACCAAATAAAGAAAAAGGGAAAATTAAATTTTGAAAAATTGATTTGGATGGAGTTCACCACATTTATTCCTTATGTTTGGTTTTCTTCAGTATAATCCAAAAATGTGGCAAAGGTGAACTGATCTTTTGAATGAAAGGTTCCAAAGACGAATGAATATCCATCTATCCATGACTTTCATTAACCACTTACACAAAGCATAGACATGGAATGCTTTAAGTACATCTACTGAACCTATAGCTTCTATTTTTAATTTTATCATAAGCTCCAATGTGAATCTGCCATAGTGCTTCACCTACTGAAAAGGGGAAATCTGTGATCTGAATAATTGAATTCCAGTTTCTATACTGTTGGTCATAGCTAATATATTTGAATCTCTTATAATTCAAGAAATGATCTTGCAGAGATCACATTTCAGAGTATTCTTTGAAAAGTATTGTTCTGCATCTCACATAGTATGGATTGGAGTTCCTCAGGGATCTATTTTGAGACTTATGTTATTTTATATTTATAGAAATCATTTGGGTACTGACGTACATCCAGCCAAGGTACATCTTGAAGCAGATGATACAGCTCTTACTACAACAGCAACCTCTGTAAATTTAGCCATGAGTACTCTATAGATGACTTTTCATTTTTGAAAAGGGAATGGAAATGAAAGTAACCCAAGAGAAATTAAATTTATGATATTCACTCTCTAATGTCATTCAGTTGATTGATATGTGATTTCAACATTATATGGCAGTAATATTGAAAAGTTACTTTATATAAATATTTATGAATCTGGATTGATGATAAAATGGGCCAAAGTTTATTTTCATTTTCATTTAATAATGTTTTCTTTTTGTCAGTTTTGGATTACAGTGATGTTATTTATGCTCATGCTTCTTCACCACACTCAAGAAATCTTGGGGTTGAACATGCATCGTTACACTTTGTAACTGGTATGGGATCTCACACACACCATTGTGATTTATTTGCAATATTAAAATGGTCATCTCTCCATTCAAGAAGAAAAACTCGTATGAAAATTTATAGACCTTTATAGAATATATATAGACATTTATTATATAAATTACCATTCTACGTTCAAGACCTTTTGTTTTATCTTCCAAGAAGTAGTCATGATGCAAGATCTTCAGAAAAAAATCTGCCAAGCGTCCCATGTGTTACCCATGAATTGGGTAAATCAGCCGTCTCACGTCTCATTCTATGTTCTTAATGCTTAGAATGAAGTACTAAATACACTCTAGCGTAGGGGATTTGTCTTTGTTCAATAATTGTAACAGTATGCTAGAATGTGTCTCGATCAAACAATGTTATTAAGTACTGCAGCTATAACAATGTGACTTATAAAATTAAAAATGATTTTGTTGTTGTGTCTATGTTTCATGTTCTAAATTTGATGATGTAACTTTACTGCCATCTTGCCCAGGACTCCCTGGAAGAAGAGATATCGTATCTGAGTGGGACCTTCCTGCTCAACCAAACAAACAGATAAAAGAATAAACAAAGCAAGCAAGCACAGAGCATGAAGCTGGGTACAAACTGTCTATGACGTTAGTCCTTCACCAGGTATATTATGTCAGGAAAATTTAAGATGCATGTCTGTCTGCTCTCGGAGGAAGCCAGATTACATGAAGTAAATGCAGACAAAGACAACCTCCAGGCATCAGTTTTGTCTTTTAATTTCTGGGAGTCATTATTGATAAATGATGCTAGGAGGAGAGCCAGTGCTGTTACTGATCTTACTCAAGATTCACTCTCAACTGTTGACTTTTATTTCCTGTGACTATGCAGTAGACTTTTTAATGCAATTACATAGATGATAAGACCTAAACACTGAATAGAGCATACAGCCATACCGGGTCTCAGTCGATACAACCTGCAAAACAAAGGAGGACAGATCAATCATATTCTGTCAGAATGATCACGCAGCCGCCCCCCTGGCCACACTTGCATTGGAGCAACGTTAGAATATGTGTGGGAGGAGGGGTCATCCTGGGAGTCACACCCTTGTGCTTTCAATTGGTCCACCTGAATGAAATGGAATGAGTTGCAGCCAGCTGCAGGCTACTGATAAACATGAGGCCTGGGCTCATTTGCATTTTAATCCCCGCCCACTATGTCAAGAATAAGAGGTAATAAAGCAATCGTATTTTTGATGATATATCATAAGAATAAAAAAGCATTGCACATAGGAGTCAAAAGACATCTTTAGTGATTTAATTACGTAAATTTAAAACTATGTAAAAGCCTTTTGAACAAGACACATTATTTGAAGTTTAATTGCTGAATTTTAACTGTATGGGAATGCTTTTTTGTAGACTCAATAATCCAAATTCAACCTATAAAGCGTGAATAAAACAGGAAATCAAAAATACATTTATACAGACAGAGAAACTCCGAGAGGGACGGCTCCAACTGCTGACAGAATGTTCTAGAATGGCCTCTGAGGGATCCTTGTAAATGTATGTAATAATAGTTATAATGAACACCTTGTTAAGCCATTAAGAAAAAAAAAACGGAAAGAGGAGGGGGGAGCAGTTTAGGGGGTTTTAATGCCTTTTGTACCTCCGACCCCCCCTTACTCACCCAAGGTGATTCCTGCTGCCATGTTCACTTAACCAGCACTTTTATTCGAAGTGGCTGCACTGCACTCATTAATGCGGCCAGATTTCACAGCACAGCAGTTTGGATTAATGACCGGACTCAGGGGTACAGCGGCAGGCTTCCTCATAAACAGCCTCTCGGATTAGGACTCCTGCTCTTGTGGAGGACGTCACCCATTGCAGCACATGCTTCCACTCCGCCTGCCGCGCTTGTTGATGATATGAAGGATGGTGCTCATTACAATGCAGCTCTGCAAGGAGGAAGGAGGCCAAGCATTTGTACCCACACACTCACTCCGAATCAAAGTGAAGATCTGTATCACTTTAGTGTTCCAGTCCAGTCTCCCATCTGCTTGGAGCTCTATATGAGGTGTGATACAGATCACTAAGCACAGGCCAAATGTTCAAATATCCAGGCTGATTTTCTGGCTGAGACTTAATGCAAATTATAGTGTTAAGGCTGGGGCTGTATACCTAACACATCGTACACTTGATTAATTTCACATAGAAATTAATTACTGTGGGCAAACCAACTTTCCTCTCTTCCTCTTCCAATCATTGTCACCAGAGATGGTGTGAGATATATATGTCTATGTATGTATACGTGTGTGTGTGTATATATACATATAAATACACACACATACACACACACACATGCAGTATTTTGGTACGTTAATAAAGCTGTACTCAAAAATACAGTTCTTTGTGGAATATGAATACCAAGTACTTCCGAAAACAGTTGATTCTGTAAAAATCACGTATGAGTTCATCCAACATGATCTTAATGCAATGATCTTAATCATAATCTGTTTTATTTTTAAAGCTGCAGGTCTGTTTCTGACCAAACACCGTGTCTGAGCTTAGTGCCCCCATCACTTCCCAGTGCAACTGTAAAAGTGATGAACACTTTGTTTGGATTTATGTGAAGGTCATTGTGACATACTTGTTTTTGATGAACAGTTAAAATCCGTGTGAGATTTGAAGTGCACTTTCAGTTCGTAATTTAATTTAGATATGTTTAACTTGTACTGTTCTTATGAACTAGCCTTCATATCAGTTTCTGAAATTATTCCAAAAGTATTCAGAATAAGTTACACATTTTGAATATTCAATCAGAATGCATATCTGAATATATTATTCATCGCATATGCAGTATGCAGTAAGTAAATACCTCTTAGAGTAAATAACAGTACCAATTGATCCCTGTGGGAAAATTCTCTTTTCGCCTCGCCCTTCTTGCTCTCTGTAGGTAAGACCAAGCTGGCCCTGAGGGGCAGCCACCTGTCGCGGCATCCAGGAAGCTGGGAGTTAAGGGTCTTGCTCAAGGACCCACAAATGTGCTGAGGCTGGGTTTGAACCGGTGACCTTCTTAGCACTCAGCCTACTGAGTCACACGCTGCCCCCGCTGTGTGGTCTTGAACAGAATTCCAGCGTTCCTTGTGGTCTGTTGTGGTTGTTTGCATTTCTTAGTGAGAACAGTAATTCTGTGATGAGTAAAGCAAACACTTAATACGGGAGACACCGTCACAGAGCGAAGAATAGCTGCATGTTTGAGCCACAGATAGCAACCAGCATCTTGAAGATCTGGATCGCTAGAAGCCAGAGTGACTGGCTGGGCCAATCACAAGGTCTGATCGAACACCTGGCACCAGACGATGCTCAGCACTGCATCCAATCAATTCCAAACTTGATGCATGCCTAACCAGACCTGTCCCAGCAGAATGATCTACTCCCCATTGCTTGTCCTGGGGATGGGGTCCCACGATTTAAGCCTTCGAAGGTGGACCCTAAAACCACAAAGTTGGCTTGGGGGTGGCATGACTAATCTAATCAATGATTGCCTCTCAGTCAGATTCCCCATGATACAAGCATGCTTTCACAATGGCTGTCCGGTGACAGTGGCCTGATCTTTTGATTTGGCCTCAGTATTAACATGTCGAGTACGGAGTGTGTGCTGGCCATCTAAATGTTTTGCTTTTACTACTACGTGAAAATATGTATTCATGTTTACAGCCCCTGTAACACTTTTCAAAAATGACGTGTGAAAAAGCAAAAACGTTGAAGAAGTCGAGTGCCTTTCCGCATCTACATTTGCTGGCCAGATTCCCCGTCACCTCCCTTTTATAAATGATTGCCTCTCTTTGAAATTGAAACTCTTAACAAAGGGCCTTTCTCTTTTTCAGCCTTAATTGAAAAGTCACTTATTTTAATGACTCCCAATACAACCTACGCCATAACATTACTGCCCTAGGGGGAATTAGCATGACCACAGCAAGCAGCGGTGATTAATGCCTAGATGCCCCTCTCATCTGAACACATTACAGTTTATCAGCCCAAACCAGTGGGGCACTCACCCATCCTAAAAGCCCACTGTTTTACATCTGTATGAGCCTACTCATTAGCTAAATAGACTCCTCCTTTTCCCCAATGTTATGCCTCACATTTTGGTGGCAGCGGTCTTTGTCCATGCTAAATACACTAAAACAAGGGCAGTTATCTGGTTAATACATTTTTACAACCGTGTAGGGTTATTGAGGGGATCCTGTAGTTTTATTTTGCATTGATGCACCTCAAACACAATAAAATCATTTATAAGAACTTTAAGGCAACTGTTTCTCTCAGTATTTTATACTCCGCAGTTCCAGACTGTGCTTCCTGGAAAGACAGAACGTTGGATGCAACAAATGTTTCCCATGGAGACTTAAACCAGGATAATCAATATGAAATGGCCGGCAGGAATGATGAAGTGTGTCATAGCTTCAGATAAAATGTCTCACCATTTGATGCTAGCCTATAATGCAGAACCATATACAATAACCAGAAGTTTGTGATTTTTTTTTATGTATATGTTTTTGTGACCCTGTCAGCAAATTTCTAAGAAGATCATTGCTTATAGAATAAAAGGACGGTAAGTAATGCTTTCAGTTAATTATATCTTGCATTATATAGATGCCTGCACTTGTCTTTACACTTAAGTCAATGGGAAATGAGAAAAATACAAAAAAAAAAAAAAAAACGTGCCACAATGTGAAAGAATCATATTCCATTACGATCACGATCCACTGTCAAGCAGCTTATATTCCAAAGTCTCAGTCTGAAACAGAAACATGACCTACTTCTGAGAAGACATCAGTGCTCGCTTTTGGGAAGAAAGAGCACGGCTGCAATCCATATGGCATAAAACCGCTGTCTTATTACACCCTAGAGCAAGGCTCGCAGCGTGATGACGGCTGGAAAGAAAAGGCCGCGTACTCACAGCCTGTATATGCTTTCAGTCGCTAGGATGGCTGTAACACTCGGGAGGTGGAAAACACTTTCTGCTTTGTTGTCACTGGGCCTTAACAGTGCCAACCTGGGGAGCTAGTGAGCTGTGTCAATAAAACAGCACAGCTGTGCTAATGTGTGGAAGAGACAATAGGGGAAGAGCTTACTCGCCTAAAGACAAGCCAGGAAGAATTACTGATAGGCAGAGACAATAGAGGGATGAGGACAGCCCCACTCCCCCAAACATCCACCTAACTCTCCATCTAACACCACCTACCCCCCAGCTACTAGCCTCACAATCATCTTGCAGTCTTTAACAATGGCAACACTAAGAGCGTAAGTAGAATGAATATAATAAATATACGGTGTACTTTTAGCCACAGCAGGCTATTTTTTAGGACCAAACTGTACATAAACAGATCATCCATTGTCCTCTGGGTGTGAAGAGGCAAAGGCTGAACAATATAGTGGTTAACCGTCTGTATCCCTTGAATGTGACCATAAGCACAACTGCTTAGACCGTCAGATTTGCATGGACTGTGTCATGAACTGCTAGTTATGTCTTAGCATATGGTGGCCATATAATCAATTTGTGTCATTTAAAAAGCTGTGAAATCAGTAAAATAAGTCTGCTACAGTAAAAATGCCACCAGATACAGCTAATGTTACCATGACAAAATGCGTAGGCTTATCCTAAAATGCAGTTCTTTCTTTTAAATTAGAATTATTGTCCTAGCAGTTAATGCTCTTAACCACAGGCTTACATGGTGACAAAAGTACAGTATCTAAACCCTGGAAAGAGGCACACGGTATCACTGGGCCATTGGTGAACCTGCTGGATTCCAATTACTGCAGCATTCTTCTAGGCTACCCCCTAAGGACTCTGATTACTGCCCCAGAGAGACACCTTGTCTTGGCTCCTCCAGTCATGCCCCACTTGTTCTTAGTGCCCCCAGCCTCTTCAATCTGCTGTCCCTCCCATTCTGCAAAAACATTAACCAGGTGTTTAGGGTGTCACTAGGCACTTTCCACCAAAGTTCCAAATTCCTGAGCTGAACAATTATGAATTTTGCAATGCAGATGTATGTAGATCCATGCAAACAATGTATTAATGTATTTAATGTAACTGAAACACAAAATTGCATCTGTTTGTATCAAAAAAAAAATTGCATCTCTTTTCCCCTCACTTCCTCTTAACTTCCAAGTTAGCGCCGATGCTTTTTGTCAACCAATCAGCAAAGTTTATTAACTTAAGCCCCACCCAGTAGGTCCTGTGGCTTGTATTACTAAGTGAGGTTACTGGCTTATAGGGTTAACTTGTCAGTCTTAAGGTAGTCTGGGCAAAATGTAAATGAATGAATATGAAGTCCATTTAAACTGTGGTACCTTAAATCCAACAAGTTGCCCCGATGAGCCAGTAACCGCGCTTCATAGTACAGGCCACAGGTCAACTGAGAAGTTCCTAGTCTGGGGTATAGACTAAAAAAAGGTTAGGAACTACAATCGGGCTGAATTCCTGCAGTGGGCAAGTGACAGAAGGTCCTGGTTCCTGAAAATGGTTTTTGTGGTGAGAAAGTGCCTACTACCCTCTACCCACTACAGAATCTGGCCTGATGTGGCTTCTAAGTAAAATCTTTAAATTGTACTTTATATTAATGTTGTGATTTTCATTAGACAGTCAATATTATAAAATATCATTTTTTTAGAATGCAAATGTGATAACCTAAATAATTCAAATTATATATCACAGCAAAGTAAAAATTTTCACATTGATGTATTTCTGAATGATGGGTTTCCAAACCAGATTTTTATTCTGAAATGCCTCTTTGCATAATGAAGGTGTCCTACACTATGAGGGGGGCATGGAAAAGTTGAACTTTATTGTGAAATGCAATTTCAGTTTTTTAAGTAATAATGTGCATTATGTATCTTTAATATATTCTTACATATTTAACTTCATTAAATTAACCATCTCAGCCCACAAACGTTCCAATCAAAAGTGAAAGTAATAATTGCTACAGTACAAATTTCTAAAATCATGTTTTATAAACTTGCATCAACTTGAGTCCTTTGTGCATTTTAGACTTTGTGAATTAATACTACAAGTATCATTTTTCCAAACTGTATCTTCTTAAATGTTAATAAACTATGAGTATAAGATTTTTTGTTTCCATAAAACCAATTTCTAAACTTTTAATGTAACGTGTGTTGTTTCCATCAGTTACGACTTTTAGGAATTATTTTAAAAAGCTGAATCTCTTTTTGATTTCTTATTTTTCTACTCGTTAATAGTTATAAATTAGCTCATACCTCTAACAGAAACATGTTCTGATCATGAGAATTGAGTTAAAGCTGAAAACCGAGGAGAAAAACGACCCCTGTTCCACGGTATATCAGTCGGCTACTTGGGGTTAAAGATAAGGTGCTGGGGGTCTCTGTCAGATGCGGCTGATGACCCCACACATCCATCACTGTCTCCCACTCCTCTAAAAAAGGTCCTGCGCTGGGTTACTTCCATGAAGCTCCTTTTTCAGAAGAAGCAAAGCAGATGTAGCTTGCGCAGTCTTTGCACTGGATCTTCACGTCCCTTCTATCATCCCCAGGCATGGCATACGCTCCAGAACACATAGGAAGTTCTGTGTCTTATAGAAGCCAAAGGGGATAAGTCAGGACCCTGGACTAACCCCGTCTGCAGATGAATGATGATAGCATATTGAGCACGCTTTAGGAATTTTTCTTTCGACACGCCGCTTTCTCTTCATGTCTTCAGAAGCATGGATTTTGTTGGATCAATTTCTGTACATACATCAATGATGGCGAGGAACATATTGGTCAGACATCTGTGCTACCAAAGGGGGAAAACTGTTTATGAATCGGTAGAAGTTAACAAAAAGCCACGATTTATGATGCTGTGCTGCCAGTCGTGGTTTGCAAAGCTTCACTGGAATCATTTGACAGTCTTCTAGAACGTTCTGGGCCTTCATACTTTTCACGGTTATTATTGGGAGCAAACACACCTGGGTTCAGGTAACTTTTTCAGATTCTCAGAAATCTGTGATGTGCATAAACGGACAATTTCAGTGTGAGGTTAGCGACCCACAGAGCTGGATAAATGCCTACTAATTAAGGAGGGCTCCATTAGTTTGTGATAAAGAACACCTGGGCACACGCTTTGGGCAAGCAGACCAGAATTTACCCAATGTCCTGTTGATGAATTCATTATACCTTAATAACATAGGACCTAAGTACTTATATATGCCGCAGTGAGGACAGAGATGGGTTATAAGTCTTTGTTTCGAAGTGTCTTCGATTGTACTCCATGTGTTTTACGCTACCAATAAGCAACTTGTAAGGCTAATGCAGCTAGTATGCTAAACGCTAAAATCATCTGACCAAATCTTACCAAGCAGGAAATGCTGTGAAACCACTGACAAAGCTGATTAATTAAAATGCTTCACTTAATTTGTCTGTAAAAAGTGGGTAGAAAGGTATGTAAAGGTTGTCACAGCATCGAATTCAATGTAGCAGCTTCCTTTGATAAAATATTGTAACATTAAATGAATTTAATTTGTTTGTACTTTAAGATTCATGTGACATCTTGTGAATTGCTGTGCAGTGACAATCAAGGAATGCAGAAAATTATTGTTAGCCAAAAAATATGTTGGATGGCTTGAATGACTGTTGTAGAGAGCATTTAAAAATATATATGCCACTGTTGAATGAATTATCAGGATGCAGGTTAGTGCTTCATAAAGTCAGGGCTTATTTGTGAAAGAGGAAAACAAAAACTGTTCCAAACAGATGTCAAGTCCAAAACACCTTTGACTTGATTGCAGCCGGATCTGGAGAAGCTCTCTTGTCCATTAGGTTGTATTTCTCTGTGGTCAGCGTGGATAATCTCCCATCTTCCATCATCCTGAGAGCTGTGTCCAATCGCATTGTCCAAGGCAGCAGGTAGCCCCGCTGACCGGGACCACGAGGCTGACTAGCTCTTCCGACTGGATGGGCAGTCTGAGCACGGGCCAGGGGTCAGCGCCCGGTCCTGGCCCCTGCTGGACACTTCACAGATGCTGTTTTACAGCATAGGGGAACATGATTAATAGTCAGGCGATTGCAAAGGTCAGCACAAAATGTTAGCCCCATTGTGCAGTAAGCTTAGACATTCTGACTTCGGTTACCTCTCTGCCCTCACGGCTTTATATGCTGTATGCTTTAGAAGGATCTACCCTATTCTCAAGGAACTGTTTAGTCAATGATCCAAAATCTAAACCTATATAAAACAGCCCTGGATCAAATAAACGACCGTATGTCAGTCTGTAGACACACAATGACCAGCTACTCAAAAGGCCCATTTGTTTTATTCAGCTTCTGAGATGCATTAAGAAACCAATCAGATCCAATCAGATGTTCAGGTCATAGGATGCTGGCCCTGTACCCCCTGCTAGCTGTGACCCTGCTCTGGGGCACCTCCACCCCCCCCCAGCTGTAGTGCCCGATGTAAGCACGCTCTCTGCGGGGAGGAGAGCGAGGCCTGACAGTCAGCTTCCCGCATCCTGCTGCTAGAAATTAGCCGTCTACTGTCTGATTCTCGACACTGTGGCAGAGAGTCAGCGGTGCGCTAGGGGGCCCTGATTTCCCCCCAGACCCTTCCTTGGGAATCCAGCTGTTCCTGCTGTTGCTGTGACCCCCTGGCTGTTTACCAGTCACTGGTTTTGGTCACATTTTGTTGCTAGTTAAACAGAAACCTGAAAACAATTGATACCAAAAGCAGGCTTTAAAACATCTCCGTTTATATAGCTAAAGGATTTTTTAAAACTGTCTCTCATCTGAACTTCCTTTTAATATCAAGCTTAAATTAACCTTAAACCTAACTGGCTTCAGTTGTAAGTTTATTGGTAAGTACTTTTACATATGTGAAATTTACTTTGGAATGTTGTGCAAAACAAGCAAGGAATATTATGTACACAGCGGAAGATGTATGTGTGACTATATGTGGGGCGCGTCGTCTGCAATCTTTGATTCCAGCATGATGGTTCTGGAGGTATGCAGGTCCTGTAGTAATGACAGACTACAACCAATCACCTCTTCCGCATTGTGAATTATACACTGCAGTCTGCATTTCATGTCAGTGCCACCAGTGAAGCAGACAGTGACGGAGGAGGCGAGGAACGACTCGATTGTGGTGGAGTAAATATGCACCATCACTGTCTTTGGCAGATTGAACTTCTCCAGCTGCTGCGGGCCCTTCCTCTGCTGGGCTTCCTTTGTGATATTCAGCTTCCACTAAAGATCTTTGGAGATGATGGTGATATACTGGTGAATTGCATACTGTATATGCAATTAGGCACATGTCAGAAAAGCCCTCTTAATATGGGCTGGAGAGTAAAAGCGGTGGGTGATCCTTGGTTGTCAGAGAGGCATTATTGCTTAAAGCACATCACTGCAATAACTGCTCTCTTACACTCATTCCTCTTTTATGTGCAAGATATGTTTCCTTTCTCATCTCATTAATTGGGATTAGTGTAAAGTCAGGATGGATTTTAATTAAACAGCTATTCCTGGGGTGTCAGACCACTATAGCATTCCTTCAAAATGGCCACCACATCAGGTGAAGTCCAGTGTGTATATGAATGGAGGCCGAGGCATAAATATCGACAGTACGTTGATGTCATGGCATTTACTGAAAAGCACACCTTTGTCACCCATTTGCAGTCAATACATAAGTAATTTGATAAGGTGCCGGTACAACTTTGAGTGGCTTGTCTCTAAGTGTTCAGTTAGTCAGCTAACGACAAGCAGACAGAGTAAGTGCTCATTTGACGCAAAGCAACGAACCTTCTCGTCAGTGATGATGTGGCTATCATTCGGTGGAACCGACCCTGTAGGCAACGGACTCCTATCCTGGCTTTAGACAGTCAGAACCATGTGTTATGTTTGGACTGAAGGGTCAGGCACGAAGATGGTATTAAATAAACGACTGAGTCATGTATTGTCACATCTCTTCCTTATCGGCAGGGCTGGCGTCTTTCCTGTCTGAGCCAGGTGGTCATTCACTTAGCTTCAAGCAGGAATATTTACAGATTTAAAAGTTGGCTTGTATGATTGAAGATTTTCCTGCCGCCAAGGAGATGTGCATGTAATAATTTAGTTTCGTTCATACATTTACACACATTTCACAAATCACTCGGGCCCAGAGAGAAGCTGAGCAGAGCTGGGCTCTGGGTGCCCTGCCCGGCTCCTTGTGTGAGGAGTTTGCATGTTCTGCCCCCGTTTCCTCTACAGTCTGCTAAATGCCCTTAGTGCGAGGGACCCCCTTGGGAACTGAGAGCACAGCCTTCAGATCACAGCTTGGGGATCATGTGGAGGTCTCAGTTTCTTCTGAGCCTTCGATTTCCAAATTAATTCCATTTGCCAATTAAAGTCACACTGTTGTTTAATGGAGGATTTAATTAATGTCCTATTAGGATCTAAAGAAAGACTCCAGATCCCTAAAATTTATATGTACCTGGAACTAAATTTTAACATATTAAATAAGCAGAATTTAAAATTCCCTATTAATATCCCTGGAAAAGATATTTTACCTCAGTGAAAATGTGGGTATTGTTTGAGTACAAAGGTAATTCTGCTCTATAAACGTATGCTCACATTTCATACAAGAATTACATCTTTATATATATACTGTGGAGTCATCACTGAAGAGCAAATAGGAGAATTTCTCATCTATTATTACTGATTTGAAACTGTGGAGGCAGCAGCTGAATCAGTGCAGAGGATCTCACACACATTATCATTTATATTCCATCTGCTTTAGCCTGTTTTCAGGTTCAGGCGTTTGAGCAGCAGCAGCCTCTGCATTTTTTCTCACGTCATGATGGGTGAAGCTAATTTACATGAAACCTCATGTGAGATGTGATGAAGGGGAAGACGAGGAGGAAGATGACGAGGACTGTCGTTATGCCGCTGTACACCCAGTACCCAAAATACCAAAGCAAAAGCAGCTTTCCAGATGTATGCAGCTACGGCATTGCGGGATAAGCAGCGGCTCAGGGCTGCTGCAGCAGGGCTCCTCCTGGGCCAGGAAGCAGAAACCTTTTGTTTGTATATCTACATCTTTTTCAGCTGGACCTCTAATCGCAGGCGTATCAGTTCCCACGCTGTATTTATTCCCAAACACAAGAGTCACTCTTGAAAGACAGAAAATGCCCCTAAACCAGATGCTGTAAAAAAAAATACAGGGCACCTCTCCAAAATAATAACATTATCCTGGCCCTTGATCTCCTGGGGCTAGGAGGGAAATGGCAGGCGAGCAGGTAAACCCCTCTCCTCAGTCACCGGGATTCTGCAGCCTGTCAGGCCAGGCCTGTTCTCCCCTCCCGTCTGCAGGAGGGGGGGGCGCCTTTCGCCCTTTGGAAATGGCAATTAAAGGAGCCGTGTGCAGAGGACCCGTGCCCGGCTGGTCGGGGGCGCCGCACGGAGCCGCGGCATCATTTGCTGCACATTAAACAGTGCAGCGTGACAGAGGCCATTAGCCCCGCTAACCAGGGAGAACCAAGCGCGTTGAGGCGGCGGAGATCACAGCGCCGATGAGGAGGCAACAGCAGGCGAGGGGGTGCTGTGTGGAGCTGCCTGACACCACATCAGAGTGACGAGGGGTGTACACTATCACGCGTGTGTGTGTGTGGGGTGGGTGGGGGGTGTGATGTCTCTGCCGGGGGGTGTGGCATTCCAACTCCACACTACAGCACCCTCCACACCCCCACCTCTGCGATCTGCTTTAATTAAATACAGTAATTCCCCGTGCAGCGAGCTACCGGCTTAATGATTTGGGGGCTGAGTGGCTAACTCCCGAGGTCACGTAACGCCCCGAGGGCGGCGGTGCCCTGACAGGCAGCATCCCGCGTGGGTGGCTGGCGAGGCGAGTCAGACAGCTCCGCCTGGCAGCCAGCGCCGGCCGCCACTCCGCAGGCTGCGGGTTCAGGGCTAAGGTGACAAGTGTCAGTAGGATCAGCTGCGTCCGATGACAAGGCAGCACGGCGCAGCACACGCTGCAGAGCACAGTGGTAATGGCTCATCGTGCTGCCCGGGGCCTGCCAGCGGAGAACGGGGTGTCACACCACGAAGGCGTTGGGTCACCATGCAGAGGTGACACTTTCTAAAATTCCTCATAATGGGGAGGCTGTAATTCCGCTAAAACTACATGAACACAGCTGCAAATACACATGAAACTTGTTAAACTACCAAAAGAGGTTAATTACACGAGGCCGCGCAGCGGAAATGCAGCTCATTTAAGAGGAAACTGCGAATAAAAGACTGGTTTTGTTTTGGCAGTCATTTAGGAAAGTTTGCAGACAGCTGGTGGGTAGATCTGTGTGGAGAAACACGGTTCGTGTCCGAAAGTTTGCAGGTTCAACTCAAGCAAAACAAAAAGACCTGTGGCTGCAATGTAACTGAAGCAATTATGACAAGGTTTTTTCATTATAACCCAGTTCTAATCTACCATGCCTGTAATCCACAGTTCATGAGTGAATTAACTTACTGTAGGTATTTCAGCAAACATGTAAATCTAACAGTCTGTTCCGAATTGTCCTCTCGGTAATAAGGAGTGCCATTTTTTTAAAGGTGGAAGCAGCATTTATACGCTAAAAATGGAGCCGGAATGGGTCCTGAGTTTTTTACATAAACATCTGACAACCTTCATCTACATCTTCTTCAGCAGGTGCAGAGCAATACACCACTATGAAGTACACCAGCTTGTAAGACATTGTATCATTGGGAGGGAAAGGTTCTGTCTTTATTGTGTTTGATTAGTATGATAAAAGGACAGATCACTTCAAATGAAGATTCTGCTGTCATTTGCCTTTTATAAACTCTAAATCTGATGTTAACACATGGGATTCCTCTTATCTCCTGTATCTCTGGTAATTTTGGGAAACTACATGTGTTTCTTATCCCATCCATATTGGCTTTTACAAATCTCACGCCAAACCACTCTATGTAAACCTTGTACTGCCTGAATAGGGCTTAATAGGTGATTTGCATTGTACACCATGCAGTATGACATATATATCTGTAAATCTTAATATTCCCGAGGGAATAAATTAAGTAGTATAACATACTGTCCTTCGCCTGTCTTCAGTAATACATCTTACACAGAACACTGAAGGATGCATTCCTTTGCGCTAAAACTGGTGGTTTATCCTGAAAACGGAACGCGATCCCTGGCCTTTTCCAGACCCGATTTCCAGAGGGACATGACAAACAGGATTATCCCCTGTCGACACGTTGCTGATCCACGGATTGGACAGCCCCCGGTCATGTCCCTGCCCCGGTCCGGCTGGTTGACAATCCCTTCACAAGGGTGTAATCCCGCGAGTCCTGTCAGGGTATTCTGCTGCCCCCGCCCCCACACAGGGGCATTTGCCTAATCCACCAGGGCCGCCCTGCCCCATGAGAATAGAGTGCGAGTGGGGTGACCTCCAGTCTATTTACAGGTCACATCTGAGTCAACAGCGGCCCTGAGGTCTGGACATTTCACTGAGGGTCCTGCTCCTCAAGCCATGCTGTCTCATGCCTTCGGAGACATAGTTTACTTCATGCCTCATACAAACCTCTGTTTGTTTTTGTCTTTTTTTTTATAAAACCTCTGTTTGTAAATCCATAAGTGGTCATTCCTGCAGAAAACGGGCATGTTTGAGGATTACCTGTCTACTGATGAATCTGACTAAGAGCTCATTTGTGATGAAGCACAATCTGCTTCGGTCGATAGAGATTATTGCTCTTATATCACCAAGGCTTTGGCTTCATCTTAAACCACCAGATCACAAAATGACTCCTGGACGCCAAGTTACTCAGTGTTATATGGACTGCCTTCTTATATAATTTCATTTAAATTGTTTGTAATTTTACTGTCATATAATTTATGTATTCTCATTCTCACTGCTAACTTTGCCAGTACCTTAAATGTGATGCTTGTTTTCCAATCTATATCTGATGAAACAGAGTGTTAATGTTAACTATTAGATGAATAACAACAGATCAAAGGCTTTAAAATAATTCCAAACAAATATCCAAAACCCTGCTGGCAACTCAGAATCCCAGTTTCACTTTTCAAAGGTCTGTTTCGGAGCCCAAAGCACTACCAGAAACCCAGTTTTTTCATGGATTATATGGAATACGTTTCAAACGGTGAGCACTTTCCCAGAAACTTTCTTTTCTATATCGTTATTTTTCTTTTATCTCTGTTTATGTGCACAATTTATATCTCTATTTTATTAATACTGAAATTTAAAGGAAGAAATTACATACTGAATCTGATAGAAAGAAGCTTACCAAGTGTTAGAACATGCCCCAAAAATACCACAGAAAATGTAGTAGGAAATACTAAAACAGTACACCGCAAAAGAGAAATGAAAGACTTTAGCATATGTGTAGCTAAGTTGTCTATTTAAACAGCAGGGCTGTTTTATTGACAGCTGGATTCTCCATTATAGGTTCCCTCGCCCCATGTCACGCCTTACTTAACCCCGCCTTTTTTGGGAAAGTGTCACACATTCAAGTTGGTAACTTTAATGTAAGTATGATCTATAAATTATCCTATTTAATTGTTTTAATACCATCACACTCATCGGGGACTGTTTACAGAGAAACCAATTTGCCGTCCAATGATATGACGATCTGAGGATCATATTGCATGAATCACATTATGTTCTATCAGTGCAGACAATGAAAAGCATCTGAAATTGGCAGAAGAGAAAATAGACTTTGAATCTCCATCTATATCAGATTTCTTTTTCAAAAACATCCAGTGTATCCTATATAAGTGTCAGTATATTAGTGTATCCTGTATAGGGGTCAGTATATCAGTGTATCCTGTATAAGTGTCAGTATATCAGTGTATCCTGTATAGGGGTCAGTATATCAATGTATCCTGTATAGGGGTCAGTATATCAGTGTATCCTGTATTGGTGTCAGTATATCAGTGTATCCTGTATAGGTATCAGTATATGCTGTATAGATGTCAGTATATCAGTGTATCAGTGCATCATGTATAGTTAGCAGTATATCAATGTATAATGTTCATATATCAGTATATCAGTGTTTCCGGTATAGGTACCAGTGTATCACTGTATCCTGCATAGGTGTCAGCATATCCTGTATAGGTATCAGTATGTTTTCCGTGTAGGTATTGGTATATCCTGCATAGATGTCAGGATATCAGTGTTTCTTGTATGAGTATTAGTATATCAATGTATCCTGTATGAGTATCAATATATCAGTGTATCCTGTATGAGTATCAGCACATCAGGTTTCCTGTATGAGTATCAGTACATCAGTGTATTCTGTTTGAGTATCAGTATATCAGCAAATCCTGTATGAGTATCAGTATATCAGTGAATCCTGTATGAGTATCAGTACATCAGTCTATCCTGTATGAGTATCAGTATATCAGTATGTCCTGTATGAGTATCAGTATATCAATGTATCCTGTATGAGTATCAATATATCAGCGTACAGTGTCCTGTATGAGTATCAGTACATCAGCGTTTCCTGTATGAGTATCAGTACATCAGTGTATTCTGTTTGAGTATCAGTATATCAGTGTATCCTGTATGAGTATCAGTTTATCAATGTATCCTGTATCAGTATATCAGTGTATCCTGTATGAGTATCAGTTTATCAATGTATCCTGTATCAGTATATCAGTATATCAGTGTACCCTGTATAGGTGTCAGTGTATCTTGTGTAGGTATCACTATCTCAGTGTGTCCTATATAGATCTCAGAATATCAATGTTTCCTGAATAGGTATGACTATATCAGTTTATCCTGTTCAGGTA
>JAODKE010000035.1:10942777-10955329 GCA_026779605.1 Mormyrus hasselquistii | reverse complement strand
TTGTGGATGGGTTTTCATTCCATTTCTGTCTCATCTCGGTAGTCATGCCATTATCCATGTCTGTGCTTCTTACTTTAGCTTTACTTACTTTACTTTTTATAAAAAAAGAAAAATGAAGATTTGATGTGCTTAAACATGTATTATAGATCTCTATTACACCTAACTAAAGGGTGTGTATGTTTTTCCTAACGATTTTCCATGCATGAAAAAAGTAACAGATAGTGAAAAAGTTGCTGTGAGTTTCAGGTTTTTGATTAATGTAAAACCTTTAGGATACAAGTTACTTATGTTCTCTCCACAGGATGAATAACAGCATTTTCAGATCAGGAATCAGATCAGAGGATTTTAAGTAAGACGTTTCGATTTAATCCTGTGCTACTGGGATTTGCAGTGACCTAACACCGGCACTGTATTCTCTGTGAACCTCTTCCCCGTAACTGTTTCCTCTGAGGGATCACAAACGGGTGAAAGGAAATTATAACACAAATTAATCTGAACTGATGCTGCCTCTCTTAGGGAAGTTGAAGGATGACTGTGATTCAATTTAACGAAAAAGCTGTGTGTTACCGCGTGTCACATAAAATCTGTGCATCTGACATACAGAGATTTTGTTTGAGGAGTAAGTACCATTTGTTTGGTTTAATGACAGACGTGATGAAGCATTAAGCTTCATCTATTCAGTCTGCATCCATTTTTATTTCATGCGTGCAGTCAGACTAAACAGAGAATATATAGAGAATATTTATCTATAATATATTCCTTGCCAATCCCGGCAGAAAATTCAGTGTCTGCAAAATGCTGGGGATCTGCATTAATTTAACTTTTCTCTACCCTCTTATCACCCTTCACCCTTGGTCAGCCAAAAAAACCATAAATCCCTGCGGCAGATCCTTTGTCAATTTATGACCCTTTCAATGATGTGATAGACAGCCTCTCTCCTTATATCTTAATTACTTCCATCATTGTAGAACACCTCGGTTTGCCCTCTACGATGAAATTCCAGAAAAAAAAAAAATGCAACAATGCTTCCTGGTACCGATCCCCCGGACACGACACGACACGATATGAGGATTTATCTGTCCTAGCATCTCCTCCGTCTTTTCCATGAGGCGTCCAGCCATTAACAGCTTCGGAAGTTCTTCCCTGCAGTACAGTTGATATCCTGCTAACTCATTTAGATGCTGACGTGTAGCTAAATGGGCACTGGCAGATTAAGAGTCGACAAAGATGAGAGGGTGTATCGTTAAGGGTAATGTCACACCTATTATGGGTACAGAAGACACATTTGGCTTTGCACCTTCATCAAACGAAGCAGATACTGGTCACGTGTTACAGGCTGCTTCTCAAAGGAATGAACAAAACATATTTATCTACCTCTCACAACCAGAAGCATAATTTACCCTTTAATTATCTTACTATCTCCATGACCTAAGCATCGCACTCTTGTTTTAAATTCTTTTCAGCTACAAATAGCTGATTGACACTTAAAATAAAAATATTAACTGATAGAAAGCGACGGTAAACCGGCTAGGATCTAAAATTCCATTAAATATATACAAAACCGTGTTTCAGGCTAAAATTTGAGGTGGTTAAAGAGATCCTGCGATTTGACAGGTTCATCATTTCGGGTGGAAGGAGCTATCTTGCTGAGTTTCCTGCCACACATGTGAGCTTAAGGAATTAGCCTGGAAAACAGGGAATACTGGCAGCAAGAAGGTGGAGAAGAAGATAAGGCTTCAGTAATGTAGTTTGGCGGTAATCCATTTTGGGTTTTTAAAGCAAGCTACCGAATTGAGAATTTTTTTCCCAGGGACTGCGCTGTGGGGAGCCTGTGAGGGCAGCTAAAAAGGGGTGCAACGCACTGAGATGTCTGGCTTAGCCAAAAGCTACCCGGAGGGTGTTTGAACGCACTGGTTAGGCCGTGTTTAGATCCATCTGCAAGAGAGGTGTCAAAATGTTTAGTCAATTTCAGGAGAGACGCTCACAGCCTTGGCTTTTATCCACTTTGACTGGGGTTGAGTGAAAGAAAAAAAGCTCCACCAGTCAAAGGAGCAGGCAAAGACATTTAGCGTTGAACGCACACGTCTGTGAAGTGTAGCGATGATCAGCATTTTAGCGCCATGCTAATCATGCTGTCACGATAGCAAATGAACTTTTTGTTTTGATTCGGATGGTTTTGAGCGGTACGACGTTGCATAGCCTATGTTCACTCTCATCATTTTCAATTTTTAGGGCATCCATGAATATTTCTGTAATAAATTCTCATATCGTTTGTACCACCGCCTTCCACATTCGCACAGATCATAGACCACCAATATGCTTTCTGTTGTGTATGCATACGCATTTATATAAGTGCTCCAACTATATATACATATATTCTCAACATATACATTTTGTCATACAGATTGATATTTGTTCACAATCTACTTGAAGTTTGTGATTAGCATGTCAAAAACGTGGCATTACATCTCATTATTTTAACCGATTGCTTGTCCGATTGCTTGTACTGAGTTTTGCGATGACGTCTATTTCCCGTGCTACGTGCCAGTCTTGACACTGAACTGAAATTGGATTTTCATCTATTGGCGAACACTTTCTGCATCCTGATGAGGCCACAAATCCGACTCACTGAGTCTATTCCCCCCAAGATCATTTTTCATATGTCAAGATGTAGAGTGGGTACAGAAAAGAAATAAAAGCTTTTAAAAACCACTAATCATACTTTAGAAGTGTGCAAACCTTGGGTTTGTGCTTGATGTCTGTTCCTGTTCATAGGAGATTTACTTTGGACTGCTTTATCTATCTCAAAGCCAAAGTCTGTATATGAACAGGAAGTATGGGTGTGGTATTTACCATTTGCACACTTTTGGGCGCGCGCACACACACACATATGCACACACACACACATACACACACATACGCACACACACGGACAGAAATTAAATGGCTTGGTATTTTTAACTGCAGCCTGCCTATCTTTCCTCATTTTGAAGCCAGATTTGAGTCTTCTCGAAGCCGAATGCTAGCTAATTATTTTTTGTTATCTTCCACTATTGCTTGAGGCACTATCAAACTACAGCAAAGGCAGCAGAGATAAAGGCTTTTGCAGGGAAGCAGCTGGTGTTTCACCCTAAATGTCGGCCTCTACACTCATCGCAGTGGCTCTGAAGGCAGTGGGGTAATAATTTCCCCTTCCTCCCCCTTCCAAATAAATAAATAAATAAACAAATATATTTGTTTGTTTATTTATTTGTATATATATATATATATATATATATATATATATATATATATATATGTCAGTATATCATTAAATGTTTTGTTGTTAATATATCACTGCTTCCTATACCTTGGTTTCTGTGCTTTCAGGCCAATTTATAGGAAAATTCCTGTTACTTTACAATCTCCACCTAATAGAGAGCCATGCTTGGAAAACTAAAGATTTACAGGCAAATTTAAAATGTGACTTAAATATATATATAGTTCTGATCAATAGGAACAATAAGTTAAAGTTTGAAAAAATAATAATTATTCCCAAATTCGGTCCTGATGATCTTATATCAGGTTTTTCTGTCACACTAGTTTCACAATTAGTTTACACTTTTCCTTTTCATTTCACTCTTCACTGTCTGCCTTCCTTTACAATCACAAATTAATATTCCGAGAAAAGTTATGCATTTGGTTGCACATAATTTGATTTGCGCCATTAATTAAACCAACAGCTCAGTCACAGCCAATATATAATGAGCTAGACAGAAAATGAAAAGCATGGTTTTGTAAAAATCTGACTGAATGGGTCTCTCCTATCAGTCCAGCAACATAATAATGTCTCAAAAAGTATTAAATCACAACGGTAATAATAATAATAATAATAATAATAATAATAATAATAATAATAATGAAGATTATGTTGTACATTTTTTCCATCCATTCATCATCCATAATCAGTTATTCAGCATGGGTTTCTTAGGCAAACCTGGAGAGTATCCCATAATCTGCCATCTCACGAGAATTCCCAGCTACGGATCAATAAAGTGCGTGTATGTGTCTATGGAGCACAATGCACGAGGACACCCCTTTAATGATTTTGAAATGCAAATATTATTTATGCATTAAATGTCTTAAGTTACAGATTGGGGGCCCGACCAATCAACGTGACAACTACCAAACCACCTACTGAAGTGATGGAACAGCAAAAATTAAAAAGTTTAGATGCAGAACTCCTTTTATGCTGGTACTCCAAAACACAGAACCTGAGAATAAACATCAGCTGGAGTTTTGTAAAAGTATCCTTCATGACTGGCGAGCAGTACATACGGTTCTCATAAAGAATAGGCTGGTGTTCGGGTACCAATCCGCAGCATTTTACGGTAAGCGCTTCTCTTAGCTGTAATCGGTTTTGTTTTTGCCTCGAATGCGCTTTGTGTCTCCTCTTACTAAGAACCAACACTTCCCTCTTGTGGTTGCGCCTTGTTATTACGTCACAGACATTCATTACTTAGACATCTGTCAGTTCTGCTATGCTTAGCTTTACAAATGCAGCATAAAATTAACCGAATCATATGTTTCTAATTGCATAAACATCCACCTATGTATAAATCTTAACAAATTAATATATGTAAAGTAAATGCAAAATAAGGAAAGAAAAATATTAGCAGTTTTTAATAGTTTCTTACCTGAATTGTCATTTTACATTTCATGTATACAGTAGATGTCCAAAGTGATGTGCAAAATAGTGATAGCAAATAGAAAGTGATGTGCAAAATGGCAATAGAAATAGAAAGTGATGTGCAAAATAGTGATGGAAAATAGAAAGTGATGCTCAAAATAGTGATAGAAAATAGAACGTGATGTGCAAAACAGCGATAGAAAATAGAAAGTGATGTGCAAAATAGTGATAGAAAATAGAAAGTGATGCGCAAGTGCTCCAAAGAGTACATAATGGGGATAATAAGGAGCCGACTGTACATATATCTGCAGTTAGTCCAAGTTACAATGAACGCCCAGGTACTAGTGTAAATTAGGCTTGGGTCAACAGTAACACAAGTGGGGTTGGCGTCTTGTGGGACCATTCATAGGCCAAATGAGCCATTGTGCCCCCAAATGCCACCTACGAAGGACACTGCTTTTCATTTAATTAAAATTATACTGTTTCATTATTTAATTATAATTATTCAATTATGTCTGGTATAATATGGGATCGTACCACATGGTCAATCACCCTCCACTTCAAGCTCAGCAAACTGCATTGGAGCACTTCATATTCACCCCCACCCCTCAAAAATCTTGGGTTTGGCCACCAGATTTGTTCTGGTGCTGACACCAAAACACAACAATCTGCCAAAACAAAGCAAAAACCTAATAATTAATCATTAGCACCATGGAGATTGGTGTGATTGCTGAAGCGCAGGCCCCTTTGGGCTGATAATCAGGGACGGATGACACTGCTGGTGCCAGGGACTGGCTGGAGAGCCCTGACACTATGAACTCCAGCATCCCGTGTGATCCCAGGCGTCCCTGCATGCTCCCCTCTTCACCTGTGGCTACCTTCAAGCTATGCTGTCAATCTGGGCCTGATGCTATGAAAACTGTGAATCGTCATCGCCGTCTCCCTATCAGCCTTTCCCACGATCCTACACTGCGACGGAGCGAGCCTCATTGTGCTGACCCGCGTGTAGGGCGGCGACGGACATCAGTCACACGGGTTTTATAAAGCCGTAGGTTTTCAGTCCGCGTTGAATAAAGATCATGAGGCAAGAAGCTTTGTTTGAATAGGGCCAGCCAGGAGTTTCATACTAAAGGCGCGATAGAAGCAGCGACTGAAATCTGCTCTGAATACAAGTGCCTTTATGTTCACTTCATCCCCTTTAATGGGGACAGAACAGAAATGTTGATGATCTGCTCACAATGGGATACATATGAATAGGTTTGTCCTAAATATCTGACAGCGGACATGGAAATCTATCAATTATTATGCTTAGATGTCAGTATCTGGGATGGTGGGGGGGATTTTTAACCCTCATTTGTCATTTTTTTATTGAGAATTTAATTCATGGCACAAATGCCATAACTTTGGGTGTAAATATAAAAGGAAAAAAGTAAAACAAAATCAATAAATACAATGCCAAAATATTTGACACATCAGTACTGAATAATAAAATATAATTGAATATTGTGCTTTATGCCTCATGTGTGTTCTTTTTGAATGAAAGTGTCGGTATAACAAAGTCAATGTAAATTGAATGATAAGGCATTCTCACAATCCATTCCCTTGCATTCTCAAAGCAACAAAGCATATTACTGAGCAGTATTACGTGTGCAAATAGACATTAATCACAAAACTCCAGAAAAACTAGATTACTGTCAATATGTAACATAGTTATAAAAAACATAAAGAGCAGGTTTGTTAATTAGATTTATCGTCATAATAATAATTAATACTTCAAAGCACCATTAATAGCTATCACTGAGGGTCTAAGCTGTAGCAGCTAGCCTGAGAGCCGGCAGGCAAGATAATATTTATTCAATATTTCACCTGTCAGCAGCTGCACATCTCGATGGTTTCAGAGGCCTGACAGCACAGCCATGCGGTGTGATTGGAAGCTGGCTTTAGCTGCTGATTAGTCAGCTAATGAGAGGCCGAAATAGGCCTGGCTCCTTCCCTCAGCTGTGCCTGTCACTTCATGACCACTTCTGGGGGGAGGGGAGTTTGCATGTGTGTGATGTTCCCAATTTCCCAGGTCACGACGGACACTGAGGTGGAGGTTAACGAGGCCAGTTAGGAACAGGATCCATGATGAGGGGTTGGCTATGATGCAAGAGGGGCCGCCGAAGGCCGTCACCGCTGGGCCACACGCAGCGGCTGAGAGACGTGTCACTGGACTGATGGACGGAGGAGAGACCCTCACCAGTCACATGGTGGCAGGACTTCAGGATGTAGCTGGTGGTGAAGCATGAGAGAAAAAGACCGAAAACCCTTCAATGGAGAGCAAAGGGGCAGAAACCATCAGGGGAACGATGGACTGGGCTGAGTACCTTCTGATACCTCCTGACCAAAGAAGAGAGCAATGAGAAGACTGACACGGCCGTGTGTGAAGGTACCCATTTACGCAGCCAGCGCTGAGGCTCAATCTGATGTCTTACAGTGTTTTTTTTGACTGCTTATTGTGCTTAATATGTAACTGTAATGCCCATATCTCATGTGATATCAACAAATTACACATCCATCCATCCATCCATCCATCCATCCATCCGTCTGTTTGTCCATCCATCCATCCAATCTAAACTTTTCACCTTTAGAGTAACAGAATGATAGTGTGATTTCTGTGATGTGGCACTGGGTCTGAAAGTGTTGCGTGGTGTTAACAATGCCAGAGGACATAATCTTCCCTCAGGCGACTCCTTGAACTTGGTTTGTCCTGAGTGAGCCAGGCCATGATCTGCCACCAGCCTCAGACCTGTGACATCGACGTTCTGCCCCTTGTGTGTAAGTAGTAAAAGGTATTCAGGGAAGTAAACAATACAAAGTCATAATCAGAATGGTATTACTCAGCTAGCAGAGTGTCTCCTCATTCCCAAAGTCAACAGTGTTTCATATTCACAGTGTGCTGGATTGGTGGTGTGGTTAAAGCCAAGTCCAGAATATGCTGCAGGTTTCTAGGATAACCATGATCGCAAAGGCTCACAGAGATGCTGGTGAGAAGGAGCTTTCCTGAAAGATTTGGGGGAAACGGAGTGGAAAGAAAATTCCTGGATGTCTCAGTAAATCCAACAACAGCTGGTCTTTAGTATACAGACTCTGTGCTGTTTTAATTGCAGCAAAACAAGCATCAATAATGTCCCAAAATGCATTCTTTTAATTTTACTGTTTGTAATGACCACCACAAGGATTGTGTCCTAAAAGCTTTCATGATAAATCTGGAAGGGTTGTGCTTTTAGTTTATTTTTTCTGGTATTTAAGGGATCTGTGTTATTTTTGGACTATGCCCTCATTATCAGAGTAATAGTGTATATGTAAACACAGCCAGTGGGCCGCAATCAGGTGGCAAACTGGTCCGGCTGAGCCCACCAATGAACCGGGCCAGCACCCCTTCTGCAAACATGATTTAGCCAGCTTTCTGCAATCACCTGTGACACTGGGTTGCCTTTCATGCTGCCTGTGGAAGTGGTGGGAGTATAGGAGGATTAAGGACAGCCTTTGGGGTAAGTTACACAAACAGGTTTGTGCTGTTAGCACCACAAGGTGTAGGTTTGGCCCTGTGCTGGCCAACAGAACATGAATCTCTGAGAAGATGTAGGCGGGTTCATGTCTTCCTCACCTGTTTTCTTTGCGAGTAACTGGTAGACTGAGCGAACCAGCAGGATCACTAGCTGTGTGTTCTCACCCGCGTTATCCTGTTATTTATTTATACGTAACCCTAGCACGAGGCCTGTTCAGTGAATATTTGTCCATCCACCTTCGAAATGCATGTTTACCCTGGATATGCACAAGGCAGGAGAACGTCTGGATGGCTGGCCAGTCCATTCCCCGCTAGCACTTTTTTGTTCTAGCAACTTTTACGGAACGTTAAAATTAAAGTAAGGAAATGTCGTCCAGTGTCCAGTGTCCAGTGTAATAGTCATAAAGATTCCCACTTCGGCACTGCCCGTTACCCAGGGATTAGATAAGAAGTTAAAATATAGATAAGATACCATTTCACTTTGTGCTCCTAGGCAGTTAGATCATTTTGATAGGCACAGAAATCTAGGTAGGTAGTATAACTCTGTGCTGGATACTTCACTACGTAACACTGGTTTCATCTAAATGCCGTGCCATGTTAAGTCCATCCCGCATGTCCTGATGCCTCCACATAAAAGTAATACCAGTTTCAAAAAAAGCATGAGATGTGTATGAGTAAATATGTCCTGTTAAGCAAATTCACTACCTGAAGCACTAAACTATTATGATATACATCGATCAGACATAACATTAAAACCACCTGCCTAATATCGTGTACTGTAGGTCCCCCTTGTGCTACCAAAACAGCTCTGACCTGTCAAGGCATGGACACCACAAGACCTCTGAAGGTGTGCTGTGGTATCTGGCACCAAGATGTTAGCAGCAGATTTTGTAAGACTGGTTTGTCCAGCACATCCCACAGATGCTCTTTTGGAGTGAGATCTGGGGAATTTGGAGGCCATGATCTCCTGTGGGATCAGACTAGATGGGCTAGCCTTCGATACCCGTGCACATTAGTGAGCATTGGGTGCTCATGACCCTGTCACTGGTACACCGTTTGGCCTTTCTCGAACCACTTTTGATAGATACTGACCACTGCATGCTGGAAATACCACACAAGACCTGCCGTTTGGAGACGCTCTTACCCAAGTCATCTAACCATCACAATTTGACCACTGTCAAAGTCACTCAGATCCTAATGCTTGCCAGATTTCAAGTATCCAACAAATCAATTTCAAGAAATGACTGTTTACAGTCACTGGCCATTTTATTAGGTAGACCTTGTTAGTACTGGGATGGACCCCCTTTTCCCTTCAGAACTGTCTTAATTTTTCATGGCATAAATTCAACAAGGTGCTTGGAACATTCCTCAGAGACTTTGACCAATGTTGACATGATAGCATCATGCAGTGGCTACACAATTGTCACCTGTTCATTCATGATGTGAATCTGCCATTCCACTATGCCCCATTCATGATTGAGATCTGGTGACTGTGGAGATTATATGAGCTTTGTGACATGGTGCATTATCCTGCTAGAAGTAACCATAGGAACCTGGGTACACTGTGGTCATTAAGGGATGGCCTTGGTCAGCAACAATACTCATGTAGGCTGTGGCATTAAAACAATGCTCAATTGGTACTAAGGGACTCAAAGTATGCCAAGAAAATATCCCCCACAATATTCACCACTAGCAGCAGCCAGAATTGTTGACACTAGGGAGGATGGATTCATGCTTTCATGTTGTTATGCCAAATTCTGATCCTACCATCTGAATGTTGCAGCAGAAATTGAGACTCATCTGACTAGACAACACTTTTCCAATGTTGTTTGGAAGGGGGGATGCGTCTTTATCCATATAAGCTTTAGCAGGTCTGTTTTGTTTTGTCGTGTTTCGAGTTTTCTGCCAAGCAGTGGCAAGATTTTTCGCGATCGATCTGTTCGTGCTCCGAATTGGGAGAGTTGAATGCATCTCGACCTATAGAAGTTTTAGCAGGAACAGTCAAGTTCCAAGATTTCGGTCCAGGTACAAGTAAAAAAAAAAAAATGCGACAGACCCGTTTGATGTCCCAGTTGGTCAAGTAAAGAAACATTCAAGTTCCAAGGTTTTACAGTACTTCAACGAGCAGTTCAACACATGTATCTAATAAGCGGCCAGTGAGTGTATTATGGAACCTTTGACAGGTGCCATTGTAATGAGATATAATCAATGTTAATCTTCACTTGTCAGTGGTTTTAATGTTATGGTTAATGATTGTACTGTTTTATTGAACATTTTGGAAATGCTGTGCTACCTACACATAGAGTATCCGTGCCAAAACCAATAACATTCATTTCTCATTATTTCCTGTTGGCTAATGTGCTTAAAATACCACTTCTAAATCTCATTAATTACATGAAAAGACAAGGTACTACTCATAGCTGTCCCATTAAGAGGTGCCATTCTAAAAATATGAAGACCATTTTGTAAGATGGAAAAACACTAACTGAGCAATGAATGAAACGTGAAGTGCCAGCTCTTACCCACACCAAGTAAAATGGATAAGCTATAACTATCAATTATAGACAGGAAATTAGCACTATACTAGGTACCATAGCAAACATCATGGTAACGCTTTACCTGAGGGGGCACAAAGTAACTCAGTTACTACTCAAGTACAAATCATGAATAAATATAGCGACTACATGAATGATTGTTTAATGGTGATTAAACATGGTATTAGTGTGCAAACTAACAGTGTAAGGTTAACTGATACATTTAGTGTGCAAGCTAACAGTGTAGGGTTAACTGATACATTTAGTGTGCAAACTAACAGTGTAAGGTTAACTAATACATTAAGAAAGAGTGCACTACTACATTGTTCCCCTTTAAGTAAAGCGTTACCAACACAAGTAAAACACTTTGATTTTGCTAGAATTTTCCTACCGGCATCAAATGTGGATCAAGTTATGTGGATACGAAATTCAAAGCAAGCCACCAATCAAATTTAAAGCATTCCACAAGAGGATCAGACCAGGTACACACAAGACACAGGTAAACATATGTCATGTGCAGAAATAAGGAATTACCTATTAACAATAACAACACACGCACAGAAACAACACAACAAAGGCTATTTACAACTGCACGCGGGGATGCTGGGATATGCGCCCCGCCGGTGCTATAGTATATACAACAGAAGAGTACAAAGCTAAAGTATCATGAAAAGAAAAAGCACATTTTAAAAGCTATACAATCTATAACATCTGCTTACGTGGCTTAGCATTGCCATCTAATAGTTCCGTCGTGGTCACTGTCGTTACCTAAGCGGTCGACTCCGTCACAGTTAGCAAGCTAACTAGCCACAGCAGGTTGAAGTTGGTTATAAAAAATACCAATAAAAGGTAACATGAAGGAAATTCATGAACATAATTTAGCATTAACCTGGTTTAACAAGCTGGATGTTTTGAAATCCCGCGCTCAGCGCGTGCACAAAATTGTCCGCGGGGGGCCGTGGATTTGGAAATACAAAGCAAAACACTCAGTGGTTGGAATTTAGAGGCTGTAAAATTCTGAATCTGATGAGACAGTTTACGCCATATATAAGTGGAATTGTCGATGTTAAGATATCATGATTATGGTATGATATGGTATGTTTTTTTAAATTACGTTTAATTCAAAGGGGGTTGAATTCATGAGCATTAAATTTAATTGACAATGTCCAAAACCTAGACGTTCAGATATTAAACTACAAATCAACGTAGTCAGTAGTCAGACGTCCACACTGAACCTGATTTGCATGACGTGCAGACGTACACATACAGTCCTGGACGGACCAACCTCATATAACCATGATCTGCACGTCTGGGAGACGTCTCATGTTTGCTGGGACATGTGTTTTGTCTAAAACCCTGTCACAAAATACAGAAGCTATATGGTTTTTGATTAACTTATTTTTAAAAGTTTCTCAGTTGTACTAGTTTTAAAAATACATGTCCTCTTATTGAAGTTTGTGCTAAAGTGTATTATGTTGCTGTCATGTGTGGTCAGAAATGTCAGTGATCATTAAGTGATTCATTGATAAGGAGACATCTGGTTATGAGCATGGAGATCACAGATTTGTCTGGTTAATTGATGGTTAATATTTCTCACTGGAAGTGGTTATCCTCGCTGACACTCTCTCTAAGGCTTGGCTGGCCCTGGATGCAGCCATGACACTCTACACCAAGTCTCTGATCCCCCAACCCCTGCCCCTGCACAGACAAGCACAGACAGGCACATGTTGGAGGTGCTGGCTTCCAGGTCAATCTATAGGCATGTCTATTCATCAGCAGACAATGTCTGCCATGATGGT
>JAODKE010000035.1:10911845-10931970 GCA_026779605.1 Mormyrus hasselquistii | reverse complement strand
TCAGATAAAAAATATATATATATATATATATATATATATATATATATATATATATATATATATATATATGTTTTATAGCTCAAACCTTTTATTTATGCGTTATTTTATATTTCCGAAATGTCTTGTAAAAACTGCATCATGTACAAACATTCCCTTCCCGAATAAGAAGCTAACTTAAGCACCGATACGAATTAGATATGAAATTAAGCATCCTGGTGAATTACTAGATCGCTAGAGTACTTCATTATCCTACTGTGGAGCTTATATATGTAATAACAGTAAAATCTAAAAGGGTAAGATTAGCCTGTTTGATCTGAACCCAAGCAATATGATAATCAGTAAAGCTAAACATTTTCTGTCACACTAAGTTAATATACTTCAATGTATTTCTCATCAATTTCTAATTAGTAGTTATGGAATATGACATGGTTTTAAACCCAGCCAGTGAAGCAATGCCTCTCCTAGTGTTTACAATTATCCACGCTCTTGTGTGTTCTCAACAAAAAGATGACGAAAATGTTTAACAATTCCGAGTTCGGCCATCAGGCAGGAATAACTCAGTTGTTCCCCAATATTCTTTATTGTTTTGTAGACAAAGATTGGTATGCTATGGAAGAGCCAAGAGTTAAAACACCCTGGTTTGTAAATACTGTTCTTGTTGATTACAGCTAATTGGCGCTGGTGAGGCCAGCCACCGTCACAGTTGGTCTGACCACTCTGTTGTTTTGTCTGCCTTTTTTGCCTTTTTCTTTATTCTATCCTCTTCCATTTTTTACAATGTCTACAATCAAATACAATAAAAACACACTTCTCTTTACTGGATCACAACTCACTAATCATTCGTCATTTTTAGCACCAGACCCATGTTGGCCAAGCGAGAGCCCCAGGGAAGAACAATGGATGTGCCCCGACGTTGCCGCCCTGAGGGAAACAAACTGGCATCGAGATCAGATTGAAGGCCTGCACACACCGTGCTCCCTTGCCTAGCGTCCTGCTAGCTAACATACAGTCTCTGGAGAATAACCTCAGAGCCAAGGTTCCAAAGCGACATGCGAGACTGCAACCTGCTCTGCCTCACTGAGATGTGGTTGAACCCACAGGTACTGGACCATGCCATCCAACCAGCTGAGTTCTCCTCGGTTCACTGCATGGACAGAACACCAGAGTCAGGGAAATCGAGAGAAGGTGGTATGTGTGGCATGCTAAACAGCAGCTGGTGCGACAGCATTGTCCCTCTCACACGATGCTGCTCACTCAACCTGGAGCGTATGAGCGTAAAACCGTCCTTAGGAATTTACCTTGGTTATAGTCAGAACCATTTATATTCCACCTCAAGCAGACATGGACACTGCCTTATGTGAACTACATAAAGCTCTCACCCAACACCAGATCCACCAAGATGCTGTGATCGTTGTGGCAGGGGACTGGGAGGTAGTGCCAACCTCTAATGTGCAGTGTCGAGCTTCCACCAACACATCAGCTCCCCCACCAGGAGCAAAAAGGATTCTGGGCCACTGCTACATCCCTTCCAGAGATGCCAAGGCACAATCTCTTTCACCATTTGTCAAATGCCACCATCTTACTTATGCCGAAATACAAACAGAGGCTGAAACATGAAGACCCGGTTCAGAGGACGATCGCATGCCAATCATTGGACACTTTGCAGGACACTCTAGGTGACACAGACTGGGACATGTTCAGGCACAGCTCTGATGACATCAACACATTTACGGAAGCGGATGTGTGATTTATCAGGAAACTGGTAGACGACACAGTCCAGAAAACTACAATTAAAACGTTTCTGAACCAGAAGCTGTGGGTGGATAAAACCGTACAGGACGCAGTGAAATTCCTCACAGCTGCCCCCATTGCAGGGCTCGCCACCAGGAACATGGAGGAATGTAAAGCTTTGTGCAGAGCAGTGAAAGAGGCAAAGCATTGCAATGGGCAAAACTAGAGTCACAGCTCTGAGAAAATGAATGTAGGAGCCTGTGGCAGGGACTGAGAATGATAACAGGCTATGAAATACCACCTTCCAGAACGGAGAAGGCAGATGTGTCTCTGGCAGAAGAGCTAAACACTTTCTATACTCACTTCGATGCTGGAGCCCACGGTGTTAATGATGCTAGCAGCCCTAATAGAGCTGCTGGGGCCGTTGGCAGCAGTCATTCAGGAAGTGCGAGAGCAGAAAGTGCTGTCACCATTATGGAGCACGACGTGAGGAGGATCTTTCCAGAGAGAGAGCACCAGGAAAGCAGCGGGACCCGATGGCATCTCAGGTAGAGTCCTTAGAACTTGTGCTGTCCAGCTAACACCAGGGATCGCAGAGATATTCATTCTCTCACTGGCACAGTCAGTAAAAAAACGTGCTTTAAAAAATCTGTTATTGTTCCTGTACCGAAGAAACCCCAGCCAGTCTGTCTCAATTACTACCACCCTGCAGCCTTGACCTCAGTAATGATGAAGTGCTTTGAAAGATTGGTCAGAAACCTCATCACCTCTTTACCTATCACCCTGGACCCACTACAGTTTGCATAACTTCACGATTGTTTCTCCGATGTTGCCATAACATTTCTCCTACATATTGTCTCGAGTCATCTGGAAACCAGGAATTGGAATTATGCAAAAATGCTGTTCCAATGTTCAGTTTTTGGTTCACTTTTTTGTGAGAAAGGGACATGTCAGGGCAATTGTACAATTATATTTTTTGGGAATTGCAAGGATTCAAGTTTGCATCCATCCCATATGTTAGGTAATCATCCCATGCCCAGGGAGCTGGGGGTTAAGGGTCTTGCTCAAGGACCCGCAGACATGCTGAGGCTGGGTCTGAACCTGCGACCTTGTGATTACAGGCACGCAGGCTTAGCCCACTGAGCCACATGCTGCCCCCCAATGGACTGTATTAACAACACCCCCCTGCCGTTTTCCCCACTGCCCCACCCTGCCAAACTTTTATCATTTTGGATCTGGGGAGGTGGGGATGTGGCCTTGTTTCTTCAAATTAAAATGAGGATCGATAGTTTTATCAACAAAGTCATGCATCTCCAGTTAGCGAAATACAATGATATAGTGAGGAAAAACAATGAGATTCTGAAAAAGCTGATGTGATTTAATTTTTGGGTTGACAGAAGCTGGGATTTAGGGGAAAGGTTGAGAGTGAAAACTAACAACAAAGAAAACTGTATGGAGTTTACAGATGTGCTTCTGCACCATGACAATGTTTCTCCACATCAAAAGGAACCAGCTGAGGTGGTTCAGATATCTGTCTAGGATGCCTCCTGGACGTCTCCACAGAGACATGCTTCGGGCATGTTCAACCGGGAGGAGGCTCCGGGGCAGACCCAGGACATGCTGGAGAGGTTATGTCTCTCTGCTTGCCCGGGAACGCCTTGGTATTCCCCCGGAGGAACTGAAGGAGGTGGCCGGGGAAGGGTGGTATGGGCCCAAACTGCTGCCCATGCAACCAACACCTAGATAAGCTGTGGAAAATGGATGGCTAGATGAAATACTGTACCATAGTACAGTAAACAAGCTCATACTCACTCATAGCAGCACGTGAGATTGAGTCTGTGCTGTCATCTGTCATCTCCTGGGCGTCGCTGATCCCTCTTGGGTGAGACATGAGGCAGAGCGGCTGTTCATGTGTACCAACCGGACTTCTGTTGCGATCGCTAGGAAAAAGAAGGAAGAGGGACTAGAGCCCTGGGGGCAGCTTCCTGTCCTCCTGCTATCATCGGCCGCAGACTGAAGCTGTGAGAAGCTCCCCTTTCACACCCCACCCTGCTAATTAACAAATGAAGTAACTGTGCTTCTTGCCTGCTTAATCTCAGATCAATGAGCAGCAGTGGATTTTACTTTCCTCTCTCATTCATCAAACAACCAAAGTAGGTCACTTTCATGATGAATCTGGAGTGGGGGGGGGGGGGGCGGCATCCAGGCTTCCACAAAGCACCCAATTTGATTTAATTGCTCTGCTAGGTCTGTGGCCGGCGATGCCCCTGTTGACCACTCCTATTAGTGCGAGCAGCTTGGAAGCATCTGGGAGCTGCGCCATGCGCAGGGGAGCCCTGCCTCTGTGGCCTCATTAGAGAGATATATAGGGGTGAGCTTCTACTGTAGCGTTAGGCAGACTGAGGCACTTCATCACTGGTGGGGCCAGGTGGGCTCTGCTCAGTCCTGCAGGGTCATTGTCAGCTCATTATCGCCAGTTCATGTAGGGCCAGGGCACGGCTGGTCATGGAAACACCTCTGGGAGAAGCAGGACCCGCTACTGTCATGGCATGTCCCTCTAACATTCTCCCAAAAGAGAGCTTTTGTGTAATAAAGTAGCTTTGTTTAGTTGAGAGGAGCGTATCTCAGATGCTTCGGCTAAGTGTCTCGGGTCACGCGTTTGTCGAGGGCGCAAATGAGGTGTGAATTTGGTGCTGGTTCAAGTGGCTGACTAGTAAAGGCTGCTCTCTGGAGAGAGACCCTTTCATTTTGCTATGGACTGTGACTTTTGGGTGTCACAGAGAGGTTGAGGGACATCTGAGACTGCCTGGTCACGTAGGACATGAACGATGACAAATGCTATCAAGAACCATCCTTCACGACATCCCTGTCATTCACCCGTGTGAATGAATAAATGAAAATGATACATGAAAATGTACAAATAAAATATCAAGAATAAGGCCTTCAGATTTAGGATTCTGGTCATTTAAATTAGAGTTTTTCAACACACCTTGAGGTTATTATCTTTCACGTTTCTGGTCTACAACTTCAAAGCTTATGGATGGGCTCCGTTCCCCTGATGATTATTAGACACTTTGTGAGTTTAAAACCCCAATTCCCTGCACTCAGTAGGTTCTAGGGGAGATAAGAGCTTGTTTTGAGTTTGCTTGCTTCATAACACCTATTCCTACTCAGAGTCCTGGAGCTGGCAGCGGGGCACGGCCTTGGCAGGACCTCGTTAACTCTGGCTGCTCTAACGAAGCTCCCTGACAGGGTGCCACTCTTCCAGAAGGTCTGTCAAAGTGATGCTGAGTAGTTGTAAATTCCTGGTTTATTCTCACTGCCCTGGATGCGATGATGCAATATCACCACACGTCAGCTCTGCCACTGGCCTGACATGCTATACGGTGGACATGCAACCCAGTTTTATAGTGAGTCATCCCTGATACCAAAAAGACAATATAATAAAAAAGGTCACAACTTTGCTCAAAGGTCAACTGAGGGGCCTTGATTTGAGTTGAGAGGATTCAATTTAGCAGCTTCTGTAAAAATACTGTTGTTACGTGAAAAAAAAACATTCCAGCTGACTAGGTTGCTTTAAAACAAGTGCGACCTTAGAAAATATTTAAAGCGCAGGCAATTTTGTGAGAATTATCTTTCACTCAAAATTGCTAAGGAAACACTTTTAAATATAGTTTTTCGCTGTGCCTTGGAACCCTTCTCAAAACAATGAATCCAGGGGATGTTTCCCGCACTTCAATTTATTGTTTAGCTTCAGTTTTCTGCAGAAAAGGCAATTCTGTATGAGTGGAGCTGTAAAAAGACATAATAACATTAAGTCTTCATTTTAACAGACAGCTCAAATGCTATTATTAACTTACCAAGACATTTATCAGCAGTAATGGAGATGAACTATGCACCATGAAGACCTTAATCTCCTAAAAGGAACTTTGACGTTATTAAAAGTTCTCGGCTGCAGACCTTAGTTTCAGATGAGAAAAGGTCAGTTTTTAAAGTTGATATTTTATGTAGTCTGGGTGGTTTAGCGGTAGAATCGATGCCCGTAATTGATAGTCGCTATTATGTGTAAAGTCTATCAGTGGCCAAAGACCGAGTGACTTCAATGGCATCCAAAACACAGCGTCCTGCCAGTGACAGGCTGACCCCCACGGCCTCCCTTTCAGCCACCCGCCATTGTCAGGCAGCTGGACAAAGCTGATTAAAGGGCGATGGCCCCGCCCCACCAGCAAGGAGCGCCAGGTCGGCTCGGACAGCCCGGGTCTCGCCAGAGCCGAGGTCAGAGACCGCCATAACCCCTGACCCGGGCGTGTTTGGACATGTCTGGAGGCAGAATAGTGTTGCCATAATCCAGCTGATTAGAATATGGATGGATGAAAGGGCCCACCTTGGCCACTGCTATGTACACAGAGCAGGGGTCTCACAGGGCCCCAGACCCCCACCACAGAATGGACGGTGACATGTCGTGGCTCCGCCCCAGCTTTGTTGCTGCCAAGGCTCCAGGGATCATCTTGGCTTGCTGTTTTCATCAATGTAAAAGAGGTTGCATTTCCCCCTCGATCTCCAGTCTTCCAGGTAATACTTGTGGCTGTATACTGATACTGCATGTGATCAGACTCACAAAAACATGACAAAGTCACAAAAAACACCATTTGCAAAATGTAAGAAGAATCATTAGGAGAAATGCAATTAAAACTGTAAAGTATAACTTCAGCAGAGCTGGTTTCAATTGAAAGAGGGAAAATATGAAATATTGTATTCTTCGCTGTCCTCCACATGAAGCAAACAAACGTAAAATAATTCCAACCGTTTATGCTGGTCAAGGTGGCAGGGAGCCTGGAGCCCGGGGCCTGTCCTGAAAAACACCGACCGCCCTGGGAGGGATGCCAGTTCATCGCAGGGCTCAGCCACTCAGACACGCAGGGCTGTTCAGGAGCACTTCTTCACATAATTACAATTGCTTGGCCCATGGGAGGACAGACGTGCGACACGGGGAGAACACGCCAGCTCCGCACACGGAAATCTGATCTCGCTGAACACGGTTCTCTGTGGGAGTCATGCGTTACAGCGTGCTGCCCATATAATTCACAGATCCTTATCAAATGTCCAAAATCGAAAGATGCCATACTGCTCACAGCCATAGAAGCAGCATCCTCTAGCCAGCATATGTCAAACACACAGGGCCTCAGCGCAATTACTGATGCTCTGTGAAATAATTCTGATATTCTATGAAAAATGGCCCAGGAATGTAATGCAATGTACACAAAATGCAATGTTTGGTGTAAACCTCAGTTTTGGGTTCACAGTTTGGTGCAATTTTGTTAGATAGAGTAGAGAAATCTGAATTTGTTTTGAAATTATTTATTACTAGAACCGCGGACAAAAACATAATTAGGGTGTACCCACACTAAGCCTGACTGTCTTGTACTATACTCTCTCTGCCAGTCCCTACTCCTCTGCTGGTCTGCACTCACATTTCACTTAAAGGTCCAGGCCTGAGCACACTTCCATCATCATAGTGCGACTTTTTTTTGTTGAAAAAAACAGAGGAATGGAAGCACTGTTGCACAGCACCATGGAGTTCATGATTAATGTGCTTATCTTGTAGTTTATTTGGAGCCATTTTAGATAGGATGACCTATAATAGATTTCTTGACTATGCAATGCAGCAATTTTCATTTAATCATACTACACATATAACAAGATATTCCTATATTTTACTATAGATCTCAGAATTTATGTGCGTTCCATCCAGTTGTTCCTGGATACTCCTATCAACCAAAATTTCCAGCAAACACTGCATCTCCTTGCCACAATGTTCATTAAATGTTTGTCCCTACCCGATCTGTACAGCCTACCTGATCCGTTCCTTCGGGGTCTAGTTCCTGTAAGGTATACATGTGCACGGTTCAGTGTACCGTGCCCAGACACGATGTGGAGCGATCACTAGTCAAATGGACTTTGGGGGTCAAATTGGCGTAGGCATAGTACAGATCGCTTAGCGTGAGTATACCCTTAGGAACAAATGTAAAGAGATACACTGCGACTGACATTGATCCGCCTGAAAAACAAAACCTCAAGATGTTTATTTGCACATTGTAAAAATAAATAAAAATTCAAAAATAAGATATTATAATATAATAATTTCCAATTTTCAAGATTTTCCCTCTGGAATCAATGAAACTCTATAAAACCTTATATAATCTAATCAGGCGTGGTTCATAATAACAATCATAATCAAAACATCCCAGGAAATATCTTGTGTTTTCTATCTCCGAATGTGGTCGCATATTTGTAACAATAAACACTCCGATATCTGTGGTAATTCTTCAGCCTTGTATGAGTTTCCTGGCAAAAGTGACTTAAATGCCACAGAGAGACTATATTGCAGAGGCTGCAATGATGTCGTCTCAAATGAGTTAGCATATTGGATGCATTTCCAGGAACATAACAGAGGTGTAACAGAGCTGATTGACAATCTTGTCCTTAACAAATATTCTCTTTGCAGAGCTGCTGTAATTTATTGGGGAACTAAAATGTTCCCAAGCTGACGATTATGGCTGACTGCAATCAGCATTAGTCATATCTAACTCACAGCCACAATTAGCATAATGTTTTCAATAAACATCTGTGAATTTAAGTTCTGCCCATGTCCTGAAATGTATTAATTCGCTTCATAGCGCATTGTGAACAGGAAGTGAGGTAATCGTATGGCGCCATCGGAGCCCTTCACGGGAAGTGCTGATCATCCTGTGTGTCCCTGCATTGCATCTTTACTCTTCCTGCAGCTCCCCTCACTCAAGCTCAAACAGCAAACAAGGATCCAGTGGATAATGCCAGATAAAAGCAGATGAATAACAGCCCAATGGATGCTTTTAATTTTATTCTATATCTTTAGAGGGACTTTTGTGTATCTTTGCTCAGTTTTATTTTAAAAGAATTTTCAGGAATAATGTTCACTATGAAGGCCACATTTGTAAGTGTCATTTACGTACAGCACAGATTTCCACCAAATAATTGCAAAGTTTGGGTCATACTGTTATTAACTGAGTAAATAAGGCTTGGTTGGCCTTTAAATTCATTGGTGGGTTTTAATATGTCACTTTCAGTGACAGTCAGTACGTTTACATGCACAGTAAGAAAATTTAATTATTGTGTTAGTCTGACTAAAATCGGACTTTTAAAGTATATTTATCGGATATATATGTATGAATATATATGTATGTGTGTGTTTGTGCGTAAAATCAGTTCAGTTTGGGAATGAATGATGAAGTGAGCAGTCTCTAATGAGGGGGGCTTTTATCTGTTGCCTGACCTGCTGCACGTGTTACGGCCCTAAAGCCAACGGCAGAGTCCGGCCACCAAGGCTTCTCCATCTGCACTCCCGTTGACCCCCGGGAACAAAGCTCTGTTGGTGAAGGTCCCCGGGGGTAATCCTCCCCTGCCAGGCCTGTTACCCAAGTGCCCCCGCCCTGCTGCAGAAGCACATCTTTGTGCCTAATTAGGACGGTACTGACCCGATCCCAGGCAACCCCTCAGCGCCCCCAGTGTCCCGAGCCGGTGGTCCGAGCAGACGCTTCCTGCGAGGTGCAGAGCCGGGGCACGGGGGTCTCGCTCGGACTCTCCTGTGTGCTTTCTTTCAACACCGAGGTTGTGTGTCAGGGCTCAGGGGTCAGGGTGGGGGAGGGGGCAGCCCCCCAGGCAGGTAGACACTCTTAATTGGGCTCTTGAGGCCGGGGTGGGGGGGGGGGGGGAATCTGATGGACGTGGAGCAGGCAAAACTGAGAAATTCTGTCTTTTGAAGATAAAAAATAATACATACACAGTCTGGGTTAATGTTTGACAGCTTCCAAACAAAAGCATCATTCAGACATTCAAAGAATATGGCATCTCTATCTTACAAGTTCAAATATGGGGCCAGAATTGGGGGCAAATTTGTGCAACTAAATCAAGTGCGCTATCAGCACTCTTCCTGAATGCTTAAACAAAATCCATATTCTTAATATAAAACGCTAATATCTACAAAAAAGATGAGGTGCGGTTGGAGTGTCAGTTGATTGAATTTACAATACATTTTGCATATATTCAAAAGTTCCCTTTTCTAATGACGCTGAAGGAATAAGAGCTTTAGCAGAGCAGTTCAGCTGTACCACAGAGAGCCTTCAGCAGGGCTGTTAATGCCATTGTCACAGGGATGCTGGGAAGGTGACCACATGTAACAAGCAACCTAAACAGACTCCAGGAAGTGGCCCTGAATGAAGTAAACAGTCCCCACCCCCATCCCCAGTATTCCGGTGCTAAGAGCTGCTGTTGCAGAAGGTAGGAGTCAGAAGGTCAGTGTTTTGTCCGCTCAGGAGGAGGGGGGACAGTGGGGGTTTGTCTTTGAGGTATTACCTGACCTGCTGATTGCTGATTTTAGGGTTATCTCTACACGTGTGGGGGGGCTGCTTGTTTGAATCTAGGGGTGGGGTTTGCTACTCTCTGTTACCTAAAGACTTAAAAAAGTAAGATGTATTTCATGTTTTTTTTTTTTTTAAATGAATCAACAGAAACAGGCCAATACCTTCAATGTGAGACCATGGGTCCACTTCACAATCCTCTCGCTGATATTTCTGTCTGTGTGAGTCTCCTCACCTGTTGAAGAAGCTGGTGCTTCCCCCTGTCCCCATGCACAGTGTGCTGATCAGCCGCTTTCCTCCATCCTGTGCTGTTTTAAAGTTAGGAATGATGCTGGGGCTGCTGCAGGCCGCAGACGTACCTCCGCGTCCCACGTGGGACGCGCAGCCAACCCGCGAATCGCAAATCGCCCACCATGTTTGCTCAGAGCCAGAGTCCACAGCACCCCATTATGCACCTATTATAAGTTGGTAATTATTTACCTTCTCCTCTTGGAGAAGGGCCGCATCCACAGATAAAGGAAGCCTCTTTGCCTGGAAGTGCTGTCTACGGCTCTTTGGAGAGCAGAGGCGCTGGGGGCGGTAGCCATGACTCCTTGGTGTTAGCAGAGCAAACATTCCTGAGCAGAGATCACAGTGAGGGGGTCCCGCTGCCCCCAGGGCTGCTGGCCTGGCCAGGGCGTGCTCTCACGCCGGACAATGGGGGACAATACCATTTAGTGGGACCCAACAAGAGCTGGTAGGAATGTTGCAGTGGCCCCAGTATTTTAACCCAATATTTGGGGAGGCTCTTGGCAGCGTGCCAGCTGGTCGTGTGTGTATGGGGGTTAGGGGCAGCTTTTCAGCAGAGCAAAAGTGTCACTTGTGGTGACAAGCAGGTGAACAAACAGGACGGGGGAGAATAAAGCAACAGCAGTAAAGAAGAGTCAGACTGTGTGCACTGACACCGACAAAGTGAAGACAAGCAGCATGTAAAGAAGAGTCAGACCGTGTGCACTGACACCGACAAAGTGAAGACAAGCAGCATGTAAAGGAGAGTCAGACCGTGTGCACTGACACCGACAAAGTGAAGACAAGCAGCATGTAAAGGAGATTCTTTAAAATGTCTCACGACTGCTAGAAGATTCCAAGCCGGCTTGGTTACTCTTAATGGGATAACAAGACAAAATAAAAATAAAAATGATTTCTTATTTATTAAATTCCTGATGAATAATAAAGGTTTTTTCCCGGTCTTTTCGCGACACCTAGGATTCACTGGAAATGGAACGGAAATGGAGGATTGGACAGCATAAAACTTGACCATTTCTTTATCTGTATTTACGAAAAAGAAAAATCTTTAAAACCTACAAATGCTGTGGCCCTGCAAGGAAGATGGTCCACAGTAGGATGTCAGTTGATTCCATTTTATGAGCTTGTTTTGAATAGGCGTTTTGCCAAAGCAAAGATTACAGGGAAGTTGATAACACAGAACATTAGTTGTATCTACTGTCCTGTCTTGCAGCACGCAGGCTGTCAGGCAGAGAGTGCCGAGGGCAGCCAGACCCAACATTCCACAGCAGGAAAATAAAGTTATGCAGCACGGGGCCACAGAATACAAGGAGAAACTGACACCAGGCTACTGAGCGGACTGTGGTGCTGCTGTACCGTGGGAGCGTGCTGGCCATGGAGGTGAGCGTGAGGTTGAAAGCCAGAGTAATGCTGAAGGGCAAACCCACATTATAATGGCCTCAATGGACTCTTACGTCATCCACAGGAACTATTAGCTTCTGAAATAGATGCCTAGAAAACACAATGGTGCATAGAAGCAGTCTGTAAAAACATGAGCAGCTGCAGCTGTACGCCTGTACACACTGTACAACCCTAGACATCGTTATTTGGCTAAGGTTACATTTTTTTTTGCCTCGTCTGCAATAAAAACATAAAGTGGAGTATGGTGCGCAATTCTGGGTATGAATATCTCATAACTAATTAGGTTAATTAGCAACAGGTCAGTACGATATGTGGATATAAAAAGAGTCTCCCAGAGAGGCAGAGTCTGTGTGCAGTGAACATGGAGAGAGGCTCATCACTCTGTGAAAGACTGTGTGGGTAAATTGTGCAACAATTCAATAATTAACTTTAATGAAATATTGCAAAGAATTTGGGAATTTCATTATCGACATAATACATAATGCCATTAAAAGATTCAGAGAATCCAGAGAAATCTCTGTACACAAGGGATAGGCCAAAACCCAATATTGGATAGCTGTAATCTTAGGGTCCTCGGGTGACACCGCATTAAAAACAGACACGATATTCCTGATTGGGCTCATAAACACATCAGAAATCATTGTCTGTAATGCAAAGAAGAAGCCAATATCTAAACAAGATGCAGAAATGCTGCTGACCTCTCTGGGCCTGAGCACATTTAAGATGGACAGAGATGAAAAGGAATACTGTCCTGTGGTGTGACGATTTCAAATTTCAAATTCTTTTTGGAAATCATGGACGCCACGTCCTCCAGGCTAAAGAGGAGAGGAGAGGGACCATCCAAGTTGTTATCAGAGGACAGTTCAATAGCCAGCATCTGTGAAGGTATGGGGGGGCATTAGTGCCAATGGCTTGGGTAGCTTGCACATCTGGCAAGGCACCATCAATGCTGCAGCTTTGGAGAAACATATGCTGCCATCCAGATGTGTTTTTCAGACAAGGTCTGTTTTTTTATCTGTTACAGAGCGTCCCAACATTTTTAGAAATGGGGTTGTAAATTGTTTATTTCCTTAATGTTCACATGTACCTTAAAGCATCACACACATTGAGTTGAGTTGTAACTTGGTACAATGACAATGAAGGCATTATAATTCCAGTATTAATTAACATGCTGATATTGCCAGCCAATATTTAAACTTTATCAATATTTAAAATTAGCAGCATCCTAAAGACACAACTGAAATAATGGACATGAATGCACTGGATGATAAGCTATTTTCAACTGAAGGGAATCGTATAGGTTTTGTTAGCCAGACATTAAATAAATAATGAAGTTTAAGTAAAGTGCTTGGTCTAGCTAACTCATCAAGTAATACTTTGGAATTACTTTGAAGACGGCCATATACCATGGGGATATTTGCTTTGATTTTCATATTTACTGTTACAGAACAGAAGGAATTTTGCCAATTATGCATATTACAATTGTGTTTTCAGAAACAAAGCTCGGCCCATCACAGACGCGCTCTGCTCCTTACACTTTATTTGCTAAAGCTTTCAGGATCCCAAAGGAGCCATTCTCCACAGTGAAGTAATGTCACCAGAGCACTTTTCTGGCCGGCCCCTGACCCACTTACACCATGAAAGCGTCCCCATCCGGGGACGAGTGGAAGCTTTAGCCGAGCCCTTCCTTGGAGAGATCAGCCGGGCTGTGGATACACTTTCATCCTGAGGCCCGGGGCCCCTTTCTCGGGCTGTTTACCTAAAGGATGAGCCTCTGCGCCTGGGCCTCACCTGCTGGCCCCGCCGCTCTCATGAATATGCACATAATCCGCCTAAACCCATGTGAGCCGCAAGCGAGGGTGCCGCTCCTTTCACACTCTATTATCCACAGAAAGTCTAATCTGCACACGAAAGCGAGTCACCGGCACCACCATGGCCGTTTTCGCCGCCCTGTTTCTATCGGCGTTTACCTCCGAGGTGGCAAGATGGCCGGCGGCTAAATATAACCCTAACAGCGAGTCCTGGTGTGATTGTTGCTGAGACAAAGAAGTGGACTTGTTTTGCTGCTCCATCTGTGTAGGTAATCTGCAGGCTGTGAGATATAGCTGATCGACTGAAAATTAGTTAAGCGGCACAATTTCCTCATAATAAGGCAATTCAGTTATATAATCTCCGGCATTAGAGAATAGACTGTGCTGTTACTCAGTGCCCTGCCACCCCAAAACTTCCTGTCCTATCCCTGCAAATCTCCCTTACAGTCTCACAAACCGTGACCAAGATTATTCTCAATGTTTTGTATTCAGCTAAATATGATATCTCACCACAGATAAAAACATGGAGGATTTCACAGAGGACTGGAGTGAGAAGGGTGGGCTTTCACTTCTGGAACGTCATTTACTGTAATGTAAAGGGTGGCAGGTCCCATGTCACCTGGCTGTTGTTCCGATGGGCCACTTATTTGGATCAGTCTTTGGATCGGTCAGGGTTCATTTCACTGCGTGTTGTACTTGTTATAACTGTGTACGTGACAAATAAAGAATCTTGAATCTTATCAGGATTTCCACGATGCCAAATCTGCAACCTGTAAATAATCGCAATGGTCAACGGTGTGACTTTTGTCCTGCATTGCAGGAAGCTTTAAAGAGCTCTAACTGTACAAATGAGTGTTACTGGTCAGCTACATAGCCATTCTCCTGCTTTGGCAAATCAGCATGTGTGTGCGCGTGTGTGTGTGTGTGTGTGTGTGTGTGTGTGTGAGAGAGATAGAGAGAGAGAGAGAGGGAGGCCAAAGGACCCCTTTAACAGCTCAGGTGATAGCAAGTCATTTTTTGTGTTTTATTTCTGAATATATGTCATAGGAGCGTGAGGAGACATTGGCATGAGTTCATGTTCAGTTTGGGGCATGCTATTCAGAGCAGGTGGTCCCACACACCACCCGCTTTGCGTTCTGTACATAAGGCCCTCCATTAACTCCTAACCTGTGCAAGAAGCAGACTGAACAAAGGAGGAGGGTGTCCGTCCCACCTCTCCAACAAACAAGCTAACAAATGCTAACATGGCTATACCCAGCCCTCCCCCTAAATCACCAAATTGATTTTCTTACACCATAGAATTCAGATTTGAGGGAAAAAGCAAAAAAAGATAACAAAAGACAAGGTCTTTTTCGGAAGGGGAGAAGAGAAGCTTTGTGGCCGTCTGGTGCCGTAGCAGATTTGACATTCCCTCAGCAGGCTTTGGCTTCTTTGTGTCACACGCATAATAGGCAAAACACAAATTGAGCAACAGCCGTATTGTGGCCCGACTATTAGTCAACGTGATGGCCTTTGGAAATGCTAATGGCCAGTGTAGAGTGTCCTCCCCGTCCTGAGAATTTGGTTATCTGATAGCACAATGGAGATTCCGACGGGTTGACTTTCGCCTCTGTCTAAGAAGCTGTATGGAGTCGAGCGTCTTTTTTTTTTTTCCAAGAGGAGGAATATAATTGCAGCATGTGAATGGAGAGAATGCAGAGTAACGGTGCGGGTTTGCCCCACAGCCCCCCGCGCTGATTGGCACCCGCCCCCTCATCGCCTCTCCGCCCCCTTTGCCCCAAGGCTGGGCTATGATTGAGATGCCAGCAACAATCGCATCCCTTGTGAAACATATGAGTGAGGGCACCATCCCCCCCTGCTCCTGGAGTGAAAGACCTCCTACCCCCAGAGTTATCAATCAGCTGGCCATTAGGGCAGCTTCCCAACACAGGACCCTCAGCCCTGAGCTCAGTCTCGTGCTTCTCTTATCCTTTGCAACCACAGGCTACATGCGTGAATTACAGCTACGTTAATGCTAATATCAGTGCCATTACTCAGCTAGCAGCAGGGGATGCTCATCTTGCATTACACTCACCGGAGTTCATATACAGTGTTTATCATACATTCAGTGATGTTCCTTGTAATAAACAGGCAGTACAGATTACTCATATCTCTTGTATTCATCATGCAGATCAAGGCAAAAAACCTGTGAGATTTACATGCCGTTTCTCTGTATATGACTGGAAACTCGACAGCAGCAGTAGCTGATATGGAGGCTGATGCATGGATGAATGGGTTGTGGGTCGCTTGGTTTGAATCCCATAGTCGCTGGAGTGATTTCATTCATGGGCGCCAGAGTAAGATCTTTAAACCCCAATAGCTCCAGGGACTGTCTGACCCTGGTTTCTTAATTGTACGATTTGCTTTGGTTAGAAGCATCTGCTAAATGAATGTGTAGTATAAGGATTTGTGTTGTGGCGATGTGGAATGGAGGAAGGAGGAAAAAAAACATTGATGCAAGTGGTTTTAGTGGGATAAGCCATCAAAACAGAAGAACAACAGTCGCAATCCCTACACACAAGGCGCCTTGCCAGCAAATTTCAGGACCCTAGTTCTGCAAAACAATGGAGTATGACAAAGTCATTTTGTTAGTTATTAGTTATTGGGGGAGTGATCATGATCAAAATGGGATACAGCTTTTTATATTTTATTTATACGTCCTGTGACATTTAATTTATTAAAATTCACTATTGAATCTGGTCATCAGATCAATGTTTAATTTTCCACAGAATAAAAAAATGATGGAACGTTATGCCACAAATACCAACTGGCAACTTTCATGTCCGGCACCGATGATATTTGACAAAGTACAAATACGGTTATCAAAGGAATTTTCTGATGTAGGACTTTGAAGATGGATACAAAAAAATTCCAAATCCACCTGTTCAATTTTTCTTTCACCACCTTCTACTTCCTTTCCCTGCCAGTTAGTGCCAGTGCCTGTGGTCGACCAATCAGCAATGTTCACTGAACTCGGAACTGCCTCAGAGGAGCTACAGTCGGAATGAATTACTGTGGTGGGAACATGAACATATTCCTGTGGTGAGGAAACGCCTACATACGGTTCCTGCACATAAACGTGCAGCTAACACAATAACAAAAAACTGATATATGCTACAAGGACAAACAGTATGTGAGGGACGTGATTTTTAGGCAGATCTGAAGAAATCTGAAGGACCTTTTCATCTTAATTTCCCTTTACTGTTCATAAAGCTAAAGACTTTCTGCTTTTATGCAATCGATTTTAAGGGAACTTGAAGCAGGTCCTGTTTCGAAGTGCACTATTCTTCAAAATTCTCAAATTCTCCAATATTGGTCACACTGAAGCTTGGGGAACCTCGTAACAAGCCATAAACATGTTGCTGAAGACAGATGCAGATAAATCCAAGTGGACTCGTGCTGCCATTGCGCTCTGACCTCTGGTCATTACCACCAGTCACTCCTTCAGGGTTCTGCCCTATTCCAGGGGTCACTGAGAGGTGGAAACCGTTACTCGCATGAAGCTGAAACTGACCGATAACTGACGGGAATCCCGGTGAGGGCAGAAGCTTGTTACGTGCGAGGAATGTGACAGGGACCCAAAGCACTTTAGAGATTTCGTTTGCCTCTTAGGGCAGAGGGACACCCAGCAGGGGCTGAGAGACCCTCAGAAGCAGCAAAACAGTGCTGACCGTGCCGGCGAGGATGACGCAAACACACAGGTGTCCGACAGGAAACCTGAGCTGCGTTTAAGCATGTAACCTCGAGGACAGGGAGTGGGGGGGCTGCATCACCCTCACACACTGCCGAGAGAAAGAGCGAGAGAGAGAGAGGGAGCGAGCGAGCGAGAGCTGAATGGCTCCCTTTAACATGACACGGGGAATGAGCTTGTGAAAAGCAAACACGAGAACGTGGGCCTGCCACAGTACACACACACCTGCAGATCCCACCCCTCCCTTATCGCCTGCAATCAGATAAACAGTTTTGCCAATGAAACGCTTCACTTTCACACTCAATCAGGCACAGGGCAAAAAGGAAAACACACATCACAGAAACGGCACAGATCACGTGGGGATGGCGTCCCAGCGGCATGACCGCAGCGTCACGGAATGATGTTTGTTTATCTTATAACAGGGATCATTCTCCAGACTTTTCTTTGTTTGCAGAGTGACCTGTACTAATGGACACAGTGCAGAGCTTCTTGGTCCAAGTAACTTTCACTTTACAGAGGAACTGCAGCCACCCTGAGTGACGGAACAGTATCAGTCTGGCCGGGTTTACAGCTGATGGGACAGCCAGAGCCTGTTCGGGCTACGGATTCCCCTGATCCAGAGCATCCCAGCAGCCTCTCCACGGGCCCTTCTGAAGAGCCCCTACAAATAACACTCGTATCACAATTTCATACAATAAACTACTCCAGGGAAAATACCTCTCATTAGAAAATTCCTGAATTATTGGAGGAATTTGCGCTAATCCAGAGGACCATGCCCCCCCCCACCGATTGCTAAATTCTTGGATTCTAGTGTGGAAGAAGCATAATCTAATAAAATTAGAGTATAATAAATAAACTGAACACTTTTGATCTCGAACAAGCTCTGCATTAGCAACTCCTACATTAAGCAGAGTAAGCTGCCCTTATTATGTTTATCAACATTACTAATACTTTACAATTTTTTCCTTTGTTAATTTAATTAAGCTGGGCACTCAGGTTAAAATCAGGGGCTGGAGAGGTGGGGTTTGTAGGTGGAGGAAGAAGTAGCAGCTTCTCTCAGATTCCCAGTGACCTGCAGTTTCTGTCCAATGACTCTGTGTGCCGATGCAAACAAGGGGCTGGTGATTCATATACTGTCAGAGGCATTTTCTTTGCAAATCCCCCAGTGACACCGAGCAGCTGTGCATCTAGAGAAGGGCAACGTTTGGCCCGCAGGGCGGCGCACTGACAATAATTTATTTCATTAGACATTACAATGTTACATTGCTTCTGAAACGCAGTGCTGCTGCAATAGGAGCCAAGACGGAACAGTCAGCACTGCCTTCACTGGTCGCACAGGAAGGACACGTTGCTTGTGTTACTTCTCCTTGTGCAGAGCTTCGATGAAGGCTTCAAGTTTTTCTTGAATTTCCCGGACCTTTTCTGTATAAAAGAGAAAAACACAAAAATCAGATAAACGTACACGTAGAATAACGCATGGAGCTCTGAGGATTCCTGCGGTACCCTCTAGAGACGCTCCTCTGCCCCTGCTGAACCTGTGACATGATGTCATCATTGGCTAATCCATGGGCAGCAAGATGAGCCAGGCGGAATCTGCCCCGGAAAACCTCGAAAGCTCCCAGCTCTGCTCATAAACAATGACCATATTTTGCCCTATTTTCCTTTCTGGAACGGGAGAGCAGTTGGGCAGCATTGTGCACCCTCCCACTGCCTTTCAGACATCCACGCCATGCTGAGCAGATGGTTCCCATCACAGCTCCAAGACCAGAAAGGTGCACTTTGATGCTGTAAGTAGATCTAATAATGAAAGGCCGGTGTGAATTTCCACTTAGCCCCATGGAGCAGGGGGGACGTAACCTCCACGCAGGCCACATCAAAGCCCCCCTGACATGGGCATTATTACACGGCTGTCCCTCAGAGCAGGGATGCCACTACAGGGAAAGGAAACACCAGGGGAGTTCGAAATCCCGAAAAAGGAGGAGAAAAAGTGTCACCTCCTGATATATGTATTGTTCTTGTTCTGCCCTAAATGACAGTTGTCACTTGCGCCAGTTAAAAACTAACCCCCCCCCCCCCCCGATGCTGACAGAGAGCGAAATCCCTCTGTAATAGTAACGGCTTTGTGTATTCTCACATGACAGTACATTAATCTACAGGTTCTTTTGCCAAACTCAAATTAAACAAGACCAAGTCCAAATCCTCACGATAAAACCACTATTCAGGGATCGGCTGCAGCCCTGGCCTTCCTGGCCGGTTCAGTGGCTGGGAATTCCTGAGGCGATCCTGGTTCCCTGTACAGTCTCAAAGGTCTGGGAAAAGCCAAGCAGCGGATTTCCTTATTTGGCCACTTGGTTAAGCTCAGCAGGTTCAGTTAGACCAGAGAAAGGGTTCCCTTCCAGACGGTCTTATCAGCAGCCCTTCTATAAAGCAGGTTACACAGAAACTACTTTAAACCGCCCCTCTGCTTTATAAACACCACTGTGTGCATATTTATGGATGGGCCGTCTCAGCTCTCAAGTTCCTTCCCGACTGGGCGCTATACAGGCCTAAGACCGAAAAGTATGTCAAAACATTCTCGATGCTGGCTGGGCAGGGTGTCCTTTTTGGAGGTCCAGCACCTCAGAGAGGGTGTATATAATGCCCTGGTGCAGATATTGGGGGGGGGGGGGGGATGTTGGAGCACGTCCCTGACCCGTGTTTAGTGAGCTCTGGGAGATACCCACGCTCCTTTGATACTCTGTTAAAATATCCCGACACAAAAGAGAAGGGGA
>JAODKE010000035.1:10890239-10900925 GCA_026779605.1 Mormyrus hasselquistii | reverse complement strand
CTGGGCGGCCCCCCCCCCGTCGTCTCCAGGTGGCTGCTGTTTCCACGCGGGCCCTCGCCCCTAACCCCCGCCCCAAATGTCCCCACAGCCTCCCCCCCCCCCCCCCCCGGTGTGATCCCACCCATCTCCCAGGCGGGTCAGGGGGGCCGGCAGGTTTCCGGTGCCCTCGTACAGGACCGCAGAGTCCGTGCTGACAGCCAGCACACTGTTTACACTCTGGGAGGCACCGCTTAGTGAGCAGACAGCGTTATTCCTCACAGGCGTGTGGAATGCTGAGATCCCCTCCGTTCCCCTCACTGTGGCAGGCTGAGAGCGCGCAGGCGAGCCTGGGCACATCCCGCAAGCCGCCTGCCATCCCCCCTGCGGCCTCGGGGGACTGGGAGGGGGTGGGAGCACACCTGCCGGGGCAGGGGGGGGGCAACGTGGCGGGAGGGCTGGCGTGCCGCTGCATACGCTGCCTAATCCCACATCAAAAGGGCCCTGTGTGCAGGGGGCACGGCGCCACCTACTGCAAGCCAAGTGCAGGGCCGGGCAGGCCCGGAATTCCAACGCCTCCAAGCGTGGGAGTCCAGCCTTGCATTTCCAAGGGTGCATTTTCATAATAAAGTCTTAAAAAAAGAGGAAATGAAGTAAGCTCTTCAGATGGGGCTTGACAGCAGATCAAAGGACAGGGAGGACAGGCATTCCCCGCAGCCTACTGGAGCTTGGCAGAGACGTTACTCTGCTGCTAGTAGTGCATGCATTTTGCCACATCCCTGCATCACTAATACGGGTGAAACCATTGAAAATAAGACAAACAAAACCATCACACACAAAAAAGGCAATAACGAACCATTTGCAAAAGACGCAAAACGGATCCGCCTGGGAATGAGTGAGGCCCAGCAGCGGAACGGAAGGGAGCAAATAATCAATTAAGGAGGTTCTGCCGGCGAGGGCAGCGTGAGAGCTTGGTAAGGGTGTGGCCCCTATGCCACCCCATGGCCACGCGGGACCTGTCCGCAATGCCGGCTGGTCTCCCAGGAGCTGATCTGAACCTGTTCAGCGTGATCATAAACAGCCCCCGTCATACAGTATAAATACATTAGGTAATCTGAATTTAACAGGCTTTATGGCAGTCCGTTCGTGAGTATGAGTTGTCGGACGTTCTTAACTCTGGCACTGCCTGTACACAACATACCAATACAGAGAATTAAAGCATAACATTTTAAAAAGTGAGGGGGATTTTAAAAATCCTAAATTTACATTTATCACTAACTGAACTTCATACATACAGCGACATTCCACAGGTTCCGTCTAGCTTAACCTTAAGAGACACCAGGACATTCCACCCGAAATACAGACAGACACCAGACACAGAAGAGTACCCCGGTGGCCTTCATACTCTGCCCTTCTAAAGTCAAAAGAAATAATTACTTACTTCCAAAAAAACACACGAGGCAACAAAGTATCCCTGAGTACCTGCCACCTGTGTCACAAGGCATTATGATCATAAGCTGAGAAACACTGCACAGGCATTCAGGTGAAGATACACAAACACCTGAGAGTATATACTAATGCAGCAGTAAGTCTGCAAGCCAAACTCGAGCCTGAGTGCACGGGTGCTCCCTGGAACTTTCCAGAATTCTAGAAACATCACCAGCACATTCAATTTCAGGGCTCAGTCTTTTGGATTACTAATGGGTTTCAGCCATATTTCACCCAGTCTTTATATTTTTATAGTGCTGCAAAACAAAAAAATGGTTGAAATGGATCCGCTCTCTTCGGTATTATAACCTTTAAGTCTAATTAAGGTAGGTCTTGGGTGCCTCAAAGCAAATATGGTTTCAGCCATATATACTTAATTTGGAGCTTGTTCATTTTTACTGACCAACACCGCCCTCTACTGGTCAGGAAATTTTACACTAGACCAAATTAAAATACACTAAACCGTAAATGTGTTGCTAATAAACCAAACCCCGGAAAAAAGATAAAAAATTATTGAAAATTTAAGCTTGAGTAGTGTGGAGATCATAGGGCTACAAGATGTTGAAAAAGTTGTGATATTTGAAAATTTTCCAATAAATATTGCAATATTTAAAAAGCAAAAAAGGATTTCAAAATTAAATTAAATTACAGCCAAAAATAACTTGCTATTAACTACCAATAGATTGGTCAAATATATCGCTGTGCTGCCGTGAGTTGTACCAACAGACACAAAGCAGTGCTGACATATCGCTTGCTGTATATTTTGCTAAATATACTCTCAGTGGAATAGAAAATACATCCATACAGCAGAAGATGAATGTCTTTTTGTAAACAGTTCTTGTTCGGTTTTCTCCTTGTTTATCTATTTACATTTAAACTTCTCACAAACGCTCCACACTGAGTCCAACAATATGGATGAGAATGATTATGATTGGCTCAGAGAGCAGGAGCGGTAAACTTTAGACGGATTGTTTTACATATGATACATAATCATATAACACATCACATTTTACGTGTAAAATAAAAATCAAAATAATTTCAAAGCTTGCCATTTTGTTTGCTAAGATAATAAAAATCTCTGTGTAACACTGATAGTTTTAAACCCAACTGCATGTGTGTAACATGCAATGTCGATATTAACATCACACGTGGTACAGGCCAAGCAGATAGTCTAGTGCACAATTTCATGTGCATATGCTTGTATACAGTCTGGAATTGTCTTGTATATTGTTACACCAGGGCACTCAGACTAAAACAGATTCCTTGTACGTTTCACATACTTGGTCAGTATTATCTTTCTGATTCTGGTTTCAAAGAGAAACTCGTTTTAATACTCAGGCCGGAGCCTGACTGGGGTCTGATTGAGCCTGGAGTCACTTACTGAGATCCTCTGCGAGCTGCACTCTCCTCCCCGTAATGAGCTGCACCTTCTTCTCATTGTCCTCAGCAAAGTCCTCCAGAACCTCCTTTACATTCTTCTCTAGACGCCGCACTGAGGAGCAGAGACAGCAGAAAGGCAGCGTTCTTCACAGACACATATTCATGATCAGATTTCCCAGCCCCAATCCAAGAATTATCCATTATAAGCAGGTCTTGGGTCGATTAGCACAAAACTAGCACAGAACTCGCAGATGCTTAATTTAAAATTCACTGACACGTCCAGTCAGATATGTACAATAGGCATTGATTGGCATATACTGTAAAGTGCCCTCGATCATAGTGTTAATACCAATACTTGATAAAGGGTCGCAACTGAGTTGACATGTTAAAAACTGGGTTGTGGTGCAAAATGGCTGAGAACCACCTGCACTACAGGATAGTTAGAAAGCAATTTACTTATCTGCATGTTTTGGAATTCCTGGAGGACACCTGCATATGCAAATCAAGCCCAGGAGACCCTAAACACCGGAGGTAACCCTCGCGCGCACCATCAAAGATAACCGTCCCCCTACCTTCCGTGTTGGTGAGCTGCTGTCGGAGGGTATTGGCCGTGATGGCAAGCATCCGCTGGATCCGCCAGAACAGGACCACGTCGTTGCACTCCAGCTGCAACACACACAATGCAGGATTTTGTCAGCCGGCAGCTGGAGGGATGTATATATACAGCTCCTTCTTGAGAAGGGGGTGGCCGGCGACACAGCCGGAGCTTCAAGAAGAATCATCATAAACTCAGAGAGACAGGCCTACTCAGCTGCACCGTCAGGATTCATTAAAGAACAGGTATCTCTGGTCCCGGACAGCCGTCACTGGACGATCTGTACTAGGCGGAAAAAAGCTGGGGCTTTGCTGAAGCTGAGCTCGCTTATAATGGAGGTCCGAGAGCTGGAGGCAGGAAAAGCAAAGCGAGAGGCAAATATGGAGAGGCAGAGAGGCAGGAGTGAACCGCCTTACCTCAGAGTCGTCAAAGTGTCTTTGGTAGTAGTGGAAGCCCCTCCTACAGAGGGTGCAGTGGAGCAGGGCCTTCTGCAGGAAGTGACGTCGGTACAGTTGATGCCATGTGTCCTTGATCTGAAGGCGAGCGGGCAGGACCATGAGTTGAGCACAACAAGGCAACTTATAGAGCACCATAGGAGACCAAAAACCTCCCCAGGTGAACTGCTTTTGTCCTGACTAACAAGTCTGTTCTGTCTGATTAACAGCAGGATCTCATTTACAAGGCAATTGACCAAAATGCTACCAGTTTCAGTGTGTGTCAAACATATTATGCATGACTCAGAAAGCAGCAATATCAGTGTTTCAGCTGTAAATGTTATATATTATATATTTTCTTTCAGATTTTTCATGCGGAATTAAAGACAGCATATAATTTCAGCACAAATTACTATTTTCCCAACTAACCAGGTTAACACTATTTAAAGAGTGCTTTTTAACAGTGGGGAAACAAAACTTACATTACTTTACTTATGAATGGTGGCTATAAGAGATAAATAACTAGAGCCATTTGTAAAATCTATATAGAGATAAGTTGGTGCCCCACTTTAAATGGACTTTATCTTCATTCACCTACATTTAACCCAGACTACCTTAAATCTGACAAGCTATCCAGCTAAGCAAAAAATCCTGCTTCATGATACAGGCCCCAGATTTATGAGGGTGAAAAGGCCATTTCCTGCTACTCCTGGCCTAGCAGGCTGTCTGCAGCTTTAAACAGTGCAGGAATGGTCAGGGGGCTCGGGGTGACACGAGGACTCACTAGCACAGGATCAACGTCGACGCCGCGGGCTTCCAGGTTCTTGCGCACGGTGGTGACCTCATCGTTGGCCAGGTAGGCCGCGTGCTCCTCGTTCACCCTGAGCAGACGCTCCAGCTCGCCGCGGGTCGCGTTCCTGATGTGCTGTACATACAGAGGCACCCGCAACGTGTCACATGAACTCGGCTTTCGGGTGTCAGAGAGACCAACGAGGGGGGACACCCAGGCCAAAGCAGGGGACAAATTTAGCAGTTGAACTGAATTTTGCTGCGTTAGTCAAGTATTTGGAACCACATGCTGAGATTAAAAATATAAATGAACCCTTTGCATGCTGGGTAGAGTGAGGCTGTTTGCATTTCTCCAGCTTATTCTGAACCAAGACACCCCACACATAAATGTACCAGAACACAGAGGCAAAACACTAATGCAACCATGAAACACAGACAGGTATCTATCCTGCCTGCATTTTACACTGGTTTATCTCTGAAAATGCATGACTAGCATGCATGTATTATAAAATTCAGTTCATAATTGAAAACATCAAAGATAAAAACTAAAAAATGTGAACATTTTGGATCTGAAACAGGGGATATAACTATTTTAGTTATGTTTTTCATTCATATCATTACATTTCTGCATTATCCATTTTACAGACAGAGCATACATGTATTTCCATTATCAGCATATTTATACATATACGTGCGTGTGCGTATGCACATGCAGACACACACACTCACGCAGACACACACACACACACACACACACACTGCGATAAGCCAAAACATTATAACCACCTGCCTAATGTACTGCCCACTGTGCTGCCAAAACAGCAAAACAGGCATGGACTCCATAAGAGCTCTGAAGGTGTCAGGAGGTATGTGGCACCAGGATGTTAGCAGCAGATCCTTTCAGTCCTTTACGTTTAAGTGAAGTGAAGCTCCTGAGATGAGAGTTATTCTTCCAGGACGTCCCTCAGACGCTTGATCGGACTGAGATCTGGGGAATTTTGTGACTAGGGCAGCATCTTGACCTTTTCGTCATATTCCTCAAACCATTCCCAAACAGGACACATTATCCTGCTGAAAGAGGCCACTACCATTGGGAAATACTATTGTCACGAAGGGGTATACTCGGTCTGCAAAGACATCGAGCAGCATGTTTTAAACTAGACTCAAAACTCAACTTTGTCTTGACTTGTCTCAATGTAATCCAGTTCACCAAGTCTGCTTCTGTAGCCGTCCGTTTGTGTGCCTCTACACTGCATTTCTGGTGCAATTTGGCTCAGTTGATCAGTTCCAGACCTTCTCCTGAATAAAGTGTTAATGACATTTCAAAAAGTGTATCCTGGTGCCATCTCTTCCCCAGGTAAAGAGCACATACACAGCCAACCACATAATATGGCAGAAAATGAGATTCATTGGACCACTTGACCTTCTCTATTGATCCAAGGTCCAATTCAGATGTTCCTCTGCCCACTGTAGGCACTGTGGATGGTTGACTAGGGTCAACATGGGCACTCTGACTGACCTGTGACTATGCAGCCCCATGTGCTTCATAACACATTCCTCCTGTGACCATCACGAAAGTTACCTGCCATTTGTGCCACAGTAGCTCATCTGTTAGCTTGTACCATACAGGACAGTCTTCATTCTTAACTCATATCGATGTGTCTTAGCTGGCCAACATGTTGTCACCAGTTTGTGGGTCATACCTCTGCAAACTACTGTCAGTGGTCTATTACGATGAAGCCTTGTCAGAGTCATGCCTGCTCCCTGCTTCTGCATTCAACATATCGACTAAGACCCCTGAGTGTTTGCTTACCGTCTAATGGTCATAATATCTTGGCTCATCAGAGTATACAGACAAACACTAAACTTGGTGGAGGAAAGTAAATTAAGTAAGCAGAAGGGAAGCTAGAACAAAACTCAGCATGTACAGGGAGACCACAAAGGGGGGGGGTCATGCTCCACAGTAGATGCCCGTGAGAAGGCTGCTGACCTGCTCTGGGGTACGGTTGGTCCAGTTGAGCCACCGCTGTTTCCAGTCAGGACCCACCATGTCGTTGATGACCGAGTCAGCTGCGACGGGGGGGCAGAGGGAACGCATGTCAGGCTCCGCACGGGAGACGCAGAAGACAGGCAAGGGGGAGACATGGGAAAGGCCTACTGTCTCTGAGGCGGGACTGCAAGGTCTCCTCCATGAACTGGATGGCAGAGTCCCACTGGGGTTTGTCCGTGATAGAGCGGTCCTCCAGGGCATTGTGCTGGATCACCCTCTGGGGAGAAAGCAGGCCTCAATACAGTTTCAGGGGACCCCAAGACGCAGCAATACTCAAAGGGACTAAAAACCCACTAAGGTAAGTTTAAAAGAACCTCCTGATTCTGTTCATTGACTGGCCATTGGTCAGTATAAAGTGAGAGAAGCTGACGTGGATGTGGGCGGAGTCAGGTCCAAGGCCCCCTACCAGGCTGTCCATGGCGCGCTCATTCCACTTGTGTCGCTTGATGCTCTCGTCCTTCACCGCCTCCTTCAGCTTGTCAAAGATGTCATCCTGATCCTTGCCCTTGTATTCGGCCATGAAGCGCGCAAACTCATCCTGCAGGGTCTCCCACGCTACCTGGGAGGGGATGGGGGGAATTTTAAGTGCGACGCTCAACGCTCTGTGCAACTGGAGCTCCTCTACAGTTATACAGCATTCTTATATCTAACTGCGGACATCATGCATAACATAACATTACAAAATAAAACACACATAGACAGATGGGAGAGAAGGACAGATGGAGTAGTCAGATAAGAGTAAAACGGCACACAGTAGCTGGGGGGAGGAGGGGGGCAGCACCTCCAGAGCTTTGTGGGGCAGCTGCTTGTCAGTCCACTGCTTGAGCTTGATGTCCACCGTGGTGTTGAAGGTTCCAGAGTTCACGGTCTGGGCGGCCGGGAGGTAGATGTTCTCAATGACATGGGTGGACACACGCTCCCACAGTTTCTTCTGCAGGATGGACTCCCTGGGGGGAATGGCGGGAGGGGGGGAAGGTCCTCAGTGTCAGCAAACTTGACTTCTGTCATACCAGGTTCATTTAACCTTTTCCCTACAACCTTTTCTTAAGGACTTAACTGGCTCCAAGGTATTGATTTAGATAAATTTAGATAATTAATGATGTGTGGTGAACGCCTGGTCCTATGAGAACTGTGGTCTGAGTCCCCAAGTGTGATTGTACCCACAAGCCAGCCATGTGCAAAAGAGCCTCCTTCAAGATGACTGGAGGGGGGAGTGGCTTATGCCATTGCGATGAACACAAAGCATGCGGGTAAAATATTGCTTCCCTCATCAGCGATCAGACAGCTCATTCATCACGCATGGGGGGGGGGGGGTCATATTTCAGCGGCCCTCTCAGCCTTGTATCGATACATGCATTCCACCACACTGCCCGCTCACACCGGCGCTAGGGTGGCCTATGAAAAGTGCAAGGGGCCGTTCATCACGCCATCGATCCTGGACATGACGCACGTGCGGATCTTTCCAGGCCCGTCTCAGGCTTATTGACAGAGCTGCAGTGTTTGGTCTCCCTAGACCAAACCTCCCATTTCCTTCATACAGCACATGGACTCGTCATATTTTCTTCAAGTCAAAGCCAACAGCCACCAGCCGGTGAGCAGCTTGGTGAACTTCGGACCTTGAAATGGCTGAAGCGAGTAGATCACTAACCCCAGCATACAGTAGGGTATGCTTGGGTTATTATGCTTATGGTTGGGTACAATCTTCAGATCAAATCAAGTCAAAATGTACAGAGCATACTTAAAACAACCAAGGCTGACCATAATCAGATAAAAAAAATCAATAAAAATCAATATATGCTCTGATTCATAAAAATCAAACAAATCCAAGACAAAAAGGAACAAGAACAGAAACAGAAACACAATTAAAAAAAGAGAGTCATTCATATTAATCAAAAGCCAAGATGAAGAGATTAATTTTCAATATGGATCCAAAATTTCTCAAAGTAGGTGAAGACCTAACGTGGAGGGGGTACACAACTCCCCCCCCCCAAACTGGTTGATGTAAGTAACAGAGGGAGAGCTGGATTGCAAGAGGTTCAGCAATGTAAGAAGGAGCCAAGCCATTCAGGCTACTAGCTGAAAATGGCCGGTAGTCAGTGAGGAGAGACTAGCAGGGGTGATATAAGGTCATGCCAGCGTTTGCTTATCTTAAAAATATGCCAGGGTGTGACCTTATTCTGCCAACCAAACTGACCGAAACTCCGGCCTTCACAAAGGCAACATGATGGTACTTACCAGTGTTTTGGTGTAACTTGACTCAGGCTGATCACTTCGTCCAAGATTTCATTCTTGGCCTTTTCAAAGAGCTCGTTCTGATGAAACGAGAGAGAAGCAAGTACATTTTACTAGGAATCCTGTTTGTAAGATGGACATTTTATTGGCGAAAGTCACAGTTTATAAAGAGAATCACAAAAATGTTTCAACGTTTCATTTTTAATGCAAATGACTTGATGTCACACATCCCAGGGTTCCTCAACGAAGCCTGTCAGATAAATAATTAAATAAAGACTTAGGTAGAATACTGTCTATTTCCCCAGTTAGTTATTATTATTATTTTTACTATTATTGTTATGTGCCATCAAACTGATCATGATGCCTGGCAGCTACACAGACGTTACTCTTCCAGAATGTTCTATCTGCTTCCCAGTCACATACAGTAAATACGAAAGCATATGAACGGTGATTAACTCACCATTCACCCCTATTCTCAATGTCTAGCCTGCCTGGGAGGTGATGTGCTGTTTGGGTGTGAGAGAGCTGGACAGTACTGGGGTCTGACCCAGCTGTCCCCGCTCCTCCCGACCGGAGCATCACTGCACACACATGTACTCAGACATTAGCTTGACGCTGCCCATGCCCACCTCTTACCCTGTCCAGCTCCCGCAGGCGGGGGTAATTGTTCTTCCACTCAGTCTCCAGATTAAAGCGGGACGCTAGATCACAATGGGAAGAAAAAGCGGGACGGGGAGGTGAGAAATCAACATATTGTCATCAGATGGATCCATACAGTGATCAATATGCTGCCTCACAGCGTCCAGCCTGCAGACGGCTTTATTAGCAGCTGGGGGGGAGGGTGAGGAGGGGAGGCGGTCTTCACGCTCATCTTCCCGTACAGCCAGCAGTTTCCCGTGCGTATGGACGGCCAGCAGGAGAGAACCACTCGGCGTCTCAGGTGCAAAGTGTTACCTGTGTTAAATGTGCTTCAGTCTTGACTCTCCCACGAAGCGGAATGCTCTGTTCCGGTTCAGGACGGAGTACCTTTAACATCTTCCTAACTAAGGCATGGGCACCAGGCACGCAGGGAACACCGGTCTGGGAACATCCTTGCCGGAGCCGGCTGCCTTAATCGCTTTCCCGCCATTTCTCAGTGCTCGGGGATCTATAATCCCTTGTGTGATGGCCCAATCTCTTCTCACACAATGGAAGACGTTGTAATTGCTGAGCTACCCACCCCTCAGGGCCTTTGCACGCGCTCCGACGGGCTAAAAATCTATAAGCAACACAATGGGCAGGGGAGCCAGGCCTGGCACCTAATCAATCTGCCCCACTCCCCTGCATGTGTGATGCTCCAGCACCTCCTAATTGGCCGAGGACTGGGCACTGGCTGTGGTGGGACGTACGCTGGGATACGGGGATGGGAGGGCAGTACACTGGTGGACACAGAGCGGCTTCACACATACCAGGTCAGGGGGAGTCGATCTGTCTTGTGAAGCGCTAACAACAGAGTAGCTACTAAGGCCAGAAGCCATGATTTACAATCAGCACTGCTGGCTCACGCCACTGAGGTTGTGGGTTTGAATCCCACCTCCACCGTGTGCTGTTTGCATGTTGTCCCTAGGCTGAGTAGGTTTCCTCTAAGTTCTCTGCCATAGTCCAAAAATCTGCAGTTAGGTTCATTGGTGTCTCTGACTGGAGCCCCCAGAGCATGACTGCGTGTGCATGCCGGAGAGTGGTGTCTCTGACTGGAGCCCCCA
>JAODKE010000035.1:10876397-10890154 GCA_026779605.1 Mormyrus hasselquistii | reverse complement strand
TGGAGCCCCCAGAGCATGACTGCGTGTGCATGCCGGAGAGTGGTGTCTCTGACTGGAGCCCCCAGAGCATGACTGCGTGTGCATGCCTGAGAGTGCTGCCCGGCTTCAGGCCCAGGGCAGCCTGGTAGGGGCCACTGGGCCCCTGTGACTCTCACTAACATAAACATAAGCCATTTCTCTCAGAAAGTATAAGGACAGCGACCTAATCATGGTCTGTCCACACATTACATAACTTCAGAACTATCTGCAGCACTTTCTGTCTTCTTAGTGGAGAAGTGAACTTCTTCACTCCCCTTATAAAAATGAAGAGCATTTTGTGCAAGGAGAACCTTATATACTCAGGCCAGTAGATGGAACTATTTGAGAACGCTGCTAAGGACACTGCTGTTGTACCCCTGGATAAAGGTTCTTAACCCAAACTACTCCCAACATTGATTATCTGTATAAACCGCTCAGACTTAATTATCCCCCTTTGGTTATAAGGCTCTCTAATTATCAAACCTTTGAAAGCATCTGCCTGCTGCTCCACAGACTCGCGCACCATCTTCCAGAAGCAGTCAGACACGGCCAGGCTCAGGTTCTTGGTGGTCACCTGATGGGCCTTCAGCATTCCCTTCCTGGAGAGATCCCGAGCGCATTGGTCAGCGATGAGTCTGATGTATCACGGATCTCCCGCGTACTGCCGTGGAACCCCAATCCTAATCACAATCACTAAAGCACTAAAACGCTAAAAATAATGCCACAGTGAGGGTTCATACCCTAGCTAAAGTAACCACGCCCCAAACACGCAGAGACGTACTTCAGCAGACTGGATTTCTGGAAGAACTCCTCTTCATAATCCTTGATGGCGTCGATGTTCTCGCTGCTGCTGCCTGAAAGTGCACAGGTGAGAGATGAGGGGTGAAGGGAGCCCATCTTCACTCTCCCTCACTCACATTACACCAACACCCAGAGAGGGTTCACCTTTTCCAGTCACCACGGCAAAATAGCCCAGTGCCTTCATGGGGAACAGCTTTCCTTCTACTATCTGCTGAATCTGTACAAAAGAAAATAACAATATCATATTCAATAGTTTATTGTATACATGCAGCCTTTCGTAGTAAATTACCCCTGATTTGTCTCCTGATTTTAGCAAATATAACAAGTACTACAGAAGATTTTACTGTATGAGCAGTTCTCTAGAGTGGTCAAACTGCACCCCCTTGTGGCCAAAACATGCCCCAAAACAGAGATAGTCAAACAGAAAGAATTTAACAGGCACTCACCCTACTGGGACTGGCCAGGTTCCTCTCAGCTAGGTCCACTTTGGTGAGAACAAAGATGGTCCGCTTCCCCTGAGGGTCCATTTGGCTGACCAGGTCTGTGACAATGCTACGCTCGGCATCAACCGAGCCATCTAAGAGAAGATATGGAGAACCTTTTCACACTCTACACCTCCCCAAACCTCCCCACACCGGCCAGCATTACCCACACCTCCCCACACCGCTCATCTGCCCAGTCTTACACCTGCCTTGGAACATTCAGGGTGTAATAGCACCTCACAGGCCCCCATACACAATGCTAAACTGAAACAAGAAGCTTCTAGAAAATGATGTGGGCATCACAGAGGCTGCGCGGGAGAGGAGGAAGGTGGTTTTAAGAGAACCTTCCTGCTAGGCTGGCCAGCAGGAACCCAAAGCCCAGCTCACCTTGGATGCAGAGGATGATGGCGTTGGGGTTCTGCATGTAGGCCTTGCTGATGCTGAAGATAGTCTCCTTGGTGTCAGCAGCCATACCCGCAGTCACAGTCTACGAACAGGCACATGCGGGCGTCAGATATCCCCCTACCCTTAAAATGGTATCTTTATTCAGATACGTACTAACACAGATATCCTACTGTCTCAATCTCATGAAAGTGTGCCCAGAACCTAGTATGCAACCCCAGCTGACTCTCCCTCCACAGCCCAGCGCCTGTGTACATTCGAGCCCCTCTCCCACCCTAAAGGCGCTGCCTGCTTTCCATGGTTCTCCTCCATCTGACTCCAGCAGCACATGGTTCTGCTCAGAGGACACGTTACACGCACCTCTTTGATGAAGTGTCACACCAATGCAGCATATGACTGTGTACGACTCTTCTAACAAGCTTGTGTTACTTTAGTATTGCTTCTGGCCGAAGAGGAAAGATGGCCATTATTAGATATTCGTGATTGGATTTAGAAAATGGATCAGATGATGAGTAACTTGCTCTAAGGTCTTGTTATCAACACACATGCCCTGCTTGTGTAAGTGTGTTTGAATCACAGTGAAGGGACGACGGGCTCAGCTCACGCTGATGACACCCGGCAGGTCCACCAGAACCATCCTCTGGATTCCTGGGCCCTTCACACTCAGGGAGATGGTCTGAGAGGAACAAACAATCAGTCAGTTCACAGCTCTGCCAGCTGGGAAAGGAGCCTTCTGCAATATTCTGTAACTACAAGATTTCAGTGCTTACTGTGCTTCACTACAGCACAGTGTAATAAATGACAATTTGCTGTGTAACTAAATAAAAAGTAACTAGCAATAATAAACACTATGTAGTACATAATAACTGGCTATGCATTTGACAATAACAAACAGCATAATAATTTTATAATGCAGAGAAGATTGCTACCAGAGGGCATGAGACATACAGGGTCCAGCCCTCTCCAATCACACAGAGCCCTCCTCTCACCAGTCACATGGGGCCCCGCTCTCACCAATCACATGGGGTCCAGTCCTCTCCAATCACACAGAGCCCTCCTCTCACCAGTCACACAGGGTTCAGCCCTCACAAATCACTCAAACTCCAGCCCTCACCAATCACACAGGGCTCAGCTGTTATTAATCACCGGGCCCGGCCCTCACCAATCATATGGACCCAGTTCTCCGACAATCACACAAGGCCCAGGCCTCACTAATCACATGGGGCCAGATCGTCACAAATCATACGGATCCAGTTCCTCACCAATGAGATAAAGCCGCCCTCACTAATCACATGGGGCCGAGTCCCTCACATCACACGGGGTCCGTCCTCACCTCAGGGCTGACGGTCTGGCCTTCCCTCACGCTCTTTTTCATTCGCAGCTCGATCTCATGACGCAGGGCAGCCAGCTGCGTGAAGAGAGGAGATCACGCTGGATAAACACAGACCTCAGCCAGATACAAACACTTCAGGGTGGCCATTTTTAAAGGGTCTCACGTCTTGCTCTTTGCTCAGGTCAAATTCCCGCGAGCTGTCCTTGAACATGGCAACGTGGTGAGGCCCTTCGCTCAATGTCACCTGAGGGAGCGAGAGGACACATTCTCAACAAGAACCACGCTCTTCCAATTATGATGAAAAGTAGTCATGATTCACCGCCAAATTAAATCTACCAAAGACGATTTTCCTCACCAAAGATACAAAAGACAAAGATGCTGAAGTAAGAACCATAGAGAAGCATGTTTCCGGCATTCACCTTCACCGGAGAGCGAGTCATCATCTCTCCCGAGCCCCGTGGGAAGATCCTGGCTTGGGCAATCATCTCCAAGACACTAGTTTTCCCTGCACTCTGGTCTCCCACCACTACCACCTAGAGAAGAAAGCGTGTAATGACATGAGGAAAAGTGTGTACTCGTCTCTAGGCTCGGGCCGGTTCGGGTCAAAGGGCAGCCGCAGATCAGACGTCGATTAAGCGGAAAAATACAGACAAGTGCATAAGCATGATGAGCAGGTAGTTATTGGGATAGTTTAATGGACCGGAAACTTTTCTAGTTTAGCTGCACAAGCAGCTCATTTAATTATCGAGCTGGTCTAGATGGGCACCACGCAGCAGGAGGGGCGGCACATCACGGCTCAGCGTACCCGTGGCAGGTGGTCCTGGGTGTTGTAGTTGGCGTCGTAGTCGGACAGGATGTCGAGAACCTCAGAGTACATGTCGATGAGTGACTTCTGGGGAGGAGAGACAGGCACGGCTGACAAACACAACCTTTTACGAAGTTTCAGATGTGTGAAAAGCAAGGGGTCCTGCTTTTCTGGGACTTTTTTTTACCCTGCAATAAGACTAATTTTCACACACTGATCTTGAATCAGTGCTTATGAGGTAGGCTCCCATTCATATATGTATGAAGAGGCAAAAGGTGTAAACTGACCTGATTGGATAAGCGTTAAGAGCAACAGTAAACTTTGAGCCTGGTACAGTATCACCCAATGAAGTGTATTTGTCCCCTAGCAGCTGGAGAAATGAAGTAACCAGCCTCACCTTCACCTTCCTCTGATGAATACCCTTGTCGTCTTTCTGAAGCACCACCTTCCTTAGCTCCTTGTTCTCCTTCTCCAGATGTTCCAGCATGCGCTGATACTTCATCTGCATGTGAGATCATCCCAGGTATAAAACAAAATTAGAGCACGCAGCCTGGATTGTGATTTAGCCTTCAAGTACTGAGATTTCGGTTGCAAAAAAACACAACTCCGAACAGGGGGCAGAAGTTGACCTAAAGGGAAGGGAAAGATGCACTAAACTGCAATGAGTTTATACATGGATACACTGTAAAAAAAGGCTGCACAGACATAATGCATAGATATGCCTCTTTCTATCTGTGCAGTACCATAAAACACTGGGTATTTCCTTCCTATCTGTGCAGTACCATGGCACAATGGGTACCTCCTTCCTATCTGTGCAGTACCTTGTGACACTGGGTACTTCCTTTATGGGGGCCGTAACAAGAAGAAAAATAACTGAGGTTAGTACCTGAGTCCGGACAAGCTCCTCCTGAAGCTGGTCTATCTTTTCTTTATCTGAGGCCTGTAAAACAAAGTTTGCAGCCAGTTGACAGAAGCTAAATAGTGAACCCGTACTGAGGAGGAAGACCACAGAAATTCAAGACCCAAGAAACAGGATATGTTCATGGGGCAAGAGAAAACAGTGATTGAGGTAGAAGGAAAAACGAGGCAATCAGTATTTGTGGGAAAAATCAGCAGCAGGTCATATTAGAAACATAAACATGTAAAAGATCTGATTAAAACCACAGTGTATCGATTTTACAAAATATGGCATCCCTACTCCATACCTGTGGAGTCACACAGTAAGTACGACAGAACAAGAAACCCACAGCAGAGACAGGCCAGAGGACAGACATCCCACCTCTCCTGAAATTCAACAGCAATCCCTGATAAAAAAATCTGTCGTATCATTACGTTCGGTGGCAGTAAAATATTACTGCATCATTTGATGTATTTTTGGTGCCCAATACATTGTGCTCTTGGATAACTTTGGGACATGCTTTGTGTCCTTTTTTTGAACAAAGAGCACCATCTAGTGGGGTCAAGAAAATACAGCAAGTGGTTCATGAAGTCACTACCACCAGCACCCCTCCCCACAGACAGTAAATTTTACTAGCAGCACTCCAACCAGCCAGCTTGGCTTGGGTAGTTGAATGTTTACACTGGTGTTTTTAAGATATCTTAAAAAGCAACTCTATTCCGGTATTTCCCACTAAAATTTGCTGAGTGGGGGGTATCAAGCTAATCCCTTGTCAGCCTCCCTGAAATCAGTTTGCTTAAAGTGGGATGCTTGCCTTGGTGTCCTCCCAGACCAGGCAAAACATAAGCAGCAAAATCATCTCAGAAGGCCTGGGGATGCATTTCTGGTTTGGATCAATAAACAAACTCAGATTCCTGGACATGCCATGCTGTTAGTCGACCGGAATACCGTCATATCTGAGTATGCATGAAGTGCGGAGGGTAAACGGGGAAGGGAAGGGAAACTGCAGGCAGGGAGGGGGGGGTTCTCTTTCACCCACTCCCAGACCAACAGAAAGAGCAAAATCTCAGGAGGCGTCAGCCTGGCATATTTATATAACCAGGCAGTGGGCGTGTCTCTTGGGCTCTGGGGTGAGTTTGGTTTGCCGAGGGTGGGGTCGCTTTCACCTTGCGCTTGTGCGGCGGGGGGTTGGGGTGGTCACTATCAGGTACAGTCCTGCGCGTCTCCTCCTCGTGCTGCTGGATCTGCCGCTGAACGAGAGCAAGCTCCCTGAGCAGATCCTACACCGGGGCATCGCAGGGGGGACGGGGGGGGGGGGGAGGTGCAGAGACAGGCGTGAAACCATGAGAGGGAAAATCCAAGGTCAAGCTGACCTAGTGCACACACCTCCAATCCAGACCCTGGAAACCCATTCGAACCCTAACCCAGACAGAAGCTGGCGAGCTTTAAACAGACATAGAATCGACTTAGTTAATGTTATCTGCCAGGTTAACAGACATCAGGACAAGGCCTGAAGACAAGGTCAGAAGGGCCTGAAACCATGTGGGACCGCTGGAAAAAAAAAGTGATGAAACATCAGCCGGGAAGTTGCTGGAGAGCAAAGGGATGCGCTGGAGGAAGTGAGAACTGAGAGGCGAGAGGGAAATGAGCTGCAGACCAGGATAAAGGCTGGAGTCTCAGCTCACAAGCTGGGGGTCTGTTCTCCTGCTCCATGCCACCTAGACAGACTACAGGGGCGGAGCAGATGGGAAAGCCCTCACCACAGTGGCGGTTTCCCATAGGAAGTGGTACACATTCACAACGGGTACGCGAAAGACGACAAGATCACGAGGGATGGTGTGCCTCTTACTTGCACGTTTTTAGGATACATTAACCAAGAGGGCAACACGGATTCAAAAAAATGATCAAAGCATAATCACAAACTTGTAATTCATTATTACAGTAAGACAGGGAGGCGCACAGGCAGCCCCTGGCGTAACAGAAAGCTCGTCTCTAGGTGAAAGCATAGCGAAGCCATTCTGCATGATAGCTTACCTTCTTAAAGTGCCTGTCACTGCTGTCTGCAGACTGGCCACCTGTAGCTTTAAATGTGGGGTCCCCTGCAGATTCTGTGACAGGGGGTTCAGGGTGACAGGACATTAAAACGATGATCTGACAAAAGCCATCGTTCTCACACATCTGCCATTGGTACCACTTTACAATAAGGCTCCCTTTTGCCACTTGTAAATGGTAATAATTCATTAATAAAAAGAAAATTGTTTAACAATTTGTTTAAAACTGCTAATTTACCTAATTAGTAACCATATTATAAGCCATTCATAAACTCTTTATATGGGTAGCTTTATCGTAAACTGGCACCCTGCCATTCAAGTACAGAAGCAGCATTACTTTAAAGTTTGGAAAAGTCATGAAATAAAACTTTGCTGCTTCATTTAACAAGCTGAGTGTATCGCTTGCTACTTAGTTTCACTTCAGTAAAAAATCTGCTACACAAAAATCCAGTAGCAATCAGACTGGTGTTATCAGGTAAGCACATTTTCTCCATACATTTGGTATCTGTACCAAGCAGGTACAACAGTAGGATTTCACACTTGAATATAGGACCCCATTCTAAATAGGGTCTAGAACTAAACCTTTTTTGCATCATGACCCAATGTTTACCATACCAGCTGAGGAGTCGCGACCCTATATGAAGTACAGGTGTAAATTAACGCTACGATCAAGCACACAGTGCAACCTGCTATTTACGTCAATCAATGCCTATCGCACAAATCTGATTGGGCGTTCCAGTGAATTTTAAATTAAGCATCTGTGGTTTGGCTTTTTGAATTGGTTGAGTGTTCACTAGGTTTGTGCTAAGCAGTTGCAGACCCAAGACCCATTTATACAGGTTAATTCTCGGATTGGGGCTGGGAAATCTGATCGAGGATCAGCATAGGAGCTTGCTGGTTTTAAAATGCTTACATTTCCAAGGGTCTGTCTCACGACCCTTTCAGAACTCGTGACTCATGGGTTTACAATCGCTGGTCTAGAGCCACCTATGGCACCAAGCCAGTTCGTCATTAGTTTGCATGGACCACAGTTGAAATTTACTTAATGGATCACAGAAGCATGTCAAAGCCAATGTAAAACTGAACTTGTACATGACTTTCCAACTGTTTCAAATTATTACAAATAATGTTTACCAGAAAATGTTTCTACAGGTTATTCCTCCTTAAAATGCAGGATTTATTTTATTATCCCAGAATGAATTCTTCATAACAATAAAGAATTTTAGTAATTTAATAATACATTTTTATATAATTAAGTGGTATTTATGTGATTCGGTTGCAAATTATTAAACAATGCATTTTATTTATCTGCACATATTTTAAGTTTAAAAACTGTAATGAAAGGATTTAAATTGCATGATGGATTACATCAATATTTTGGTCACTTGTAAACTGAGACTGAACTGAAAACCAATATACATACCGGTTCCCAAGAAGCACTAATCTTCACGTATGGAAAAAATCTAAAATCAACAAAGTTTTATTTCCCAAACTTTTGACCACCAAAATTAAAGTGAACATCCAATGTTAAGATAAGAGCAAAACGCTTAGGAAGTCAAAGGAGACCAGCAGACCTTCAGCCTGAAGGAGAGTGGTTACAGAACATAGATCTGTTAATGAAAAGAGAGCAAACAAATGCATTTTAGATGGGCCAGCTAGAGTAGGTATCTGTTGTTAAGTGAAGTATGTAGCATGACCTATACTCATTATTGATGTCAGAAGATTTAACATACCCCAACATAATTCTATTTTTGAAGCACCAATTAATACTGAATTGACTTCATTTTAACAGACATCACCGCAATCAAGGTGTAAGATTAATATGATCGTGCTGTGCTCTAGCCAAGCAGCTAACCAGCAAGGCTTCTCAAAGCTGATACATTCTACTAGACACTGGACTATTTGGTTTGGTGGCCACTACTAGCTTGGTGACCACGCCCTTCTGAGCAGCAGCAACCAATCAGCAGTGGCTTCACAGGAAGTAGCCTCGGAAACTGTGCCAGGAAGTGGCATCACACACACCTAACAACAGACGCAGACCAGAAGCTCCTTTGACTTCATTACTGACAATAACACCTGCAAAAAGTACGCAGGGGGTGGGGGGGCAGGGGGTGGAGAGAAGAAATCATCAAAAGATGGAAAAAGGAAAATGTATGTATTCATTATAACAACAGCACTGAGGCATTTCAGAATGTTCCTTGAGGGCGGTTCACGGCTTCAGGCAACATGTAAATTATAACGACAGGCTGATGATTCTCTACACTTTGTGACATCGGTGAAAGGTCATTATTTTACTGGGGCACTGAAAATTAAAATTCTATCATTTCTTTCATATATTAGCTCACAACCCTCATAAGTAACACAAAATGTGATAAACTGAGTATGTAGCATCCATTACTTTAACCAGCACAGGGCAGAGCATTAATCAGTACCCTTGCTACAACTTGACCCTCACTTGGAATCTTTATAAAAACAAAACTGTAACTTGTAATTATTAAAAGTCACACCATTACCAATAAAACCTCAGGAAAGTACAGCTCTTCTTTGTTACAGTGTTGTGTATGTTAGCATCCTGTATAATTCTTTCTTCATCAGACCTTGAAAACCCAGTTTTACTAGTCTCTTTATGACAGTAAAGGAGGACAAAGCAAGATAAATGTGAAGGTGTCACAATTAGCACGTACATAGCATTTGCAGGTTGTGATACAAAACTAAAATAATCTATTTAAATCCATTTTAGATGATTAAACTAAAGTAGTAAATCTCCAGACATTTAATATTAAAAGCAAAAATATTTCATTTTCAATTAAAGGCAAGTTCGTTTAAAGCAAAAGTTGAAATAAGTCTTAAAAAATAGATATTACTCTGGATTAACATGCAATGTCAATTACTGATTTGGTTAAACCCAAGTGAAAACAATTCAATAACCAATATGAAGTAATCAAATCCTGTGGTTTGCAGTTCAAGATCAACCCAGCCAGCATCAGATTCACACCCCAGTTCTCTCACTAATTTAAATTATCTTTGTGACAGAATTACTATATATTATTCACAGAAGAAAATTTTTATGTTTTGAAAGAAAAATGTAATCCGTGACAACATGGGTATGAACGATTAGCAACACACAATAACCTCCCACACTGAGATTCCAAGCCTAGCCTCTCCTAACTAACTTAATGATTCATTTAAATAATCCGCCATTGGGAAAAATCAGCCAAAAACCTATGTTAAATCTCATCACTTTCTGGGAAGGGTCATTCCATGTCAAATCATCTGACATTCGGACCTCAACGTCACGGATTTTAACGAAACTTGGCATGATTTGGTCATATGAGTAACTCATGAAACTGAATTTGGGCGTGTCTGGGATCAATGTTGAGGGAGATTTAAGTGAACAAAATTTAATTTTTAATTTTTTTTTTTTTTTTTTTGGGGGGGGAGGGGTTTACCTTTAACTGGCTATATTTATCTTAATGTAAGCTGCACAGAAGTGGTCCTTATATTGTTTTAAAGCTATTGTCCAGCTCTATAGATTGAACAAATAATATGCCATCCCCATATGAATAATTACTATGTAAAAATAATAATCTCTTAAGTTAAAGGTAGCGTCACATGGTTTCATATCACTAATGGGCCTTTTTAATGGCAGCCAAACTGACATGAAATGGTATAACTTGTGTGCAGGCGTGAAGCCTGCAGCAGCACGTCACGACTGCTCCTAAGCGAATTTCCATAGGGATTAATATAGTTTTCTGATCCTGATGCACAGGTGTAAGTAATATCATTAAGGTGACAAATATGCTACAATGAAGTTTAATGGAAGCTTCATTAATGTCATTGCAGACACCTGTACTTGCCATTCTATTGAAAAGGTCCACATGGCTAGTAAATATGGCTAATAAATACCCTGAATTCATCAGGGGTGAGTGAGGTGAGCAAATCGGTCCAGTGTAAGTGCACACTAAGGGAATCACTCGACTTTGCAAGCATCAAAGGTTATGTCGTGGCTGCATAGGATGATAATTGGTGGCTAGGATGTGTCGAAGAAACTATGCCCAGCACTGGAGAGTCGAGACTGAGCTTTTTAAATCCTCACAGATCATCTCCATCCTATTCACTCCCGTGACGATGAGGTCTGAAAGTGTGACGATTTGACATGGAATGACCCGGAACATTCTGATTCAAAAGCTTCGATCGGGCGCACAAACAGCATGACACGAGCAGGCAGCTGATGGTGGCTGACGGCAGCTGATGTACAGACCATTGGAGATGAGGGTCCTAAGGAAGGTGAAGTTCTCGCTGATCTTCTCCACATCAGGCAGCAGCTTCGCCAGCTCTTCAGCATCAGGGAGGACACTGACAATCTTTTCTTCATTAGTAAAAGAAAAAAGTGGTGGTATTAATGGTAGTAACTCATTAATAATGTGTTATAACTTGTTTTAAATTGTCTATTAATAATTGACATAGTGTTACAACCTAATTAATAACCAGATTATAAGCCATTCATAAACTATTTATATTGGTAGCCTTATTGTAAAGCGGCACCAAAAACATTAATTAAGTACATCCCAGAGACCGTAATCTACGACCACTTGATGAAGTCCGGGACCTGCTGACATAGACAATGACGAGTGGGTCACATTTTCTTTAGTACCCCTGAATTTAGATTAGTTTAAGCAGAGACTGCTAACTGAAAAGATCACAAAGCCTCATGTTAATAGCATTTACACATGAATATTTAATGTGTCATATGAAAAAAGGCAACACAATGCCATCTTTAAAGAAGACACCATCTACAACTGCGACATGAAACACGCACCCAGGTCAATATGTTCACTGAGCTCCCAGAAGAAATCCGGCACTATCGATGTGTATTCACTGAAATCAGGCAGGAGGTCTTTCCATTCATCGTAGGTCTGAAATTTACAGGAATTCAAGTCTTTATACAAAATGCTTCAGAGAACCTGCATTATGAGTAATATACTCTTTATAAACACTGCCTCAAAGAACCTGCATCTTGAGTAATATACTAGATATACCTTATGCACTAGAGAACATGCATTATGAGTAATATACTCTTTATAAACACTGCCTCAAAGAACCTGCATCTTGAGTAATATACTAGATATACCTTATGCACTAGAGAACAAGCATTATGAGAAATATTTTGTACAATGATCTGAGGGTGGGTGGCAGTCACCCGTCTCACCTTTTTTGCAGTGTACCCTCCTCCCACAGCAGAACCCAGCAGGATGTACCGAAGCTTGAGGAATCTCGTGACCAGCCGGGTAACCCAAAAAGAACGATACTGCTGGAAACGGTGTCCCCCGTGTTGAAGGCGGGAGGAACGCACTGGTGGCCGTGACAGGTTGGTGAAATGCCTGACCGCCAGGCAGTGAGGGTGCTGCGCCCTGCCGGTCCAGGAGAGCAGGTGGTAGGGGACACGGGACATGGGGTGAGGCTTCTGCAGGGATACTCTTACTCTCATTCTGGAGGACACCAGTTTCCGACACGCCACGCTGTACAGACAAACAAATGTTTCAGTATTAAGGAAATATAAACAAATGAACTAAAACTCTGCTTTATCTGCATTTTTAAATGTTTGTAATATTCTGATGAAAACTGACACTTTACCTCTGAAATAACTAAAGGGCCATTTCAAATGTATAGGTTATAGTTGACAGAAAAAATGCAAAAATCTATTATAAACAACACGTCAAAACCTGCAGCTGCCCAGCTTGACATTAACACGTTTGGATAGCAGGGAATGCCAGTAATAACCCTACTTAAAAGCAAGCTAATTAGTAAATTAGTACTTAGACTCCAGCACCAAATCCATCGATATAGTAATTTGTCAAGGTAAATATGGTTTTAAAGTTCAGATAATTACTTAATTAAGTTTATACTGCCTTTTAGTCGCATTTGTAATTCATGGTTCCCTCTAAACGTCGCTGACATTACTGTCTTCATTCCCACTACCTGATGTGAACACAGTGCATACAGTCGCCCTCATGGAAATCCATTCGCTACCCGACGAAGCAGCTAACTACCTTGATAATATTAATATCTATAAACCAATCACTTACCAGGCGACAGAATTTGCAGCACGTAGCATAATGCTATGAGCAAGAGTGGGGGAGGGATAAATGTAAATAACAGTTTTATTTTTTAAAATACACTTTATTTCATTTTTTTTACATATGATACAACCAGCAGGCTAAGGCTAGCTAACAAGGACACGGCAAGAAAGCGGTGACAGGGATACTTCCTCAAAATTGGTCCTAACACAAATGCCTGCCGATCTGAAACAGAAACTCGGATTAAGGCAAACTTTCGTTCCGAGCGAAATTAAAAGTGCTCGTGACATTTCCTTCTAAGATATAATGCAATTATTACTCATCAACTAAAAATACATCTAGACTGTTGGTTAATAATGTGGTTATTTCTTCCAGTTAAATTATTTTTACTAATTTAATACTACTAACAACAGCCATTTGTAGTCACATTTGTGCTTAATGATACTGTTCGTAATTATATATATATATATAAAGGCTATGTTCAAGTGGCATCTGGCATGCGAACAATTAATTAGGCTAAACAACTGGTCAATTGAAAAAAATATAAAACAGTCTGATATGACAACTGCTTTGTAGCTGACAGGAAGGTCCTGCAACAGATTGTGAGAACTGTCCAGCACGTCATCGGCATCCCGCTGCGACCATTGTTGACCTGCAGTATACGCGATGCATGCGATAGGCTTGTAGTATCACCAAAGACGCCTCGCACCAAACCTGGACTGTTTACCCTCCTTCCATCAGGGAGGTGCTACAGGAGCCTTAGGTCCCACACCAGCAGGAGCCTTAGGTCCCACACAAGCAAACTCAGGAACAATTTCTTTCAAACCTTGTCCACTTGACACTATCATCATTCTGAACTCTCTAACATCAACAACTGACCTTTCTAAATA
>JAODKE010000035.1:10814519-10846168 GCA_026779605.1 Mormyrus hasselquistii | reverse complement strand
AGTTAAGTTCTCCCCAAGCGAGCTTGATGGGCCGAATGGCCTCCTCTCGTTTGTATATTTCTTATGTTCTTATGTTTTGGTGCTAATAAAGGCAGGTGGACAAAGGGGGTCACCAGCAAGACAACACCCAAAAAGAAAAGTTTTGTAGGTGGTGACTACAGACCATCTCTCTCCTTATCCTTCCTGACTGATTTTTCTATGGTTTTAGATTTCACTCATGCCCTTTTCAGTACTGGTAGCATGAGGCAGTACCTGCAGCCCATTCAGGTCGCAGCGGTAGTCCTTATTCTCCAAGATGGCACATCCATACATGCCGTTGCAAGAAGGTTGGCTGTGTCTCCCAGCAGCCTCCAGAATGTGGAGGAGATACCAGGAGACAGGTTTACACAAAAGGAGAGCTGGACTGGGCCACAGAAGGGCAACAACCCAACAGCAGGACTGATATCTGATTCTTTGTGCAAGGAGTAACAGGAGGAGCGTTACCAAAGCCCCACAAAATGATCTCCAGCGAGCCACTTGTGTGCATGTTTCTGATCAAACTGTCAGATTCCATTGAGGTGGCATGATGGCCCAAAGTCCTCCAGTGGGACCTGTGCTCATAGCCCAGCACTGTGCAGCTCAAAGAGCCAAAGAGCATCAGAATTGGCAGGTTTGTCACTGGTGCCCAATTATCTTCACAGATGAGAGCAGCTTCACATTGAGTACATGTGACAGACGTAAGAATCTGCATATGCTGTGATGAACGTTATGCTCCCTGCAACATCAACCAGCATGACCAGTTTGACGGTAGATCAGTGATAGTCTGGGGAAGCATATCCTTGAAGAATCACACAGACCTCCATGTACTAGCCAACGGTACCCTGACTGCAGTTAGGTACCAGAGTGAAATCTTCCCCAAACCATATCCCGGAAGCAGTGGGTCCAGGAGTCCTCCTGGTTCAAGACAATACCCGACCTCATGAGGCCAGAGTGTGTAGGCAGTTCCTGGATGATAAAGGCCAATTGGGAACCTCTGGGACATTATGACACTGGCAAATAGCACCACAGAATGTCCAGGAGTTCACTGATACCCTGATCCAGGTTTAGTAGATGATCCTCTAGGACGCCATCGACCTTCTCATCAGGAGCTTGCCCAGACACTGTCAGGGGTGTGTACAGGCATGTGGGGGGCCATACACACTACTGAGCCACATTATGAGTGGCCGTGATGAAATTCAGGCCAGTTGGATGAGTCTGTAATTTCAGTTTTTGACTTTGATTTTCAGTGTGATTTTGAATCCAGCCTTCATTGGTTCAATGATTTTGGTTCCCAGTTACCATTCTTATTTCATGTTCTCAGTGAATCACATAACGTATATCAGTAAAGATTATAAAAGAACTTGAATATTTCACTCTTCAGGATCTAGTGTGTAAGTGGAAGTGTTCCCTTAATTGGTTTTGGGGCAGTGTATTTTATTACAACTGTATGTAATGTTGGTAACGTCTTACTGTGCATAAGTTGTCAATAAAACTTCATTATATGTACACAAAAATCATGTTAAATATGGGATCTGCAGATGGTTTCCTATTATCCGTGGTTCCAGCGATGTGTAGTAGGTCTTGGAATGTATCACCGAAAGATACAGGAGCACTGCTGTATTTTGATAATTGGACATTTTACATTCCTCAGATCAAACCCCTCCACAAAGGTAATTGGAAGATGTGTCATCCCATGATAATTTTACATAAGGTTTGCATGTAGACAAGGAAGATTTCAATCAATTAATCAATACTCTCACTAGGCCCAGGCGATAAAACAATGACTATGTGTATTGCGGTTGACCCTTCATCAATAACAGTAAGATAACTGTTTGATAGTTTGTCTTAAATGCATTAAACATAAAATGTCAAGAAAGCACATAGGCAAAGTTCGGTAGCAGGTGCAAACTCCAAGCATGGTCCTTCCCTGGTTCAAACAGCCTATCATATCCTTTGATAACAGAACGTATTAAAAGTCACATGCAAAGAGTCAGTCATTGAAAAAGTGTATTAGTTTGTAGAACCATCAACAAAAGAAGCATCAAGTACTGACAAAATGAGTACTGTAATAAAACTATTTATAAAAAAATAGACTGGTCATCCTGCTAGCATGGCAGTTGTGTGTCAACAAGCTGTGCAGGAAAACTGCCCTGACCAAAAGCAGGAATATAGCAAACTGATTTTAGTACTTCAGTCTACCTCAAAGCTGAATTTCATTTTGTAAATTACATCACAGTTTATATTTTCTCAATTTGTTTACTGGGTTTTTGAGGTTTTGTACTGTTTATTACGTCTAACAGATATAGGTTGATCTAGAAGTTTACTTTGATTTTCTACATTTAAAAACACTTATATTTGCATACATTTGTAACATTTTATTTAGCAAGTTCAAGAGTTTCTTTAATGTTTATTTACTGCATCTTCCTAATGTTTTCCTCGATGTCCCTCACAGTTTTCCTCAAAGTTGATGCTTTCTTTATTTAATGTATATCAAGGTGAGTTCAGTGCTTTATCCCTATTTAATTTGTGTCTTTGTCATTGTTGCATGGACATAAAAATTATCACCTGTGTTTCTTGATAAATAAAGTGGCTAAATTCTACATAAGGTGGTTAAATCCAAAAGAAAGTGGTTAAATTCACTAAAATAAAACATTTTATCATGGCACATTTTTCAACTATATCACCCAGCCCTAGATGCAAGTGTAGGTGGGGAGCCCAGTCCTTACCTTTGGACCCAGGGCACAGAGGTCCAGGGCAACCCCCTCTCTCCCACTGTAGTCGTTTCCCTCACAACACCAACCTGGATTCCTGAACACAGCAGGAAGGGGAAGGCCTTCATGAGTAAAACAGCCATTAAAATCTTTTCAGCTGAGCCACCCACATGCCGTGAATGTGTCATTAATAACACTGACGAAGGACAGCTGGAAAGAGAGCCTGAGAGAGACACGGGCCACGGCAGCACTTCAGGAAGCGGGCATCACGCCACATCATTGCCCCAAATCGCAGCAGAGACGTGACCGAACAAGAAGCTCGTCACGATAACGACACACTCACGTTCATCATTCAGGTTAGGAATCCAAGTGCAGATCCAATAACAAAGACAGAGACATGCCAAAGGCCCGGCATCCAGTACAGCAGTACAGCACAGTACAGTACAGTGAACGACTCCGGGTAGATGCCTTTGAAGCAGAAAGTGAGGTTGAAGGATTGCACTTATGCGTGGTGAGTAGATAAATGCAGCCACTATTTCTCTGGGAGGATGTATGATTACAGAAAATATGAAACAGGCATCTCAAAACAAAAAGGCAGACAGTGGACACCAGAACCACTATAATAACAGGATAAGTTCAAAACAGGCCCTTTATAAACTAAGTTTAAAAAAGGCGATGGGGGAAGTGCTTCAGACACATATACCCATACATAATTATAATCATTTGTTAGCTGGACATTTTGTGCAGTCAGTCAAGCAGGAAAATGGACTGAAACTATGACTGTGGCTGAAAAGGGCTTAGAGATACAAGGTATTGTTTCCAAAAATACACCACAAAGAAAGACTCTCAAAGAGAGATCCCAGCTGTTTATCTACCAATCAATGTAAAACTTCATACATATTCACAGTCATGATTTACTGGATGCAATTTCAGAAAAGGAGTAGGGGGTTAAATGTATGATAGAAGAACAGACTGCACAGCATAGTGCCAAACCAACAAATACAAAAACAGAAACTGCAGCTACATCATAGGGAACTTTTCACAGGTACCGTACTTTGGATAAGAAAGTACCAAAAGTATTGTTGATTTTCCACTGGCGTGAAATTGGTATCGCTGAACTGAATCACGGTGTGAGGTGGGGTATTTTGTACTGAATTTGAAAAATGGTTATAGTAAATAATAGGGCTGGATGTGCGATATTAATATGAACATCGCATGTTATGCACAAGCGATTCTTACATCGCTAGTCAGCTGGGTTATAAAATCCATGGACATTACGGACATTATAGTGCAGGGGATTTAGGTTTCGCTAAAACATTTTTACTACAAAAAAAACTTAAGTTTTGAAATTTTAATGATTATACGATAATATAATAATATGGTTTCAGAGGCAGGCTATTTGCAGAACCAATCAACAAAGAAAGCACTAAAAAAGGTACCCCAGCTGTTTTGGCACTTTTGGTACTGGTAGTCAATGGAAAAGGGAAGGTACCATAGAAAGTACCATAGCAAAAAAGGTACGGTGTTTGGTGCAATGGAAAAGCTCCCGTTTTAAACACGACTGAGAATGGCTGGAATGGCTAACATTGTCGTGTGCATGGATATACATACACTGTATTTATTTATTTTATTGACTGGCGACCCGTCCTTCTTCATGAGAAGAAAGTGATTCCTGCTTAGAAACGTTTTACTCAGCAACTTGCAGCAGTTCTTTTCCAAGACAGGACAAAAGGCGACATGCCTCATCAAAGCTGCGATCCAGCTTGGTAACAATAAGTATGACCTAATGGCGTCAGTGATAATTCACGGAAAACCCCTGGAGGAAAAGTGGTTTGTCAGAGCAGTACTTTCAGCTCAATACACTTTCCTTATCACTTCCTAGTCCATTATAACAAGGCCTTTTGTTCCCAAACTCTATGTCACTCCAGCCGTCGGCACTGGTCCAAAACGCCACTCAGGGCTCTTGTGTTTATCCCACCCCTGATCTTTAACCCCCCCACCCCCGACCCAGGGTCTTTGTCCTTGTAGGTGATTTCATGCTAGAGGGTTAAGTGTAGTGTGAAAGAATGTAAGTGGCATTTAGCAAAACCATTTAAAATAATATCAAAAGGAAACAAACAGGCCAGACTGATACTTGAGATTTTCAGTGATGAAATTACATTTTAAATTTCATCTAGTACCTAGAATGCAGAATGTAACCTATTCTCTAGCAGCACTTCAGTCACGTACATGTGCCATGACTTAAAAAAAAGCCTGACAGATATCCCACTGTGCGCTACATAAGCAGTCTGGGATATTATCCATTAATCTACTACATGAGACCATGTACACCAGCAGGAGGTCAGAGTATGAAGGAAGACTATATAAAAAAGGGAGACACAAAGACTCAAGATCAAATGGCACAAATCCTTAAGGGAGGCCACATGAACCTGGATTAGGAGCATGGAATGCTAGTGACGATTAATTTAGTAAAAAAATACAGCAACAATGTACTACAGCTGCTTCAAGGATGATGTAGCCAACTCCAGTCTTGTAATAAAGACAATAAACTCATCAGCACATTTTAAGCATGACATACACATTTCCTATCAAAGATAGTTTTCATTGGTCTCAAACTCTCAAAAAAAGCCTGAGATATTGCAAGCAGTCTTGTGATTTGCATGTGAAGAATTGGTGAATTCCTCTAACAGAGAATGACAGAGCTCAGTCAATTTCCTGACCACATGTATGCATTTGCTGTGACAACGCTTTCAGAAGCATCAGCTGAAAACATCTTGAAGTTATCCAGCCTGCACTACTCCCGGCAGCGAGGTATGAGTTATTAGAACAGATGGACAGATGTCTGCCTGATTTGACTTAGGATGGCGATCCGAGACAAAAAAAAAGCTGAAGACAAAATTATCGGCAGCTAAGACCTTCATAAATTGCAACATGTTTTTATGCCATGCTTAAGAAAAATCTCACTCTATAAGATCATAGAGGGGGGTTAGGGGTGGAACAACGTGCAGGGCACCCTGATGAATGCAGGGTATTTATTAGCCATATTTACTAGCCATGTGGACCTTTTCAATAGAATGGCAAGTACAGGTGTCTGCAATGACATTAATGAAGCTTCCATTAAACTTCATTGTGTCATATTTATAACCTTAATGTTATTACTTACACCTGTGCTTGTTATACAATTTCATGTCAGTTTGGCTGCTATTAAAAAGGCCCATTAGTGATATGAAACCATGTGATGTTACCTTTAAGTTAAGATATCTCAGCAACACCTTACAAACCAAAGACCACATTTTTTAGAGATGTTCAAGACATTATGATATAGCTTTAATAAAAAACGGATCAATTTTGAAATATAGTTTTTTTGTTACTGAATTTTTAATATTTTAATTAGTCATTCCATAGCAATTATTCATATTATTTGTTCAATGTATAGAGCTGGACAATAGCTTTGAAACAATACCACTTCTGTGCAGCTTACATTAAGGTAAAACTGGCCAAAGTCATAGATCCCCCCCCTCCCCAAAAAAGTTACAATTTTGTTTGGTAAAATGTCCCTCAACATTAATCCCAGACATTTCAGCTTCATGTTACTCATGTGACCAAATCAGCATGTCAAGGTTTGTTAAAATTCATGACGACGAGGTCCAGAAGTGTGATGATTTGACATGGACTGACCCTCACACTGAGTAGAAAGGACAATAAAGCCAAATGCCCCATTGACCCAAACGCATTTCATACAAGATGTATCTACTGCATGACAACGAATGGACCCTTTGCCAGTAAGACAAGAGATTCCAAATAAATTCAGAAATATCTACCAGGGGAGTCCCAAGGCTGACTGCAATTTGGATCCTGCAGAGAGTCCTGTGTCCAGCACCTCATGACTCAACGGTACATACAGGTCTTTGCCAATATGAATCATAATCTACGACCCTGTAAGACCCTGGAAGGTAGCAAAAAGCTTCAAAATGAGATCACAAACTAAGTATCTCCTGTGAATGTCAAGTTTTTATTTGACGCTATTTAACATGACCTCTGCAGAGATGCACTGACACCATCCGGGATCATTATACAGTGTCTGTGAAAGACAAAAGGAAACTGAAAAGGCCTATTGGTCAACACCTGTCTCTAGCAGACAGCTGACTCTTTAAGCACACTGAGGATGCATCCTAGCTCTCATGGTACTGGGTAACGTGACCTGCGGTCTTGAGGACCTCAGAGGCTCTGGTTGCATAACCAGTCTAAAAATGCTTGTCTACCTAGGACCTCCTACTTGATTGTAACACTGTCTTCAAAATAAGCAAAACAAAATTTGTCAGCAGTGTTGCGTATCAACAGAGTTCACCTAAAAAATAAAAACAGCTGTAAGAGCTCTGTCCCTCTTATTTCATGGTTCATTGTTAATGCTAACAGCAGCTTGGACTCTTGGCTGGAGCGTGGCTTTCTGCCTCACATCATCACCCCAGATTTCACAGCCGTTGCTATTTTGAAAAAAGAACATTTCATCACGCACCAGCTCTGGCTGAGGCAGGTTTAACATGGCCTTGTTGGCGGTAAACCGCAGGCAGCCCACCCGGGGATCTGACTGGTGAGGCACCTCACGTTGTGTGGGGACTCTTCTCACCTGGACTCTGAGCAGCAGACGTTCTGTAGCCGGCCACTGCCTTTGAGCGGATATGTGAAAAGAAGCCCAGGCGAAGGCTCACAGCCTGGGGAAGGAAGCCTCCCGCCCCACAAAAGCCAACATCCAAGGGCTTCAAGAACTACCAGTTAGCCTAGAGAAAAATGGGCAACCTATAGCCTAATATTGCCTGACAGAAGGTAAGCATAAACACTTAAGTGCTGATAGCACGCTAAATATTTCTGAAATAAAAAGTGCTTGCATCACTCATTCCCCCATTAGCCATTGACCTCACTGACGAGGGATCGCCCTTCCTCTTCACAGCAATCTGTGACTCAGCTGCATATGCTTCTTCTAATTATAGGTGGATTATGGCCAGTACAGCTCCAATGATAAACCAATGAGGCACAGTCACAGGTACGACAGCACAAATCTCAGCTTGATAGAAACCATTATGGAAAGAAGTCTTGTTTGGGTCCTAGTAATCTAGACTTAAGGCTCACATTACTGTGAGGAGTATGGTATGGGGTACTGTGCCGAGCATTTCTCACTTACAGTACAGTGTCAATGGGGCAACACTACAAAAACATAGCAATTAAAAATGATTTTTTTTTTATTAAATAAAATATTTTTACCTTTTCTTGAATTTATAAGAATTATACGGGCAATTCACATTCATGATAAAATAATGAATAAAAATGTTAGTTGACATAAATACTGGAGTCAATGCTACTTGTAAGATATTTAAAAGAATTATTAATAAAATACATTAAAAACCTGTCTGTTATAGTCAAGAGTTAAGAAATAATTTAATAAAAACTGTATAAAAAGAATACTTATTTCAGCAAAGCTTGTTGCTCACATTGTCGCTTAACACCATGGCTACTTCTGAGTAGGTATATTTAACAGGAAAAATCCTCCATATCAGACTTAGAGAAAAGAACAGTGTGGTAGAAAATACTGTTGAACATGAATGTCGGTGCATTTTCAAGACATGATCATTGTTTTGCATGATTTAACTCTAAGGTTAGAATGTTTAGGTGGTTAAGCTATTTTTGATAGATTATTAACAGCCTGTTATTTCAACTGGCCTAGCAGATCATCCCAGGCACTGGGCAAGAGTCAAATATCAGTCCATCAAACCAAGAAAGAGGTGCTCATCTGTTCATACTTCCATGTAAAGCAGTCCCAAAGTTCAAGGAGAAGTTAATGTTTAAGTCTCAAACAAAGTCTTGCTTAAGTTACATGATTCTTAAAAGGGGAGTGGGTACCATGGTAAATACCTACTAACTGAAGTACAAACGATGTGACACAGCTAAACACTGAAGGATATGCATCCCAACAAATGTTCATTTCAAGCTTAAAAAGTCGATCTGAAAGATATAACCCCCCACCCCTTAAACCTAAGAATTACAGATTTATTAACCATGATGCACTGCAAATTTCGCTGTACAATGTGCAATGCTAATAAAGCTATTACTTACAATTACTATAAACAATTTAAGCTGATATTCTGAACAAAATTCCATCCAAATATTAACAATGGTTCACCTGGACACTGCTCATTTATCAAGGGGGATCTCACAAAATACTTTTCAAAGTAGATCTGTGCAAAAAACAACATAAAATGCAAAAGAACAAATAAATACTTAGTGTATAATCAAAGTGTCTAAGAATACAGAAGGTCTCGGATATCAGACAGACAGTGTTACCCTTGATTACTTCTGATATCTTACAGTGACCCGGTGAGAATGGCAGCTGATCTCACCCTCTGGCATCTACAATTACACAGATGAACCCGCTACCCTGTAGGGCTGGATATGTTTTAACAAAGGTGCAAAAGCATCACAGAATTTCCAAACTCCATACATGTCCCCTGTCCTGTAACAGTCCCAGAAAGTAGGACAGACCAAGCATTGCATCAATCTCACTCCTTATTTCCTCTAAATTATTTTGCATGTGATAAGCATAAATCTCAAATGGTGATATTCATACTTTGAGTCCACAGCTTCCTACATCTGTTGTTTAAAAGCGTAAAATGCATTAATTATATGTGCATGGTTAGCAGACACAAGTAATCTGGCAAAATTTCTTGACCTTAACCAACACTAGAGCAAACTAATAATAATTCCAGCAAATAAAGAAATGAATCCCATCTGAAAAGATGATTTAACAATTGCTAATTGTCCTTAGAGGAAAAATAAAAAGCACACAGACCGTGGGATCATGGGATAATAAAGGTTTATTCTATTCTATTCTATTCTAAATGGTTTCACTTAATATGTCAAAGGTTTAATTTTGGACTCGTTCGCTTTTGAACTTGTTACATTCCATAAGCACTTACTCAGTGGAGTATCAGAGTGATCCTGTAGGCTATCATGAGCAGCTTAGGGCAGGGAACACCCTGGATGGGACGTCAGGCCATCACAGGACTCACACCCAACTTAGAAAAACTAATGAACCTAAATGCATGTTTTCAGACTACAACAGAAAGTCAGAGTACCTGGAGGAGATCCGTGGAAACATAAAGAAAACACACAAATTCCAGAAAAAGAGACGGGATTCAAACCACCTCAGTGGGGAGGTTTCTGGCAACAGAACAACAAGTAATTAAATCTGGTAGAGCACCACTTACAACACCTTCAAGTGTGAATTATTTTTTTTTTAGTTAAAAAAAAAAAAACGCCCACAAGCTGAGTAACAGACAAGACATTAGGCTTAAAAAGGTGCTCAAAATAAGTTCAAGTTCAACAGAAAAGACAGCCAGCAAACACATATGTCCTGGCTCAAATAAAATAAGAGCATGCCAATATATGTAACAATGTAAGATGAGCGCTGAACAGCAGAACAACAGTAACAAAATGCAGTCATCTCCAAATCCTGCACTGCAGCTTCAATTATGCATGCAAACTTGCATATGAGTTGAGAAAATATTGTGGGGACACATCCCACAATCTATATAATAATAATAATAATAATAATAATAATAATAATAGTAGTAGTAGTAGTACTTATTGTTAGTGTCGCTATTATTTGATACGTTATTGATCCCTGTGGGGAAATTCTATTTTCGCCTCCCCCAACTTGCTCTCGGTAGGTCAATAAGCAGAATAAACTCCACGTGCAGAGCCAGCAGACTCGTAGTTCAAGGAAGGATACAGACACTCATCAAAAACTTAAACATGTTGTAAGATGCCTAAGAAACGGCTACTGACGAAAAGTAATTTACAGTAATCACGGATCTAACAGGTGATGTCAGCCAGGCGAATAGCCAGGGAACCGGTGAATCCACAGAGCATACCCTCAGTATGAGACCCATATGAAAATCTACAAGGGAGCCTGTAAATCCACATAGCATACAAGAGCCATATTAAAATTGCACTAAGGGCTGAGAAGAGACTGCCAGCGCGTGTTGCTTCCGAAAACCAGAAGTATGAAAGATGTGAAGTCCTTCCGAGAAACCAGCCAGATGTGCTGAGGACATACTGGGTGCTGGGGGGACGTAACCTATTCGGGCGGTACAACAGCATGGCGATGCCAAAAACGGCGATGATACCCAGGCGGCATCCCGGTTTGAGAACCACCTAAATAGTCTTTGTTAGATGCCAATGCTATCCAGGCCAAACCGGTTACGGAGGCACGAATCATGTCAAAGAGACACGACACGGCGGACTAGTAAAGATACCACGTTTCCAGAACGGGCAATTAAATGAAAAGGGTTTACAAATTAGAATGTACAAAAACAAAGGAACAAGCTAAGCTTTGTACGATCCTTTGCTTCGCCCACATCCCAAAGAAGTTGCGAGAGACACACACCGTGTATGGCCGATAAGCCGGTACCTCAGACATACCCAGCGACCTCAGAAACTAAAAGACACGCACTCACCCAGAACCACCCGGACTTTTAAGTATCACCTCCGATTCATAATGTGACCGAAAGGGCTGTCGGCGGTGTTGTTCTAAAACAAGAAGGCAGACTTCGCTTCAATGGGAAACACACGGCGTGGCGATAGGCGACAATGACAGCTCAGCGCGGCAGGAGAGAGAACGGACTGCTGCCCAGGGCTTCCGAGGCTGAGACCGGAAAAATGGGACAGATCACCGGATGTGGCGTCACGCCGCTGATGAGTAGCGAGCGCGTGGCGTTGTTCTGGTCCTCTGTTCGTGTTATGGTGGTTGTAAATGCTAAACTGCAGCGGAGCTATGATGAATGTAGCATTACGCATTTAATTTGAAAATTACAAGTGGGTATAGAAACTGAATGGATGGAAATGCAAAATGAAATACAGGTTTTGCTAGATTTGACAAGTAAAATGGCGAAAAGGAAATAATGATCTGTTTAACTTTTTGCATCTTAATTCTTAACTATACTCAAACTTCGTTTCAGACAGGGCCATACTAGAGAACTTATAACATTTATTGTTATGGTTATGTTTATTCAGGCGGTGAGTGTGGGTTTATAGAAGATAATGTTAACTTGTTAAACTGGTTTAATATTAACCCAGGAAGGACAGAGTGGCGTTCAGCACAATATCGATGTTTGCTACAGTCACAAGCAGGAACTCAGACTCTCATCTGATTAGTCACCCCCAAGACAAAATTAAGAAGGACTATCTGAACTATATGATCATTTTATTGTTAATATCCCTTAAATACAACCTACATGAAATTTTTACAGTGATACAGTGTAATGTACAGCCATGATTCATATTTAGAGGGCACACCTAATACAATCACCCTTGATTGCTTAGAACAGTGGTTCTCAACCTTTTTTTGCAGTGGGCCAAGTTCAAGTCTCACAGGCCGCATATTATTTACATGTGACGTCATCAACGCTCAATAAACAGATATTATGCATCTTAAATTATTACAATTAGATGTATTATCATTAGAGAGTATAATTCTACTTACCATTAATGGGACACTATTATTATTTAATTTATTTTTAATTTATTTTTATGTTTTTTTTACGTGGTCAGCATCGCGGGCCACATTTGCATTTGTGATGGGCCGCATGCGGCCCGCGGGTTGAGAACCACTGGCTTAGAAGAAGTTCTATAAAAAGTGGTGTAACAATCTGATTAACCCAATGGGATGCTACAATATCTATAGACCTATACCTGCGTTTTATTTCAGTAATCAGCTAAAGTATGCCCAATTAGGAAGATCAGATACCAGACCTAAAGCAAATGGCAGTAGGCACTAAGGAGCCCTTAAAGTACTCAATCATGCATCTTAGGTAGGTGCACTGAACTGATGCCTTTCAACTGAATGAGATCTCTGTCGAAGGGATAGGGCTCATTGTTCAGAAGGCAGCACACATTTATTCTTTCCACCACTGGTTTCAAGGAATCGAGACTTAGTCCTACGACAGAGCTTTCCTCAATCGTTACCTCATTCTAGCAAGATCCTTCAACATGATGTCACCCCCCAGTAAACAGCAATGAAGAAAACAACACCTGCGATGATAAACTGCAGAACAGGTTCCTTTATAGACTAACCTCCGTGTTGTCAGTCCAGCCTGCCATTAATGTATCTGCTGAGGACTCTACACCTCTAAAATCTCTCCAGATGGTGACATCAGTCAGCAGCTCCCTTTTCCACCTGAAGTCCGTCAACTGTTGTCTTTCTGATTCTGAGCCGCACGTGGTTCTTCTTAAAGCACCCAACAAAACTCTTCGCCATTTGTACTAATTTTCTTTCGCTTCACTGATACATCCCGCAAACACAGTGGCAGTGTGGGTGTGATGGTCCTCTTCCGTGCGCTTTGTGCCTCTATGCCTTGTCATATGCTGGAGCAATAAAACCGATTTAGCAAACGCCTTGAATCCAGTTGTGAGAAATCTCAACTGTAATGTTTGTTAAAATAAAAAATGCTGCAGTAACCCAGGTATCATTCTTTAATTTTTCAGCAATTGTATCAGCAGTGTTTGCAGGCTGTAAGTGTGCATTAACATCTACCCCTCTTGCCTGACCTGACCATGTGTTTAATGGTACAATATAGTTGTTGGCTCAGATACTTTTCTTTGAGTGCACAAAATACTACTTTGCCTTATCATATGTTACAAAGCACAAACAACAGATTTGGAAGCCTACCATATTTGTTAGTGCTCAAGAAAGCAGGCACAGGGATCACATCCTGCTGTTCTGTAATGCTCTGCTGCTTTTAAGGGATCTTGCATCTAGATAATACCTTGGGGAATAAAACAGATTAAATCGTCCTAGTTCATTTGATTGAATGTTGAAGGATCTCTCTGTGAGCCTACACTAATGAATGCAATGGTGTCCACGCTAAGACAGTAACAGCAGACTACCACATCCCATTCTCAGGCAAGCTCAAAGACTCTTACAAAACAGCCCCAACAGCACAAGCTGGCTTCTCTTGCATGAGCTGCACATGAAGATCGGCTGGTCATTCAGATATTCCATGCACTGCGTTTGCATGTAAAAGCTCTCTGTCACTGGGATTAGTCACATGGTGCTCATTCAGACTGATGTGCCTGAATTGACCACACATACACCACACTGGAAAAACTGCCATTTAAATAATGTGCAATGTATCTGCTCCCTTACCAGATGCATCTGCTTATCCCATGAAGTAGGTGTGCCCCTATGTTATTATAGTATTTTTTATTTTAGCTTTTACTTTTATATTATTTTCAGTGTTCATTTGAAATCCATTTCAATTTTAGTTAGTTTTCAGTTTGTTTTGTTGTTTTTTATTTTACAAAATATCTCTATTTAGGTTTTTATATAATTTAATTTCAGTTTTAGTTTTTCTACTCCTGTGGATAGACTGAAAGTCGTAGAGCTATTTTAGATCTGTGATCTGTAGAGCATCCTAAAGGGGTTTTATTTGAACACAGCCAAACAAACAGGGACTGGAAATAAACAGGGACCACAAGGGATTAAAAATGAGAAGGCATGGAAAAATAGACATGGAAATAACATGAGCTGACAGGTGGAACAGCGTTAATGATCGAACCAACAAGGATGAGACAAACAGGTACAGATACATAGACTAACATGAGGCAACAAACATCAGGTGTGGTCCTTCAGGCAGGGAGGGATTATTGGTTGTGAGGGCCCCCCCACCACCAGCAGCACCACCACAACCACCACAATTCAAGGGCCCTTGGCAGCCAAACGCCCTCCCTCCATGTTTCCATCAGAGGCCCTATAGGGTCAGGGGCCCTTGTAGGCAGAGGATCAAAGAATGTAAGCCCTCTAAAATAGACAAACGAAAATACATTGTTGATGAGTGTTGCAAATTGTTTTGGGCTAGGGGCCCCATGGGCCCCCTGCACCCCAAGGGCCCCTGGGCAGAGGCCCCGCTGGCCCGGTCCGTAATCCGTCCCTGCCTTCAGGGTCAGGTGAGGGAGGAGACAGGAGGGTCAGGCAGATGTGGTGGGCAGGACACACCCTTCCCTGAAGCATGCCCTCCGGGCATGAGGGATGAATGACAGGGAGGACACCAGAGCATGTGAGCGGAGTGGAGCGGTGAGAATTTCCGCTCCTCGCTCATGAGGCTGTTGGCTCCGCCGCTCCTCCACTCTAATTCGCACTAAGCCGCTCCGCTCAACAACGCTCCTAGCGCCGCTAAAATTTCCTCCCGCTCCAGTCAAATCGCTCCACGCTCGCTCCAGTTTAAAAGAGGGAAAAATAATCTGCATGCCTAACAAATGTCACCTTAAACCGAAGCCTTATATCATCAAGAAATATGAGCAACGGCAACATTGCCACTCAGAACAGAAAATATTTATTTTTAAACAACATATAAGCAACAACGGACTGGTTTGGCAGTGGCATATTCTACACAGAAATAAGCTTAAAATAAAGGAATCAGTGGGCTTAATAGCCTAAAGAATATACAGGCTAAGCATTCACATTTTAATTTCCTCAATTTTTTTCTGTTGATGCTGCTGCGTCTCTATAAAATAAAATTTCACTGACAGCGTTACGTGAAGTTAAAAAATCCTGTTAGGCCTACTTTGAATGACAAAACTAATTTGGTTACCAATATTTACCTTATAGGCTTTTATACTTTTATTTACTTTATAGAATTGATATGCTACAACCATATAAAACTTGCTCACGTTTTGCTCTGACTTCCGCCTGTTCGCTATCATATGTTTCCGATGAAAAGTGATTCCAAAGTGAATCTTTACTCACTGAAACAGTTTCACCACATTATTGTTCTTGCTCTACATTATTGTCATCTATACGTTTGATAGGAATACTACACTTGTATGATCTATCAGTTTCCTTTGTGAAATACTTTGCGAATTCCATCTCGGCCAATTTGTGTAACAGTCTTGATAATTGTACAGATGAATTCTGGGTAGATTTGGCCACGGCTTTGAGTCGTAGTGTGAGCGGTATCGGAGCGAATTTGGAGCGTGACACAGCGACCGCTCCAGCCTTAATTAAAAAACCGCTCCGCGCTCTGACTAAATTCCTCCCACTCCACTCCTCGCTCACGCCCCGCTCCACTCTGCTCACATGCTCTGGTGGACACACAGGGTAAGGAACAGATAGGACACTATATAGGACAGGGCATGGCAGGACCGAGAGGGCACGTGGGACAGACACTACAAAAGGTCAGAGGGACAGAACCATAGGACGGGGCAGGACTAATGGCATAAGGGGCACAGAACAGGCAGGGGTCAGACCAGGCACCAACGGGACAATAGGTGAGACCCATGGACAAAATCATGCATAGATAAAATATACCAGACACTGGAAATTATCAGGTACCAGGGACAATCAATAGGGACCTGGGAGCAGAAAAAACTGAGACAAAGACAAACAGAACAGGCCATGCAGGCCAAACCAAACGAAAAAGTAGAGAGGCAACAGAAAGGAGTGGGAACAGAAGAGGGAACCACTGAGGACACAGGACGGGCAAAAACAAAGGCAGGACAGGACACTGAGACAGAGGCACGAAGAATGAAAACTAGGGCCATCTACTGGATCCTAGGAAGCTGAGCAACGACCCTGGGATGTGGATCCTCCTGGGCCCACTTACCGGCAAGGCGGAGCCAGACTGAAGGGCCAGTAGAACCGGAGGGGGTCAAGGGGTCTGCTGGACAGGAAGACGCCAAGAGGCATGCAGGACAGGAGCAGGAGGGTGCCAAAGGGACTACAGGTCAGGAACAGGATGGCGCCGAGGGAACTGCAGGGCAGGAGCTGAAGGGTGCCATGGTTTCTCTTCCCAAGGCCACAGCAGGAAAGGTATTCGGGCACATAATGCCAGGATGACCAGGGCTGGGAGGTTGGCCCAGACAGCGTGTCTGGAGATGGAGATTCAGCCAGTCCCTCTTCCCTCAGTTTGTATCAATGACCGCACCAGGACTTAGGACTAGGTTGGTGCAAACATTAGGCTGAAGTGGGGCACCATGGTAGGGCAATACCTAGATAGTCCCACTCCTAGTCCTCTGGCTGAGCATCATCTAAGTTAGCCAAACACGGTCCAGCAGCGGAGGGGGAGTCGGGCATTAGCCCGCCAGTGACTAGAAAGTCAGCCATTGGTTTTGCGGCGGCCGGGGAGTCAGGTGCTGACCGGGCTGCAACAAGCAGGGTATGAGGAGGACAAAGTGGGTGTCTGGGCAATGGGTGGAGACAAGGATAGCATCGGTGGGACACCAGTAGACTGGGCTAGAGCCAGTGGGAAACTAGGAGACCGGGCTGGAACCAGTGGGACATCATGAGACGAGGCAAGGCCGAGACACCCGCAGGCAAGCAAGACAAAGCCAGGACACGTGAGTCAGGTTCAGTCAACACGGCTGCTGCAAGGCCAGGTGCATGAGATACAGCCCTTCTTAGGCTGGGAGCCTGGGACTCGAGGCAAAAGTCGAAATGGGCAGTTCCCTAATTACAGCTCTGCATACGTGCATCACTGCCCTGCTTTCCTTGCTGTCACCATTGGTCCCAATAGAGCGGATGTCTATGCCTTCTGTCCTCCCTACCTTCACTTCCAATAAAACTGAAGGAAGATGAGAAACACAGTGAAGAAAATGTCTGCAATGCTGCACCTTGAACTGTCAGCTGTGCGACCAAGCTGTTTATGATTAAAGGCGAAATTAGGGGGATATCTTCAACTGGCGTAACGATGAATAAATCTAGTGCGACTTGCATGTGAGTAGATTTCTGTAAGCTAAAAAGCAGTTTTGCTACAACTTGTCATATACAGATGAGGTTCTCTTCTAGCTGCAGAGTTCCATATAGTGTTCTGCTACCTTCAAGCTACGCTAACGCTTATCTTTAAGTGTCCCTGCACAAGGACAATGGGTATGTGCCTTTAGATGTCGTCTCATTCCATTAATATCATCAGGGTACAGCCAGGCCCTCTGCCTTCCAACAAATATCAACAACACTGCATGAACCAGCCCTAAAGACATTAATCATTTATCAGGCCGATAGTGGAGCCATGTGCTGAATATCTCAGGGCTGTGCCAGACATCCACAGTTTGACCTTCCTGATCGGCATGAAGGAGAGTTGCCCTTTGCTGCCTACCTAAAAATCACAGTGCCGTGCGTACAGATTGATGGTTGTCAACTGTAAGTAAACTGACATTACTACAACATTCCAAAACATCTGTCAGTGAAAAAGAGCTATTTGTATGGGGATGCATGCTAGATTGTGTGAATAACCCTGTTCAGGATTAATATCTTAGCACAAAGAATAATAAGACTTTGTAAGCAAAGCACTTGTGTTGCATCATGTGATTCATGACAGCCTAAAGACAAATTAGCCAAGCGTCACGGGACTCCTCTGCAAGCAGTACTCCTTCCAGAAAGTCTGCTTTTTAACCAGAGCTAGGCTTATGTATAATAGCATCATTAAAAACAACCATCCCTCCGTCCTTTTTCTATAAGCACTTGTCCTACACAGGGGTGAAGGGGAGTCTGGAGTCTGTCCTGGAGGCTATGGGCTCAGGGCAAGGAAAACCTAGGACAGGGCACCAACCCATCAGAGGGCACACACACACACACACACACACACACACACACAACCACACACCATTCACTTACACATACACATCTATGGGCAATTTGCTAACTCCAATTCGCTGTTAAAAACAGTTACTTGTAAATGTTCCAGTACAAAAGCTGATTTCTAACCAGAAAAGATTCTTTAAGAATGACAGCAATGTATTCCTTGGACAGCGCTGTCACACCCTCCCCGTATCTAAGCCTTACTCCTCCCACACCCCCAGCCTCTACAATTTCTAGAATTACTGGATTGTAAATCTGAAAATGTAAAAGCCAATAAATGTGTTTTTACCCAAATGGCCTAAGTCCTAGTCGTGACACTTAACTCTTAAACTACACATTTCTTGCACATTTCATCTATATGCCACTTTGGTCCGGGTTGGAGACTCCCCAGGCCAACACATGATCCAGTATCTCTTTTTTGCTCACCAGTGCAGTGTTGGGAATAACGGCTCTTTAAGGGGAGCCAGATTTTATGGCTCCGATCTTTGTTCTTTTTTTTCCTAGGGGCTGAGGGTTACTAGGTTAATCTATGAAATATCACTAAGATAACGATAGGGTAAGATTTAGATTAGGGATAGACTTGCCCACCACGTCTGCCTGACCCTCTTGTCTCCTCCCTCACTTGGTCCCGATGAGCCATGCCTGATGCTTGTTACCTCACATTAGTCTATGCATTTAAGTCCCTGTTTCTCTTGTCCTTGCAAGTCTGGTAATTAACGTCGCTCCTCCTATCAGCCCGTATCCTTCCTCATTATGGTCCTCACATTTTGATCCCTTGCAGTCCAGTTATTTCCAGTCTCTGTTTGTTTAGGTTCAATTGAATAAACCATCAAAGCACCAGCCCTCAAGCCCTTTGTCCCTCGTAAGGTGACACTTAGACATCCCAGCAATACAATTTAATTTTGCACGTGTTGTCTAGTTTTAACAGCACTAAATTTATTGTATTTAATGTATTACCAGACCTAATGTCAATACCTTGCACTCTAAGCGTTATGAAAGATGAAGCCATATCTTCTTGCTTTGTCAGTGAATTTACCTTCTGTATGAAATGTGTTATGTAAATAAAGGAGTTGCCTTGCCTTGAATGCAATTCATGTAATAAAAACATTTTTGGCACAATTTCTGCCAATTCTGCCTTCAGGAAACCTAATGTGACAATGTTTAACTATTGTGACTGACTTATTCTCACTGTTCACGTAATGGAGACTGGAGTGGATTTAGGGCAGGCAGTGAAATTTGAGCAAAATGATAAAAAAGAGCATGTCAAGTATTCCTTTTGTTCGTACCAAAGAGCCATTGAAAAGAACCAGATTGTTTGTGAACTAAACATCTTTACTTTGCTGGAGTAGCTCTGCTGCATATGTTCACACGATAAGCACCCCTACAGACTTGTGTTTTTTTTTTTTAGCCCGGTCTGAATTTCCTAGCTAAAGCACCTTAAATGCCACAGGCAGACTAACTCCCAGAGGCAGTTTCTGCCTCGGTCCAGTCATATACACACTTGTATGACGTAATCTCAAATGAGTTACCATGTTGTATGTGTTTCAATCAACATATCCAAACTTGGGGGGTACTTTGCTCATAATCATATTTGTGATGAACAATGAATGAATATGAAAATCTACATTTATTTTACAAGACATTACAATAACAGCAGTAAGCTCATATTTTGTACATTGGATTTGTCTGTGTGTTTGTAGATTTAGTTTTGCATATAGTGACTTGGACCTGGACAATGAGGATTTGCATGTAGACGCATTCATTTGTGACTTGTGATCTGACTTACACTTGGAATAGATACCATTGAAGCACCTATTTTAAAGACTAAAGGGAATCCCCCTGAGATGTTGCATGCTCTCTGGCTTTCCTCTTCGTCCTGCCCATCTTTATTAATGACTGTGCAGTTTGTGAAATGTACACAGAGCTGCCTGCAGCTGTTACTATCTGAGTGGTATGTGGTTCTGCAATGTGGTTCTGCAAGTCCGGACTCTGTGCCACCGCTGTGCAAGGCCCTTAACTTCAATTTCTCCAAGAAAACTGTTTGATCTGGCTTTCTCTGATTGTCATGCATACATTAGTTTTGACAAAAACATTTACTAAATGAAAAAAACATGTTTTGTTGTGATAGCAAAGCAGGCTACGGGCTGGTGTACTCCCCAACGGCCACCTCATCCAACATACCTTGAAATGATGTCCTTAATTATGGAACTGAACAGTATGAGTTTCTTTGTCAAATCTTGTTGGCCTGTGGTAATGTTGTACAAAATGTAAGCCCTTCATCTTGTAAAGCCAGGTCATGACAGTGCCTAAATTTCATTTTCTGCATGCATCTTGCTAGATGGGGGAGAGTCTGGACACCCTAGAGCAGGAGGAATTTAGGTCATTAATTCGGCCATCAATTCGTGACATGAATGTCGTATTTTTGCCCACAGCCCATGTGACACGTTTGTAGGGCTGATCCCCACCTTGCTTTCCTTTGCTTGCCCCCCTTCTCTGTTAAGCCCCAAATGGCTGTTGTGCTTGTTTCTTACCTCCATGCCTCCACATGATCATCACAGTGTTAGTCAGGAGGTTAACTAGGTTTGATTGTACGGTGCATCCATGAAGAAAGTACTCATAGCTGTGCTGCCCCCCAAGTCTCCGTACCATTGCCAGTGACAGAGTAGCTGCTGCATATTGCTTGTGGGTGTTGTGTCGCTCCACAGGTGAGGATTCTGTGCCCATTATCAGAAGGTCACCAGTTCAAATCCCATGGTAAGCAGAATGATGCCACCGTTGGACTCCTGAGCAAGATCCTTAAACCCAGTTGCTCCAGGGCAGCTGGATGCTGGTCGATCTTCTGCCGTGACCCCCAAGTTTGCTCTCAGCTGTCCGTGTGTCTCATGGGGAGCAAGATGGGACAGACGCAAAGACAATTTCCTCTTAGGAGTTAATAAAATATGAGTAAAGATTATTTTTGAGAACCTAATTTGTAGAGAGTCATACGGACAACTGCCATGCTTTTCATTTGAACTCAGGATCACGTCCACCAACGTGTGGTTCATCACCGGTGTCATCTGAGCCCCTTCTCCATTCACCCGTCCAATAGGGAGACTGGCTTGCATGACAGCAGTTCTGGGCAGAACCTATACCATAAGTGCAGTAATGGGGGAATTAAGCAACACGTATGTAACCTTTAGCGTCCTGTTCCGGCATCAGATGATTGACGTTGCTGGAATGGCAGTCAAGCTCTTTGAGAATTACCAGCGAAATATCTTTCCCTGCTATGAGATACCTGCTCTTGTGAAACCTCCATCTCTCCAATGGTCAGTGAGCAGTGCTGAGCAACATTATTAGTGCTGGCTGGGCAGCGGGAGCACAGGGTCCCACAGGTCTGAAGGTACACTACTGCCAACTGAATGAGCTTATATTTCCCATTTACTTTCAGCTCCTAAGACTCTTGTATTGAATCTTACACAGGCAGCAATAAAGGAATTTTGCCAAAGATCCCACTGTGATGGTTTTTAAGTACCTGATCTTCTGAACACAAGCTCATGATTTGCTGTGTTTTCTAAACCTCTTCTGGACTGACCAACTCCAGCAGCAGCTACTGCCTGTAACAGCTCACAACGCTGCATTCTGGAAAATTCCTGTAATATACCTCCTCTTATTGCAAGTCATTACCATTCTACCGATGGATTTTTATGATTTTTCATTTTAGTTTGATTTTTAAACTCCCTCCAATCCTGTACTGGATAGGTGGTTAAAATATGAAATATGCTTCTTGTGCAGTTCACAGCTAAGCAATGCTTCCATTTCATTGAATTTTGATTCTGTATGAACATTAGAAAATGTAAGTGCCCTTTGGACATCACATCTGAGCCTAGTCTTTCTTCGGACTTTCCACATTACAGCGACTGCTAGAGATTCCACTGGCTATGCCAGAAACATTAATGTGCCACGCAGAGTAGGGCCAGTACGAGTAAATTCACATTGAAATATACATTAAATTAACCAAGAACTAAGAGCGGTCGTAGTCACAGAATAGGGCCAATATAAAGGGAATTGTGTGTTTCATTATGCTTTTCCCACAACTAATTTACAAATAACCTCTAATTTGCATTCTAACGCTAAAGGTTTTCACATCATATAGAATGTCAATGTCTAAACACATAATGTTGATGTCTATATGTCTGACTGTCTACATATAAATAATATAGTTTTTGCTAGCTACTCAAACTGACTGAACGGCAGAAATTTCCAGATCTGAAAAAGTAGGAAGGAACGAGCAAACAGTCAGCTTCCCTGCATTCCCACTCTTATTTGCTGAATGAGATGTGCCTGCGGAGTAATGTATTTGTTTTATTACGTATTGAACTGGCTATTCGATTGTTACTGATAAGACGTTGCTTTGCTTATTTTGATAACTGAGTATTGTTACTCATAATATGGTTTGTACTGAATTTGCAATCTACAAGTACGCCTGTAACCTTGGTGCATAACCTTTTGAGGGGAAAAGTTATATCAATCAAAATGGAAGACGTGACCAGCTATTCCACATAGTAATGTAGTAAAAAAGGCACACTTTGTGATACACACAATCTGCCAAAATATCGATATGCATAAACTTGTGGCAAATTCGGAGAGATTCTGACCGTGAATATGGTGTGATGTATTTGCCCTGCTGTGCATCTCTTAGGAAAAAATCTCCTAAATAATTGTGAATGTCTCAGGTCTTGTAATTCCAAGTAATTCTTCAGATAGCATAAAGCGTCACTAAGCTTGCCACTTCAGCGCTAGCTCATTGAAAGCACTGTTAAATCAAGCATTTTGAAATATATAGAGAAAGTATCTAACGCCGACACTGAAGAGATTACGATAATCACACAATGAATGGAGTGCAGATTTAACGAGGGGCCCCTTTGCATGTATTTAAGCAATTCCTACTTAGTGTTGAGGATGAAGCTGATTGGATACCAGACCCTAGTTTAGCTGTTTAAAAAACAATGTTTCCAGAAGTAATTACAAAGGTTACTAGAGAATTGTTTTCATATAACCTACTTTCCCAGGGGTGTATCAGTCACAGAAAGATATGTCCCAGGATGGGGACTGCTATCACATGACATGCTGGGTCACATTACCTGTTTGTTGGTTGCTCATTGCTGCATTGCAGGGTCTTCTGCGGCCTTACCGTCTCCTGGCCTGCCAGTTGAGTCAAGTGAACAGCTCCAACGAATGTTAAACCCCTTAATAAAGCTTTCAGGCTGCAGAGCGAGAATATTCCCAGGCATACCCGTAAGGCCAATTTAACCTCATTAAAAGACCAGTTAAGAATGTAACACCTGCAATAATGATTTATTAAACCTGTACATCGGTAGAGGAACTGAATTGAGGAAAAGCATTTCCTCCATGACTACTCCAAATCTTTGCATTGTCTCCGTATCATAGCAGGGAAGTTCCTTCCCTTCCCATCTGTTGCTACGGCTTTGGAACACATTCCCCGAGCTGCAGGAGACAGAAGGCAGGAGCAGCAGAGATTTATTACTGGTGAAATAATAATGTGCCACGAAGTCTGTGCCTTATCACACTTCTCAGATTGACTATGAATGCCTGACATTAAGTGTGGCTGCTCTGGTGAAGGGAAATGATCCCCAGGGCTCCTGAATCAGCGGCTCTTCTCCCGAAGGCCATCCTCCCACAGTGCCGCGTTTGCTGAAATCCCAGCTAGGCATTAATCAGCGGGCCGGCTGCAGAGGTGTAATGTTATGAGACCAGACAGCTGGAGGTTTTCTCATAAAACGACGTTTGGCAGGAGCGCTGCTTTGACCCTAATCTCTACTGTAAATTTATGGTGAATGAATCATTCGATTCAGGAAGCGAGGGTGACGGTTCCTCTGATTTTCATTATGTGGGGTCCATATTGCTCCTAATGCACATTGAAGTCTGTGTCACAAAAATAAGATCTCACACACTTTTTTAACCTTATAATATAATTAGGATGAGCCAAGCGTATCAAATAGAATGTAATTGAATGGTATTTGATGGCCCTGCAACCTTGACCAGAATAAGCAGTCAGACGATGGATGGACACATAGATGGATTTAAGTGTAGCTTAACCAGCTGATCCTGAGACAGCTTGAGGTCCAGCACTTTATGGCAGATTCAGAGCTCATTCAAAATTGTTGTGGGTTACACATGAACAAATCCATGTTTGTGACGGTTTCTGAATTAATGTGCACTTCTCTAATCACTGCCTCATTTTATAAGGAATTAATAATAATATTCTTCATGCATATTTAATATACAAAGAATCTGGGGGGGAAAAAAAAAAACAGAAAATAGGTAATTTTCACCGGACAGTAAGACCTATAGTTAAAGTGTAAACAGTATAATAATCGTTGGTGTTCAGCCACATCCTGGTGCTCTGTCACGGATCCTGCTGGGTGCTGGAGCTCTTCCCCTCACATGGCTGGTTGGCATTGGCATCAGGCTTTGCTTTTGACAGCATCGTCCACTTGTGGAGTGGGAAAGCTTCAGAGCTCTTTTGCTCTTTCTGTATGTTGCCCCATTGTGCATTTGCATCTTCAAAATCCCACTGGCAGGGGAAAAAAATGGATTCACACACAGTCCAGATATAAGTCGCATACTAAAAACAGACTAGCACAGGTGAGACAGACATCACTGGGACCCCTGGTGTGGTAGGTGGTACGCAAGCTGTCTTTTCCACTATAAACCCATCAGCAAATCACACCAAACTTTTAAAAATAAAATTATTTGCATAATATACTCTAGTATAAGGCTGAATAGGAAGAAAGGACCATTGACTTACATTACGCTTTCCTGAAAGGGATTAACGAATGAGAAATTCAGATTTTACTTACTTTACTTTCCGTATTTCGTTTTAGGCCAGTTATTTTCTGCAGCTGTAGCTCTCATAACACCACAAATTTCTGTGCGATTCTATGCAACCTGTGCCGTTATTTGGCAGTTCAAGCACTAGTGGTTTCATATAAAACAGTGGACAGTAAATCAGATGCTCCAAACATGAAAAGCTGCACATGAGCAGCAGTGACCATTCGCTCAGCTAAGGTAAACATTTCTGTTCTATAAACATTACGCATTTTACTGAAAATGGTTCCTGAAGCAGAAACGCAGAGCGCTTCTGTTGTATGACACGCAGGCCAGACTGGCTGGGCCTCCCCACCTTGTAATTGCAGATCTATAAACAGCAGGACAATTCAGCCACAGTATAAGTTTCTTACTTCTATCCCAGACTCCCCACTTCATTATAGCAAGTTCAGAAACAATCCAGAGCTAATTACACACTGTCCACAGATGAATGGAAAGCAAAGGAGCTTGGAATCAGAGAGAAACATTTCAGTTGACCTCAAAATGGACACTGAAATGCACTGAAATGTCATTATTTAAACATAACATGTAAATTCTTCATCACAATCATTTACTCCTGCTAGTGAACCATTCACAGCGTTTGAACTTAAGTACACACTGTGAATGATAAATTCACAGCCTCTTTCGAGGGCATTTTCTCCGCACAATCAACTGTTTTCCTCATCACATGACCTTCCTGCAAAATAAAGCCCACCCCTGACAAATCACCGACTCCTCAAGAACACTCAACGCAGACAGAGAAATACAATGTCCCACAGGAACACCATCAATTTTAGTCACTCCTTAGATGTCAATAGTTACACATTATGCAAAAGTAAAACTAGCTTACAATGAACTTGATCTTAAAGTCCAAGCTAAAGGTTAGAAACTTAGATATGTATTACAGTTAGGCCATTTCCATACTCCAACCTTTGGAAGTGTTATACACATAGGGGAATGTATATTAAGCCCTTTACTTATATAATTAAACTATTCTGATTTTCAGTGATCTGCACATTTCATTTCATTTAAACTGGCCAATTTCGCTTGCGGTTGCTGGAACATGTACGATACAGGCCCTCCCCTGAGACCCAAACTCGTGACCCTAGGATACAATACCCTGCATCCTTAGCCGCGCCACACCAACTAGAAGGAAACAATGATTATTAGAAGACTTTCCTAATAATGAAATGCCTGACAGAATGTTTTTGGATACAGCTCTTTGACACACATCAATGGGAACATTCACTCTTTCCTGTTTAGCGTATTCTTTAAAGCACAATAGCATTTGTTCTGTGCCATTTCCCTTTGTTTTAGCCTCGGTGATGTTTGCTGCCGATTGCTTTTTCCAGGAACAGGGGGATGGCCCAAAGGCTCAGTGCAACAGCTGCCCGACAACAGATTTAGAGGTTTAGCACTCATACCTCAGGACTATCTAATAAAGCTCCCCGTGTATAGTTTACTGTACTGACATTTCAGCATAAACATGCTACAGTTACAGCTACAATTATAGACTACCAAAGAGTATACCATGCACCAAAGACGGCCACAAACTATATCGACGGAATATAAGTCATTTTAGCAACACAAAGTCGTACGGGCAGTGATGCTGCAGCGATCACCGTTTTGGCACACAACCAAATCGAATCATTATTAACACAGAAAATTAGCAGCGTACAGAGCAGCAAGCAACCATGAGGTCAAAATCTGCACACCACTCCCACCAACTGAAACAATGTGGAATTGCAGCTTTGGCTGTTCTCTACGCAAAAACTGGACACTACTTAGAGTAACATAAAAGCTATGCTCCCGCACTTTAATGAAACGGCTTTAAGCATGCTCTGAGACAGAACGAAGGACAAAGTTATTGGGGCCAATGGTGCTGACCTCCAGGTCGGAGCTGACAGATGACGTGTCTGAGGAGCCTTCAGAGGAGCGTGGACTGTCCACTCTCACCACCCTTATCCTCCTTAGGGTCTGACTCCCACACTGACCTTCCCTGGAAATCTTCACTTCTTTCAAACAAATCTGGAATGCAAATATATGTTCAAAATCTACATTGTGACATCACCAGTTCTCAGCCCATCATCTACAAACGTGGAAAGCGTTTTATGTTGCATAATAGCAAAGATAAGCTTTCTCCCTGCCCCGATAGAGAAGACCTTTCTTGTTGGTGGAACGGTCACATCAATATATTGTCCGACTTCAGTCTTCTTGTTTGGAGTTCTATTGCCTGATAGATCCTGAAGAGGAGTGTGGCTTAATCCCTTACATAGAGGCATAGAGAGGAAGGGATGCAGAAGCATTTGTTAGCTGGTAACAAGAGATGAAGAACACGCCGGAGAATGAGGCGAAGACCAAGGGTCCGGACCAATACAGGAATCAGGTAAAAGTGGCAGGACAGTGGGGTGGGGGAGATGGGGGATGATGGGGGCTCTTTGCTGCATACTTGCCGGCTTGCTGAGGCTGTTGTTCTGGGCCGGCGTGGGGCAGAGTTCCCCAGTAGGGCTTGTGTCTCTGCAGAATTCAATTTGGGATACTGGTTCAAAGATTTCCATCCTGTCCACCTCCTGTAGCAGGACAGCGTAACAATCTGGAGTGTCAGGGTTAAACAAAATACGAGATATGCCGTTTTCAGCCAAGATCGTCAACTTCAGATTTTATATTTGGACAACAGAGCATGAAATGACACAGTGAATGCCGATTTATTAAATACCACGATTGTTACCAAAACAAGGGTTTCGTATTGTGTACTTATGGTAGCGGTTGTTTGTATCAGAGAAATTTTCTTCTTTTCAGAACTGTAGGTCAGGCCCATTGCCAGAAGTCATGTTACTGTCCCCCAAAAACCATATGGAACTCAAAAGTATCAAAAGTAGTGGAAGGATACAATGACGTCAAAGGCCGCACATCCAGCAGCGGTCAGTATCCAAGGCATTGCCTTCAAGACAGGCTCCAGATGAGTGTCATAGACGAGGACTGCAGATGCATACAGTATACTGGCCAGGACACACAGCACTCCAGAAGTGATTTCAATGGTCGAGCCAGTCATTCCTCGGTACTAAAAAGCCATCAGACAGGTCTGTATGCATATGAACACTTGAATGTCTAAACTAGTGTTTACCAATCTGGTCCTTGGGGATCCACAGACAATCCATGTTTTTGCTACTGGGAGCTGGGAGGGAGCAAAAATGTGGACTGTCTGGCAAGGACCAAGCTGGGACACATTGATCTAAATATCTGAAGGTCCCACTTTCCAGTAAGATTACCCTTATAAATGGTTTATGGATGTTTTGTAATCAGATTCCTAGTTAAGCTGTAACAATCTGTAAATCATCAAGACATTTATAAAGAAGTTATAACGTTTTTTAAAAAAAAAAAAAAAAAAAAAAAAAATTTAAGAAGTTGGGGCTGATCAATATCACATCAATATTATATCGCATGTGCAATAATTACCAAGGCTTCACATGACAGGCTAAACATTTGTCCGTATGGCAGCTTCTCGATACAATACGGACGTTTACTTACGCCCACAATTTAAGCAGATTAGTAGTATGGCTAAAATAGCGAAGAAACACATCGACAACCGCATCTTTTAAAAGAGGAGATACTGTGGTTAAACAAGGTAAAAGATGTTGGTGGTGTGGCAGTACTTTTTGCAGATTAAAGTCTGACGCGTTCTTTGTGTAAATAAGGTTTTCATTTTCGTTTCAGTTCACAAATTATTTTCTTTTATTTAGTGTCCGTCTTCATTTCAGTTTTGGTTTACGATAACGACACTGGTCCCAAGTCCAACTTGTGCAAACTTACACACTAGCACCGTCAGTCAATGTAGAATAAGCCCAGATTTTAGCTTTCACATTTTCACACTTATTCGATAAAGATTCTAATGTAGCAGACCTGTTAGAATCTTATATACCTGGATCATGTCCCCCCTTAGTCTCCTTTGTTCGAGGCTGAACAGATTCAGCTCAGCTAAACTCTCCTCATAAGACATTCCTCTAAGACCAGGAATCATTCTTGCAGTCCTATGTTGAACCCTTTCAATGGCACCAATGTCTTTTAATGGCAATGCGACCAAACCTGCACACAATATTCTATGTGGGATCTTACCAACGAATTGTGTAATCTTAGCATCACCGCCTTTGACTTAAACTTCACACACCTAGAGATATAACCAAATATCCTATTGGCCTTTTTAATTGCTTAATCATACTGGTGAGAATGGGACATGGAAGCATCAACATAGACACCGAGATCTTTCTCATAATGAGCTCCCTTTATTTCAGTGAAACCCATAAAATATCTGTACTTTTATATTTCTGCTCCTTGCATGGATTACCTTACATTTGTCTACATTAATTTATCTGTCAAATGTCAGTCCAGTCACTAATTAAATCAAAATCTCACTGTAGCCTCTGTGTCGCTAGTTTAGTAGCTGGTGCACCACCCACCTTGGTGTTTGCAAATTTAACCAGTTTGCTGTATATACTGGTTTCAATATCGTTAATGTAAATTAGAAATAATAGTGGTCTTAAAATTAAACCCTGCGGTTCCCCACTATGAATGTAGGACCAATGTGACATTGTGTCTCTAATAACTACCTGCTGCTTGTCTTAACCAGTCTTTGATTCAAGCTGCTACAGTTCCTAAAATCCCTACTGCTTTGAGCTTAAGCAAGAGCCGTTTGTACATCAAAGGCCTTCTGGAAATCTAAGTAGATCACATCATAGGCTTTTTTTGCAATCAAATTCCCTTGTAGCTTCCTTAAAGATCTCAAGCAGATTAGTTAAACAGGATCTACCTCTCTCTGGCTGTCCTTAAGAATGTCATCTCAATCCAGGTAATCTACCATTTTCGCTCGCATTATAGCTTCCATTACTTTTCCAGTTATGCAAGTTGAACTAATTGGCCTATAATTTGCTGGATTACTTCTACTGTATCCCCTTTTTTGAATATGGATGTTTTATTATCATGCTTCCAATCTGAAGGTACCACACCAGCAAGACAAGAATTTCTGGAATAGTAAAGGTTGGTAAATAATATCCCTCATCTCTTAAAACTACAGGTAAGATGCCATCAGGGACCTGTGACATTTATTTTGAGCTTAGCTAGGCTTTGCAAAACATCAGCTTCAGTTATACATATATTAGTCAAGGATGATGTTGAACCAGTAATAAGAGTCGGTATGTTACTCATGTCCTCTACTGTGAATACCTGTGCAAAACAATCATTAAACTCATTAACTATATCAATTTCATTTTAAATTATAAGACCCTTACTATCTGCAGATTAGTGCTTTCAACTTTCAGCACTCTTTTGGAGTTTGGAAGAGACTTTTGATGTCATCCTTAGCCTCCAGTGTAATCTTCTTTTCAACATTCCTGTTAGCGAGTCTAATATTATTTTTCTCAACCTGTAGACATAGATACTCCTGCTTTACTCTGAAACCATTTCCTCTTGAAAAGGGTAACACACTTGCAAACATAACTGTCTACACCTGTAATAATTGAATCCCTGACTGCCACTACCTCCCTCTTCCTGGGAGGAGGGGGCTCCTCGGTGCCCAAGGGCCCACCTGCCTCTCCAGTCTCTTCCGGCTCTAAAGCTGGAAGCACCAGAAGGCGCTTTGACACAGTCAGTGCAGGTGATGCTGCCTCTGTATAATGTGTACACCCCTTATTACAGCTCTGACCTTTTAAATCATCAGATAGGGTAAGATACATAAAAACCTTAATTAATAATAATTAATAAAAATGTCCACCCGGCCCCAGACGGGCGACCGAGCAAAGCTCAGGAGCGACTGTCCATTTCTGACGCTAGTTAGCATTACCGATGTTAGATAATACTACCCTGGGGGTGTTTGTGACGAAGTTACATGGACAGAAAGCGCTGCTTACCTGACACCCAGGGTTGCACCTCACTGTCGATAACACTCATGCAAGGACAGACAAACGCCACGCAGATCAAAATTTAAACAAAAAAAAAAAAAAAAAAAAAAACAACAGCCACCCACGTAAACTGTATTAACACACAAACATACTTCCAAACGATTACAAACAACCACTGCAAAATGCACACAAGTGTACACCGTGTCAACACTACTCTCTCAGTTCAGCAATCCCAGCAGCCTCTGCACCACCTTGTTTATCCATAAGATATCCTCTTTTAAAAGATGTTGTGGCTGCTGGGTTGCCTTATTGGAAAGTGGCACCAGTTTGAGGCCACAAGACCGCTGAAACAGGAATATACTGACCATCACCAACTCTCCCAGGACAGGGAAGCTGTTAGGGTTACCAGGGAAGCTGTTAGGGTTACCAGGGAAGCTGTTAGGGTTACCAGGGAAGCTGTTAGGGTTACCAGGGAAGCTGTTAGGGTTACCAGGGAAGCTGTTAGGGTTACCAGGGAAGCTGTTAGGGTTACCAGGGAAG
>JAODKE010000035.1:10774531-10793087 GCA_026779605.1 Mormyrus hasselquistii | reverse complement strand
TGCCAGGTATCAGCCCAGTCGCTAATTAAATCAAGATCCCATTGTAGCCTCTGTGCTGCTAATTTAGTATCTGCTACGCTACCCACCTTGGTGTCATCTGCAAATTTACCCAGTTTACTGTATGTATTTGTGGCAATATCATTAATGTGAATTAGGAACAATAATGATCCTAAAATTAAACCCTGCGGTACCTCACTATGAACGCAGGCCCACTGTGACATTGTGTCTCTAATAATTACTCGCTGCTTCCTGTCTGTTAACCAGTTTTCGATCCAAGCTGCTGCAGTTCCTAAAATCCCTGCAGCTTTGAGCTTAAGCAAGAACCGTTTGTGGGACGACATCAAAGGCCTTTTGGAAATCTAAGTAGATCACGTGATATAGGCTTTTTTGTGATGAATTTCTCTTGTAAAATTCAAGTAGATTAGTTAAACAGGACCTACCTCTCCTAAATCCATGTTGGCTATGCCTCAGAATGTTATTTGAATCCAGGTAATCTACCATTTTCACTTGGATTATATCTTCCATTACAGATATGCAAGTTAAACTGATTGGCCTATAGTCTGCTGGATTACTTATAATCCCTTATTTGAATATGGGTGTTATATTAGCATGCTTCCAATCAGAAGATCTCACACCAGTAGATAAGGGTTTCTGAAATTGTAATGTTAAAGGTTGGCTAATAATCTCCCTCATCTCTTTTAAAACTATAGGTAAGATGCCATCAGGGCCCTGCGATTTATTTATTTTTATCTTAGCTAAGCTTTGTACCACATCAGCTTCAGTTATACATATATTGGTCATAGACGACGCTGTATTTGTACTAAATGGTGGTAAGTTACTCGTGTTCTCTACTGTGAATAGCCATGTAAAATAATAATTAAACCCGTGAACGCTGCTTGCTCTCCTCAGCGACTGATGTGTAGCTGATGTTTTTCTATAACGTACTGTGGATTTAGCACTACTTAATCAAACACAGAGCTCAGATCAACATCATCATGCTCCCCGCAGAAGGCAGCAGATGATTAATTAATAAATAAACTGTAAATTAATAAATAAAGTGCAAATTAAATATTTTAGTTAAAATATTTTAGTTAAAATTATTCTTTTTTTATTTGGGGGGTAAAATGACTCTAGCAACTAAAAAGCAATAAAAAGTTTGATATGTTTTTTTTCTTAGTTTTATGTACTAATAGTAATATTTCACACCTTTTGATCTTTTGTCCCTAAAATTAAATGGATTGAGGACCTACACAGATTATAACCTACAATACAGAAATTATTATGGGGCCACTTTAAACAGAACATCTCAGAGCCTCTGGTTTCATTTTAAAACTGCTGCTGTAGTCTTTGCGTTCCTACCTGGTTAATATTAAAATCATGAAAATGCAGCTGTTATTTCTAAAAAAGGATTTACATTTTAATTTTGAATGAATAGCTGCTGGCCTCCCATCTAGCCTCCACCATGCCCTTGGTTTTCCAGGACAGGCTCCCAGTCCGCAGGGATGGTCAGCTGACCCATGGGGTTTGTTCTCCAACCTACATTATTTACTTACTGCTGCCATATGGATAATCTTGCAATAATAAAATGCACGTTAAGCTAATATAGGTAACAGCATTTTTTTCAGTCAGAGGGGGGAGTAATGTGAGGAGGGCGCTCTCCATGTGGGTCTGAGTGACCGGTGCAGCCGCTGCGAACTGGCTCAGTGTTTCAGGTACACGTGGAAGGCGATCCGCTCTTCAATAATGCACATGTTTTGCGATGCTCCAGAGCCTGTGCTGGAGCTTCCTGTTACAAGCTGGAACACGCTTGACGCATCAAGCACCTCGGACAGACAGGTTTGTGAATTACAGTTACAGAAAGGGGGCTTTGGTGAGGGGGCCTAACTAGCAAGTCCTGAACAGAAGCCTAGTACCAGCCTGCTGCTCACGCCTTTTGCAGGCCTCCGCTCTCAGCTTCAGCCCTTTCTCCTCTCTGTTTGATTTATCTCTTCTAATGAAGAGGATATCTCAGGATAGTTCTTTGTAACTCAGCTTCTTAACAGAAACGTCTCTCCTCTCTCTGTAATACTGTCCATTTTCCCTGTGCTCTTTCGCCACTAAAATCTTGTTTTCCACAAACCCAAGAACGTTGGAAAAACACCTGCAGCTCCTACCTTCACGACAAAATAATGGCCCTCTTGGTCATCTCGTAACAGCTCGTAAATCTTTCGCACACTACACTTCTTCATGTGTCAGTAAATAACATTAAAATAACATAATATCAATAATCGCCAAAGAAAACAAGTATTTCATGCCAGATGGAAGAGTTCGGCATAAAGCTTTGCTGATGTTGTGACTGATGTCAAAAAAATAAAAATAGACTTTCAATCTCATTTGAAATGTAGATGTCATTAGATTTTCATTTTTTTCTGGACTTGCATTGCATAAATACAGTTTTGAAGCTGGTATTGAAAAAAATTAGATAGCACATATTGTGGAAATCCTATTATATATATGGGATTATAGTGCCTTTTTATGTGAAATCTCGGTAAGCATATAAAACGCTTATGAAGACATGTAACCACAACAGTAGATCATGTCACTTGTGCTTAAGCTGTTTTCACATTTCAGGAGTGCGGCATTCAATCCGACCCAAACGCTCGACATGCTGAGGATGACTGGCATTCCTGGCATCTGACTGCGGCTGCTACCCCGAGTGAGACGCAGATAAGGAATGGCAGAGAACAGCAGCCAAGCCCTGAAAGATAGGGGAGGGCACCTATTTCCTTCTGCCAAACACGTTGGTGACAAAATAACTCTCACATGATCACAGAAGCAGGTTAGTTAGAGGGGTTTGTGGGAGAAAGTCTAATAGACTAATAAAGCAACTGGTATCCTGATGGTTACTTGCACCATTGTCTTTATCTTCTTGTGGGGAGGGGGGAGAGACACTAAGCAACTGCCCCTTTTGCCTGAATGAATGAAACTTGATGTCACAAGTGCCCATTTTCCATAACTGACAGTCACATAAAATCCCCCCCCCTCAGCTGTCAAAAAATACCAGTCTGCCATGTCCCCCTCCCGTTCGATCAGATACCCTTTGAAAAGATTTTGCATGTCACTGCTGTTTATAGATTTGCCCCCAGGTCAGAATTAGTTCCACTTTGTTTGGAAACCTTTCATACAGTTAGAGTCAACGCTACAGATTACTCATCATATTCATTAGGTCTGAAATTTATGCCATGTATCTGTTCAGCAGACTGTTATGTCTGAAACGATACTCAAGTAAGGAAAGTTTAATGTAAGCCAGCCTCCCTGGAGCACTTGCAGGTATTATTATTAATGTCATTAATAATAATAGTAATAGTTTTATTTATATAGTACCCTTCTCACACTCAAGGAAGCTTAAAATACATGCATTATAATACAAGAAAAAGTCTACAACTTAACGTAAAACAAAGGTCAGCCAGGCAAAGTGGATGATGTATTAAATATATATGAGCACAGACCCCTAACCCCACCACACTGAGATACATGCTGAAATCGATATGGACACACGGCCCTACCCCTGCCACACTGACACGCTGCCCAATCTGATGCCATTAGCTGACTGCTCTCATTCGCCCTTTGATTGTCACTGTGGGGCCCCAGCAGGGGATTCCCTATCCTCAGGGGCACCATTAAGTGTGTGCGTGTGGGGGTGGAGGGGGGCAGTTAGGTCCATTCCAAGGGCCCAAAAATTTAGAACATAATTGGACTGGCCTCAGTTGGGGGCCACATATGATATGCTTTAATGGAACCTAAAGTCTCCAGCAGTGCCCCCCTGCTTCTCACAGATTCATGAGACTTGAATTTATTCACTGAAAATTGACTTACTGAAAGTAGACAGGTGCCTGAAAGGACATTCTGAAAAGTTGCAACAAGTAAATATCCAGTTTGTTATGTGTGCACTGTAAAATACGTGTAATACTTGTTTGATAATGCCTTCAGGCGCAGGACCGACTGGTAAGAAACAAAAGGTCACGCGTTCCATTATAACCACACAGACCAGTTTTTTCAACTAAGTCTCTTGTAAGTCTCAAGTGAAACAATAGTCTTTTGACTCATTAAGAAAATCAAATATAATACTAGACATAACAGAAGTATTTCAACACAAACGAACAAAGGTAGTAATGCAGATGATTATATGACTCCCCAGCCATTTATTTTATATAATAATTATTAGGATAAAGGGTTTAAGTGATTAAGTGTGTGACTTTAAAAATATTAAATACAGCCATAGCTTTCCAGTCCCTGAAGAAATCTAACTTTAAATTCTTTAAGTTTCTTCGGACACATGTGGGTGAAATAAAATAAATACTGAAAAATGATCACAGGAATGAGCGGAGCTCTTAGCTAATCATAATTGGTGAAGCTGGTTATTGAGTGTCGACTGTAAGCTCACACTTCCCGACTGCCCTGTGCATTTGCTTTGCGTCACAGATCACAGGTGTGGAGCGGCGAAGCAGGCACAGGAGTCAGGTGAACGCCGGGGTTTATTTGGAATAGACACACTCATGAACACGGAATGACGTTAATGGCCGGACTCAGGAGACACTCAACTAGAGACAGCTGATAACAAGAGGATTCCACATGAGGTAAATGAGGGGGCGTGGCACACAGGAAGATCAGACTGATCAGGGCATGACAGAACCCCGTGACCGTCAAGCAGGAGCCAGTGAGAACCATCAGCAACTGCCGAGCAGAAGCAAGGGGGATTGAAGGTGTAGCTGGGGGCAGAGTGAGTGGTGGAAATGCGGGCACCAACCTAGGCGAAGCAATGGCGTCCCTGTGTGTCGAACACCACCGGGTCGAGAATAGAGAAAAAATCCTCTCAATTCGCTACCATAGAGAAGACGGGGATCGCGATGGGTCCTGGAGGGGCTTCAAGCACACCCGATCACCCTCTCCTTCGCCATCGTCCCACTTCCTTTTCTTGCGTGCAGACACAATGGGGGTAGCGGAAGGTTCGGGCTGTTAGAACGGTGGGAGAGGCAATTCACAGTCCAGGTGCAGCTGCTGTATCTTTGCTTCAGCCACCCTGCCTCTCAGCTGGTTCAAGTTTAGGTTCTGCCACACCTCCTCTGTGAGGTGGAGGGGTCCTCAGACAGGGAAATCACCTCTAGAGTTTCCCTCGACTGGATGGCGAGGGCTCTAGCCGCTGGATCCTCTTGGATTTCAGGTTGTCGGAGCCAGTAAATTACCTCTTCAACCAAACGGAGGTATTCTACCTCCTTAAAGCAGGGTGCCTTCTTGTGCAGTCTGGTCATTCTGTCACAGATTACAGGGATGGAGCAGGGAAGCAGGAACAGGACCCAGGGGAGTCGGGTGAACAGGGGGTTTATGCAGAATAGACACACTCAGGAACACAGAATGACGTTAATGACCAGACTATGGAGACACTCACAGAAACTCACTTAAATACACCACAGCAATTAACATAACTAGAAAAGCCAATAATAAGAGGATTCCACAGAAGGTAAATGAGGGACGTGGCACACAGGAGGATCAGAACAATCAGGGCATGACATTTTGAGCCTTTATAAAGGATGGGAGGGTTTCTGTCTGAAAAAAAAGGTCCAATTAAAACGAATTTCTTCCTTTCTAAACTACATATTTTAAACGTCCAGAGCTAGTCTGTGCTTCATTACGATGTCATAAACTGGGTAGAAGTTGTAGGCCTTCATTGCGGACCTCAAGATACTGTATATTGTCTGATTTGAAGCCAGAAAAAAACTGGATTGTCTCGAACCTATTGGTCTGGTGCAGAAGGTATGAAGAAGCTGGTACAGTGTGTGGTCGTAGCTGAGTGGACACTGTTTACTGAAGGGGTTTTGGCCAAAAAAAAACAGTATGAGAATAGACGAAATAGTTTAATCTCAAAATTGAAAAGTCCATGCACCATATTCAAATTAACCCCTAGAAGTACAAAGGGAAAAACACCAAATGGAAAAAACCCCAAAACTTAGAAAGTTCAAAAAAATCAGGCAATTTACAAAATGCCACACATTCTCAGTCTGATAACCTGCAAAGGACAAATTACCACAGTTGCAGCGCCTCGCACGCAACAACAATCAAAAATAAATCAACCCCACATAGGCCTAGACAAGCAAACATATAGCAGGTGGCCAGCACCATTTACAACCCATAGTGAACACATAACAATTAATTAACCCCTACACAACAAAAAAAAAGACTCATGCTCTTACCTATGCAGATAAGCAGATTTTCGAACTAAGTACAAAGCCAACTCATCCTATAAGCACAGGAAAAGACATCAGACAGGGGTGGTTTGATCAAGGCCACTCCTGTCATCCCCCTGGCCATAACCAACATGGACTAGACCAATTAGGCCCGGAACCAAATAATAAGGCTTTGTTCCCTAATGGCACCCTTTTGTTGCCGGACCGATGCTGCCAGTCCCAAAGACCAGGACCTTCCCTGTGCGGTCACTTCATGACCGTCACACAGTGTGATTGTGCAGCCTGAAAAGACGATGAGCTGTAAGCACCCTGGTGAAGCTGATGATGTAAAATGTATGAAGGGATGAAACATAGTTGAAACGGGGTAAAAAATGCCCTTATGGGAATGATCTGGACGGCCATGTAATTGAAGAAGGCTCAGATTGCTGGATGTGACCATGTGTTGGCAAACAAACCCAATTCAAGGAGTTACATAGCCTGATGAAGTCCTGTTCCTAGTACCTGTGCATAAGCAGGAGTCACAAGGCTGTTTTCAGACAGTCACGGTACGTTCTCCTCAGCCTGGCAGTGACATGTATGTTTTTACAGTTGCCATAAAACAATCTTTGGACCTTTCTGCTTTCAGGATCATCACACATCCTGCTTGGATAATGGTTGCACAGTGTATGAGACCCAATGAGCCCAAAATCACATTTCTGAAGCTATTGTATCTGCAATGTACTTTACAAACGTGTAATCAGTGACTGATGACCAAGCTGCAACTCCCAAGTCTGATATGGTGTTAAGGCATATGCTGAGAGAGAGGCGTAGCGGCACAGTGGCTGGACAGCTGTGACACACATCAGGGCAGTTGGGTTTACATGCTCAGCTACAAGAATAGTAAAATGCTATTATCTGATACCATGTGACCCCTGGACTTTGTCTGCCAGTCTGAAGTAAGAAGCAAAAATATGCCATAAAACATACTCAAACATAATGTACAATAGCAATACAGTATCTACTGATTTTAATCACTTTCCTGCATTGAATTTTATATGATCATTTAGTTGAATGAATATATAGAATAAAAATGAGAGAAATAACATTAATCTTTCTTTCATTACTTACTGTACAAGAAGCAGAGGCACGCTCATGCTGATCAAAGTAAAAACACCTGTCGCAACAACCTCCTGAGATCCAGACGTCTCTCCCTGGCTGAGGTCAATATTTATACAATAAGGATGGCATGGATTTTTTTTGCATTTTCAGTACAGTGTGTACGGACTACAGGCATAAACACTAACCAAGGCTGCAATATAAAGCAGCATTATTCCATTCACATGCCACATAAAACAGTACAAGAAGTACTTTGATAAGAAGACAGGCACAGTTCTTAGCTTTTGAAAGGAATCAGCATAATCCTTAATAAATCCATTTTCATAAACATCTAGCATTTGGCCAAAAACACTGTTGATACATGTTTTTGTACCAAATTTGGGGTGACCTGGTAATGCAGGAAACAGAAGCAATTTATAAACATCAATGTACTCACAACCTTAATTGTGTTACTGCTGTATTTTTTTCCTCTGAAATCCTCAGTTACACTCATTACCCCCCAGATGAACTCTTTTGCGGACCCTGGCACTTTTTTGTCACCGCTGAAAGATCCAAATTAGACCGAGGTGCGGAGCAGTGACAGATCTGTGTGTCGCCCTCCAGCCCACGGAGGTGACAGGCATAGTGCGCTGACTCTATAATCCACAGTTACTTCCTTCCTGTGCCTTTGTTTCAATTTCCTGGCGCCCTCTGTAGATAACGTGTTTTCAAGCAGCATTACCATTAGCCTGCCCCTGCAAATCCATCTGCATTTAAAGGAAAAAGAACTGATAACTCACTTGTTGACAGCAATCCTCCTTCTCTAAGCTACAATTCACAGTGATTTCTGCATGAAAAAAAGTTGTCTCATTGTAACCAGTAGGGGGTCTGAAATCTTGGAAGCCATGGACACAAGACAGGAAATGATTCCGGATGGCCATGCACACGCCATGCACACATGGACAATTCGGTAATGGCAATTCACTTTAGCATGTTTTTGGACTGTGAGGGAAACATAGACGGACGCGTAGAACCTGGAAGAAACCTCATGATGACGTGGCTAGAACAGGTAAACGCTACACATCTAGAGCCAGGGTGGAGACTCAAGCCTCAATCCCAGAGGTGTGAGGCAACAGCGGTAACCGCTGCGCCATCATGTTGCCCCTTCGATTGAACATTAATTAAATTGAATAGCCTGATGATTGAATGTAATTCTTGGACTGGTGTGTCTCAAGCTCAAGGATTTTAAAAATCGTAAGATTTTCTTCATCAGGGTTTAACTCAGCCCTGCAAATGGTAACCCTTGTCCACTTGCATCTGCTGGGATGTCACATTTTACAGGTGTCAAGTGGCATTTCATGTGTGACATCTTGTTTGCATAAAGCCTTGGTCGCCACAAGTGTCCTTTAAACTTGCAATATGTTAATGAAGATTCAGAATCAATCATGTCCTTCTTTAAAGTCCATCAGTTCTACAGATTGCAGTGAATTGCACACTGGGGAATAAATCCAAATTCTTTAAGGTCAGATGCTATGCAGGACAAGATGGCCTAACCCTTTTAAATTGTTTATTGAAATCAATTTCTCCCTTGACTCATATGCCACTTTAGAATTTCAAGTACTGCAAATTCCAGAAACATTTGCATAACATAAGTACTTGATGTTCTAGTTCAGTTCTGAATCGGGTGGGATCACCTGCATAGCTAACTCACCGTGTCATTCTCACCGTGGCGCTACCAAACAGGTAAATAATGGCTGTTCCACACCTGTCATTAAATCGTTACTGCCAGTTAGCATAAGAATATCAGCTTAGCTGGTTACACTTGCAATAACTTGAGTAGATACTTTACACTTGTAGTTCAGAAACTGTCCGTGAGATATTTCTTAGAAGAGACAATTTCCAGCCATCAAAGTAAAAACATTATGTACTCAGTGGCCGCTTTATTAGCTTCACCTACCTCTTACCAGGTAGGGGCCACTTTATTAAGTACGCCTAGCTCTTACCAGGTAGGGGCCACTTTATCAGGTACGCCTAGCTCATACCAGGTAGGGGCCACTTTATCAGGTACGCCTAGCTCATACCAGGTAGGGGCCACTTTATTAGGTATGCCTAGCTCATACCAGGTAGGGGCCACTTTATTAGGTACGCCTAGCTCATACCAGGTAGGGGCCACTTTTATCTCCAGAACTGCTTCAAGAGATTTAGTTACCAAGTCTGGCCGTTCTACTCTGACTCATCTCATTAACTCTGTTTATGGCAACAGAACTGCCGCTGACTGGATGCTTTTTGTTTACTGCACCATTCTCTGTCAACTCTGGACACTTCAGTATGTGAAAATCCTAGGATTGTAGTTTTTTTTTTTCTTTTTTTTTTCAGCAGAAAATTACCAAATTTAAATTTTAAGCAGCAGTGATCAGTTTAGATATCTACCTGCAACATTACAATACTGAGTTAGAGGAATACACTCTGTATTAAGTGAGAGACTTCATTGATGATGAATGCCATTTCTACCAACAAAGTACGTTACAAGGAGCCGCCTCTTTCTTTCCAACCTCACCCTTTCTGAGTATTATAATCAGCACCCTTTTTGAGTATTATAATCAGTACCCTTTCTGAGTATTATAATCAGCACCCTTTTTAAGTATTATAATCAGTACCCTTTTTGAGTATTATAATCAGCACCCTTTTTGAGTATTATAATCAGCACCCTTTCTGAGTATTATAATCAGCACCCTTTCTTAGGATTATAATCAGCATGACTCCCGCTGTCAGTTTGCTCTCTAGATTAAGGGCAAATGGTATGAAGCTGAATTATTTCTCTTCAGATGGCAGTCTATTCATGAATCTATGAATCACCACCTTGTTGTGGTGGAGGGGTTTGTGTGCCTCTGTGATCCTAAGAGCTATGTTGCCTGTTGAAATTGCCCCTGGAATGGTCTCCCATGGCAAATTGGTCTTAGGTGAGCAACCAGGCCTGGAGAGAGCTTGCAGGTGATTGGCTGATGGCCAGGCCTGTACCCATGTAGCCCAGCTTGGCATCGCCTCAAAGGGTTTCATCGGTCCGCCTTCCTGTGGCTCCATGGATATCAGGTACAATATGGATCAGGTGGCAGTCGAATGCTGGGGTTTTGGCTGACAGATGTCAGCAACCAAATCTGGTTATAGGCACATGAAAGGAGCCTGAGCTGATGTGGGAGGTAGAGAGATACCAACTAGATATAGTTGAGCTCATCTCAACATGCGGTTCAGGCTCTGGAACCAAACGCCAGCAGAGGAGCTGGACTCTATTTCATTGGTGAGAGGCACCAGGCAGGTGTGGTTCGACTCAGCCTTTTGGTTTGGCACCAGTACATTGGAGTTTACCCCGGTGAACAAGAGGGTGGCCTTTCTTCAACTTCAAGTTGGGGGCCGGGCTTATGCACCAAGCACAAGTTCAGAGTATCCAGCCTTCTTGGAGAACTTGGATGGGGTGCTAGAAGGCACTCCCCCTGGGGACTCCATTGTTTTCTGGGTGGATTTTACCGCTCACATGGGTAGCAACACTGAAACCCGGAAGAGCATGGCTGGAAAGAATGGCCTACCTGATCTGAACCCGAGTGGTGCTCTGTTATTGGACTTCTGTGCTTACCACAGTCTCTCCATGTTCGAACATAAAGGTCTTCATAAGTGTATCTGGCACCAGAGCACCACAGACTGCAATTCAGTGATCTATTTTGTTATCATATAGAATATTGTCAGATCTTCATCCTCATAATTTGGACACTTGAATGAAGAGAGGAGCTAAGCAGTCAACTGATCACAACTTGAGAGTAAGTTGGATCTGATGGCAGGGAAAGAAGCCAGAGAGACCTAGTAGACGTAAATGTATATGGGAGTGTCTGGCGGAGGCCCCTGTCCGGGAAATCTTCAACTTGCACCCCAAGCCATGGAACACTGAGCCTGAATGGGCGATGTTGGGCCATTGCAAAAGCAGCTGTGCAAAGCTGAACTGTAAGATGTATCTATCCTGAACCTGGTGGTGGACACTAGCGGTAAAAGGAGCTGTCAGGCTGAAGAAGGAGGTCTTCCAAGCTTGGTTAACTCTTGGGACTCCTGAAGCAGTGAGAGGTACTAGCAGGCTAAGCGGAATGTAACTTTGGCAGTAGCTAAAGCAAAAACTCGGGTGTGGGAGAAATGGAGGCCTTGAAAAGATTCTGGAAAACCATTAACCGACTTAGCATGGGGAAGCAGGGTTCAACGCATGCTTTTTACAGCAAGGATGAAGAACATTTGATCTCAAATGTGGATAATGTCAAGCGGTGGAAGGAGTATTTTGAGGATCTCCTGAATCCCACCTTTACTGCTTCTTTGTAGCAGAGCTAAACAACTCAGAGCTGAGTCGAAAGGCCAAGCTATCAATTTACCAGTTGTTCTACGTTACTGTTCTCATTTTCAGTCACAATCTTTGGGTAGTTACTGAAAGAATTAGATAACAGGTACAGGTAGCAGATATGAGTTTGAAGTTCACCTTCTCTTGGGGGTGCACGGGTGTCCCCTGGGGTCAGGTTGTCCTCCATCCTGTACTGGAAAAGTAGTTAGAAATTAGATGGGCTTAAATATATACAAAATTTATTTTATATGCTTGTAATGTATTATTTGCCTTTCTTGTACGTCTGTTAAAAAAAATTAACAGTAAGAAGCATTTCACAATCCATAGGGCAGCTGGGTTGTGGGTGTGCCCCAGGCGAAATTGACATGGTGATCGACATGGCGATGAATGTGCAGCCTGTACCTACCTGGTGACCTTACCATTACCAACACAGCACTGTGCAAAATCTGTCAAAGAAAATGGTATTTCATGATCTTCAAATTCATGTAAAGCTATGATATCATGTCTGTAAAAGAGTGTTAACTTAGCCATTTCAATACCTCTCCTAAAATCTGCAGTAACCAACCCATACAACCGTGTCTTTTTTTACTTGATTGCTAGCATATACCATTTTTGCCTAATCAATACCCAGTTGAGTTATGTAACTCATTAAATTAATGAATTAAGTGAGCTGGTTGTGAAATTTAGCAAATACATGGAATGGCTGAGGTTCCCCTGAGAAGAGATTTGGGAACTGAAGCAGTGTTATCAATGATATCAGTAACATTTTGGAGAAAAGAAGATATTCTGATAACACTTTACTTGAGAGGCACAAGTAACTTAGTAACTCAGTTACTACTCAAGTACAAATCGTGAATAAATATAGTAACTGCATGAATGTTTCATTAATGAATTAATGAATGAACATGGGATCAGAATGCAACTAAGTTTTATTTTCTGGTCCATTAATACTGTCATGACCTGCTCGTCCGATCCTCCTGTGTGCCACACCCACCTTGTTACCTCGTGTTATTTCCCAATTGCGATCACCTGTTGCCTGTTCTGCTTGTCTTGCATATTTCCCCAGATCCGTCATTGATGTGCGTCGTTGTGTGCCCTGTCCATCCTGCAATAAACCTGTTCACCGTTGGATGTTCGCCTTCCTGCCTCGTCCTTACCAAGAAATGTGACAGAATGACGGATCTCCGCGAAATACCTCCGCAGATCGAGGACCAACGCCTCTATCTGCTACGCGAGGTAACAAGCTGGCTCGACCTGCCCGAGGTCCGTGAGGACCCCGGGCTGCAAGAGCTGGCCAGCAAAAGTGGGACCCTCCTTCGGGAGATGATCCCACTCACCGGCGCGCATGTAATCGCTACCGTGCGCGACAATCTCTGGCAGCTGGACGAGGGGCTGACGGAGAAGCCAGTGATCTGGGGGAATCGGCTGAGATCACCGAGGCTGGGCAGCCGTCACCACCCGCAGCCTCCATATTTCAGGGTGGCCACCTGGGTTATGTGGGAATCAGGGCTGTATTGGACAGTATCCCGCGGGTCTTGAGATCCCTTAAAGGGACCACGCGCTACCTGGAAGTGCCGACCCTGGAGGCGTTGGCTGAGGGGCCCAAGGTCCTCCCGCCTACTGCAGGCGCTACGCCCGCTGCACCACTTGATGCTGCACCCGATGCTGCAGCCGCTCCTGTCCTGCCTGTCCCGGCACCTGCTGAGGCTCCCCCTGCTGGCCTTGAGTTGGCGGTCGCTGCTCTGCCCACAGCTGCTCCGCCCACAGCTGCTCCGCCCGAGCTCCCTACTCCGCCCACCGCTCCATTGCCGACCTCATCTCCAGCAGCGCCCACGGCCCTGCCTGCCGATGGCCCCAGTTCATGCCCCTGAGGAGGTCCCAGACTATCTAACCTCTACTCTTTCCTCCCTGGAGGAGGAGGAGCTGGAGTGGGACCCCTTGGGGACCTCCTTAATGACTCTTTTGCCCCAGCGTGGTGGATCCTGGCCTAAATCCCGCCAGTCGGTGTCCTGTAAGGGGAGGGGACATAGACGTCGGGCCGCGGTCCCGCCCGTCCTGCCCCCAGGCTCACCCTCACATGCCTTGGCTGGGGCTCCGGGGTCACCTGCGGTTCCTCCGGCTCGGGGTCGGCGGTCACCTCCGGGTCCCTTTCCGGTGCCGGTCCTTGGTCCCACCTCCGGCTCTATATCGGCCGCCTCCGGGCCCCCCTGCTTCGGCGGGGCGTCGGACGGTGCCTTCACTGGCTTTGGCTGCACCTTTGCCTGCCGCGGCTTCCCCCTCTTGCCTGCCTGTGCTGGGGTTCCCTCCATGGGGTTCCTGCTCCCTCCATGTCCCCTCCGTCACTCCCTAGGCCCTTCTCCTTGGCCCTGCGTGGTCCCCTGCTGCTCCTGCCTCCCTCTCGCCTACGGCCCCTCCGGCTGCCGCCCGTCGCCTGCCTGGGCTCCCTTTTGTCCCCCATCCATTCCTGTCTGGTCTCCCATGTCTGCTCCTCGTCCCTTTGTTCCTCCTGTTCCTGCTCCTTTGTTCCTGTCATGGCTTTTGCCCTTGTGCCTGTTCTGTGTTTACGTCCTGTTTCCAGTGCCCCGTTAATGGTCTTGTTTTTGCGTTCCAGATCCCGTTTCTCCGGTCTTGTCTCCTCCGTCGCCTCCCCTGAGGTGCGCCCAGAGTGCACACCTTTCGGGGGGGGGGGGGTGTACTGACATGACCTGCTTGTCTGATCCTCCTGTGTGCCACGCCCACCTTGTTACCTCGCGTTATTTCCCAATTGTGATCACCTGTTGCCTATTCTGTTATGCTTGTCTTGCATATTTAGTCCGCGTCTCGGTTAGTTTCCCTAGATCCGTCATTGCTGTGCGTCTTTGTGTGCCCTGTCCGTCCTGCAATAAACCCGTTCACCATTGGATGTTCGCCTTCCTGCCTCATCCTTACCAATAAACGTGACAAATACATTAAATAAGTGTGTACTACTACATTATTTGTGCCTTCTCAAGTGGTGTTACTGAAATTGTTTTTTTTTTTTTATTTTCTTACTGATGATTAACATATTCCAATGTTACATAGTATTTCTTTTCTAAGCAAATACACACTTACTGTGCAGATGAATACTGTAGCTTTAAACATTTTCTCTGACTGCCAAAGACAGTAGAGTATTGTATATATAAGTGAAGTTACTTTTCTAACAGGTAAGGCCAAATGTGGAAAACACACATATAAATATTGTAATATTTATAAAATAGTGTCATCTCATCTAGGGTGTACCCCAACCCTGTTCTCAGGTCCTGACTGGTACATCTATTTGGACAACAATATCTACTAAATTAATATAAATATAGAAGAACAGACAGTGGCAGCAGCATGTATACAAGTGGGTTAATAAGATGTGCCCTTTTCTTTGGTTTTATACCTAATTTTTTAAAACCCATCTTGCAGTTGGTGTTGACAACTGTGGAACTGGGCCACAGCGTAACCAAGTGAAAATTTATTTTTGTATTTCTTAAACAACAGAACTAAACAAACCTTAAAAATGCAGACATACACAGGAAGACAGGGGAAAGGGATGGCAATGCCTTTTTCCAGAAGCTGTCCTTGGAACAGGAAGCCTGGGAAGTTGAACAGGAAGTTGCTGCAAAAGGGACCCCTGGTGTTCAGAGAGCAGCGGGTAAATGGCAACCTTCCTGTCCATTTCAGGCTGCTAGGTGGCATTGCATGGCTTCCCTGACGTAAAGGTACATGCGGGCTGCTAGAGATAAGGACAAACTTCAGCTTGACAGTGAACCGGGAGCTGCAGGCAGCTTAGTCTGCTTAACCAATGCACTTAGGAAACAATTAGCAGTAGCACTTGTCTAAACTGGTGGCCTTGCATGTAGATGCTTTGCTGCCCGCAGTTCACCATCATATTTGCTTCGTTCTACAGATTGTCCCCAGCTAACTACTAACACTTCTTTGTCTAAAACAAGTACCCTTGCCTGTGGGCATCGTTCCATGTCTTTCTCCAGGAGGTCATTCTCTGCTGGTGTTCCAGTCCATGGCCAGTCTTGATACTGTCCCTCCTGCATTATCATTTCCATGGCATCCATTTTTGCGTTATGTTATTATACCCGATGAGCTATATCACCAGTGCTAATGTGACAGGCTATAAGTACAGCAGCCTTCTATGCTGGGTCAATCACATTTGCTACTATTCCAGCCACCAGTGGAAGTCCAGGATACCCGTCTCTTTTCCTGCCAGATGTTACTTAGCATCGGGTATTACCATATCCTTGGAGTTAATAAATTGCCCGTAGGTGTGCACGTGTGAGTGAATGACAACAGTGTGTGAGTGTGCCGTGCGATGGGCTGGCCCCCTGCCCAGGGTTGTTCCCTGCCTCGTGCCCATTGCTTCCAGGATAGGCTCCGGACCCCCCGCGACCCAAAAGGATAAAGGATGAATGAATGAATATTACCATATCCTTGGTGCATCTACTGAAACTGTAGTTTTTTGATAAGCCTTTAGGGTTTAAAGAATTGTCCACTGTCATTCATCGGTACAGCCAGGACATCTGCTTGCGGAAATACACAAACAGCATTACTAATTATTAATAACACAACTGGTTTTAGCAATTGGTGGCTGTGTATGGGAAGGAGGAAGAAGACATCAGTGCTGACCTAAAGGAATGAGGCAGTTACTATATTTTTTGGATAGCATCATTTCCTAAGTGGTCAGAAAATGGATGGATGTAAATGTCATAGAACTCAGCAGTATATTTGTTCCTTTGAATGTTAATGTACATGTCACACAATTGAACCATTAAACAAGTAAATTGCACAGTTTCTTTCACATCTTTCTACCTGGCTGTTTCACTCTTATTTCCAGAGGTAACAACTAACAATAGAGCCACCTACAAACTGGAATGGGGGCTGCTGGAAACGGCAGCACTGGATTCCCCAGATAGCCCCTGTCACCTGCCTCACCCATCCAGTCCGTACTTCTCTCACACTCTCTAATCCAGTGGTTCTCAACCTTTTCGCACCACCACCCAATTTTTACCTTGCCAGCTCGGTCATGACCCTATATCAAGTATAGATTTAAATTAACAGTATGATCAAGTGCAGACTGAAGCTGAGAAATCTGATCGTGGATCAGCATAGGAGCTTGCTGGTTTTAAAATGCTTCCATTTCAGAACTTGCCGTGGGTCATAAGCCATGGGCTGGGAATCACGTCTCTAATCTCCACAGAATAAGTTTAGATGCCAGATGGCTATGTTCACAAGATGGTAGCTATAGCCTTGCATAGTCTAGCATTTTTGCCCTTGGCTGCCTTCTGTCATGCAGTTGCAATTTTGGGTTGATTTGGGGTCTATCATGGGGAGATTCTCAGTTGTTTTTCATCCACATAATGTTTTTGTGAAGGGGTAATAAAATCTGTTTGAAAAACAGTGACAAAATACTTTTAGTTTCTGTACTCACAAGACCAAATGTCTTCTGCAGCTGCCGTTTCCTTCCTTTGCTGCCATTCAGCACTGCTGCTTCATTTATGGGGCAATTTGTCTGAAAATAAACCTGGTGTAGATCTCTATCCATATAATGTTTATTGAACCGGTAACATGATCCATCAAATACTTTTTGAGTTATCACATTCACCTGGTCAAATGCCTCTCCTGAAGCTGACACCTTATCGTGGTGAAGGGGTTTGCATGCTCCAATGATCCCAGGAGCTAAGTTGACTGGGACTTTATGCTCCTGGTAAGGTCACCCAAGGCAAACAGGTTCTGGGTGAGGTACAAGACGAAGTGTGGCTCACAAGACTCCTTATGATGCGTAAAATAATGGATCCACGATTTCCCTTGCCATGGTGGACGAGAGGGTAGCCTCCCTTCACCTTCAGGTGGCAGGACAGGTCCTGATTATTGTTTGCGCTTATGCGCTAAGCAGCAGTTCAGAGTACAAACCCTTTTTGGAGTCCTTGGAAAGGGTGTTAGAGAACATTCCTCCTGGGGACTTGCTCTACTGGGAGACTTCAATGCCCACGTGGGCAATGACAGTGAGACCTGGAGTGGCGTGATAGGGAGGAACGCCCCCCCGATCTGAACCCGAGTGGTGTTTTGTTATTGGATTTCTGTGCTTGACACGGATTGTCCATAATGAACTCCACGTTCATGCACAAGGGTGTTCATATGTGCACTTAGCACCAGGACACCCTAGGCTGCAGTTCGATGATCGACTTTGTAGTCATGTCTTTGGACTTGTGGCCGCATGTCTTGGACACTCAGGTGAAGAGAGGGGCGGAGCTGTCAACTGATCACTACCTGGTGGTGGGTTGGCTCTGCTGGTGGGGGAGGAAGCTGGTCAGGCCTGGCAGGCCCAAGTGTATAGAGAGGGTCCAAATAGGCCTTGTTCCGTGCCTCTATTGTGGAGGTGGCTGACCGGATGGATGGATAGACCTGGTCAAATGTCATCTGCATTCAACCTTCCCTTTGCTGTACTGTCTGAAAATTTTGTTATTTCCAGTTGGCAGTCATGCAATCCTGTTGCAAAGTTCGAAAAAGATCCATAACAAACTTGAGTTATCATCTTAATGGGATAAAGTGTCAAAAATCGAGTGTCAAAATTGGCTTTCTTTTGCTATCACTAGGCAGTACTGCCTCAATTTTGGGGCACTCTGTATCAAAATTTAATCCATTCTAGTTAATCACTCATACAATGCCTGTGTAAAATTTTAAATAGATGCATCAAATGGTTTTTGAGTTATCATCTGACTATACATAAAGTATCTGCAGTCTCAAGTGTTCCCTAGTGTTTCATTGTACAGTCCCTGACAAAAGTCTTGTCGCTTATCTTGTAGAAAAACCTGCTATTAACCTGACTTTTAATTAATCAATTGGTGTTAGAAATAGCTCATATGAAAAGCTAAAA
>JAODKE010000035.1:10763281-10774431 GCA_026779605.1 Mormyrus hasselquistii | reverse complement strand
CTTGATTAGAAATATATTTCAGCGGCACTTGAGTTCAATTTGTACACAAGCGACAAGACTTTTGTCAGGGACTGTATGAGTTTTTCAAGTCCCTGTGTCTTCTGATTTGTATTTGGTTATGGTTAAATTCTTTGTGCTTGTGTTTCTAGCTGTCTGTTATTCCCCAGTGTTATATTCTGTTTTTCCTGTTTTCTTGGATAGTTCCTTTGAGTTAATTTGTTTCACCTATGACCTGTTTTCCCAACCTTGTTCATTAATCGCATCTGCCCCTTGTTAGATTTGTTACTGTTCTGTATTGAAGTCCCTGTGTCTGTTTAGTTCCCCAGTGGTTTGTTGAATATTGCCTGTGTAGTATTTTATACACCAATGTGAGGTACTAATGTACACATCTGAGATCCCAGATTCGGCCAGGCAGAATAAGATGGATTTGCTTTTTTCAAATTTGGAGTGTAATGAACAATTTATTATACAATTCACCAAAAAGATATAAATTATTAAATGCCATGCATAAAATTTCAAGAAATGTATATATGCATCAAACGACCACTGTTGAAATAAATCATTCAAGTAATAAAAAAAAAGGATCTGCAAAATGACCATTTGCAAAATGAAAAAAATAAAGTAACAACGGAAATAGATTTGCGAAATACGCGGATGCAAAATTCAGAAAATAATAAAGTAACAACCAAAACAATGAGCAATACACTGGACTGGCTCTCCATCCAATGTAATCTTCAATTAAAAATAAAATTTTGTTCAGTTACTATGCTGGATTCTCTTGTAAGGAAAAGTGCAAGCCTGTGCCTCCACCATCCAAAACTAGAGCAGAGAAAAGGGATTGTATTAAACTCGCGCCGCTTTTTGATAAAACGAGATATGACGTCAAACCAAGGATCATATTTTTTCCTCTCTGTACGTGAAAATAATTTCTAAAACTAATGAAGAACTTTATTAAATAATAAAATTAGTTAACGGAGAACTTCTCTCCATTTGTAACCATGTAATTATTGGGAGTTACACCTGCCTACCTCTAGGTCTTTTCATTGTGTAGTGTTTCTTGTGTTTTTCTGTTTGTTTAATAAATCCCCATTTGTCCTTTGAACTGCAAGCGGGTCGTCCGCATTTCTGCCTGTATCATGCCACGTTCTTGCTCCAAACCCGCCCTGATCCATGACACTTAACAAGAAATACTTTACATTGTTTAATTGATAAAGCTAATAAAGTCATAAGGCTCATAGACTAGTTTCGTTAAACATAAACACCTATGAGTGTTTCTACATGTATAGATGTATTCTTTTGCCAAAAAGTTATATTGCTTGTACAGTATGTATAAGCTGTGTATAAAACAGTATGTTTGTTGTTCGAGGTAGCTGAATGAGGCTGTTTTGTTACCAAGCTGTTGGGTTTTTTAAATTGCTTTTTGAAGTAAAATTCATTTTTAAAAGTGTTTTTTTTCTAATGAAGGTACTGTTAAAGGAATGTACCAATTTTGTTAGAAAAATGTCCTCAAAACGCTCGCACGTCATGTACTTTTGGCTTGGGCCTGGGTACCAATGATCAAAACAAAACAAAAGTTTTAATATTTCACAATTTAATTCCTTTGGATGTTTGACATTCTGCATAGCTGCTGGCAGTGAGATGCATCCAACTTGAAGGCTTTTAAGTGAAGTTAAGCTCCCTGGTGCACGTGGGGGAATGATGAATGTGTTTTTAGTACACGAGTACCTGGATTTCTAATTATTATTTTCCCTAAATTGTTGTTCAGATCTCTTCCTAACCTTGTTGGGATCACACTGCTACTCATTACTATTATTTAATTTCTCTGTGTGATTAAAAGGGAAAATGGGATTTCGAAGAGCATTAGCAAATGTCATAGATGTCTATTTTTTGAAGGTGCTAAGAAAATCGTATTTTTGACCTTTAATGGATGGTTTTCATGTAAGAGTGAACAACTATTTCCGGTATAAAGCAGCGGAAACAGTCGAAGGAACTAAATCATGTATAAAAACAGGATGACAAAGAAAACATTGTTGAGGAATCCTTATCGATACTTTGACTGGATAACTGATATATTTTCAGGTTACCAAGTGGACAGTGGTTTATGGTTTATACTTACTGTGCGGCTTATATTTCCATAATTAATGATTACAGTTTCTGCTTCTTTGAACAAAAAATATCTACATTTATTCTGGAAACTGCCACACAACCAAAGATATTTATGCTTCTAGAAAAACAATAAAACCGCATAAAATGTTTATGATTTGTATCAAGAACAGTCGCTTAGCATCGTTTTAGCGGATGTCTATTTCTCCGTGTTGTGGATCGTGCTGGGGGGGTCGTCACCACCATGGGCACATTAGTTCCGATCATTTGGGGCTATAGCCCCGTGTATTTTAGGCCCGAGTCAGGTAAACTTGACTTAGCCGCTGATATTGTCAATCGCTAGAAACTCCCCTGGTCATCACCCGGGGTGCAGTAAATGTGTGAAGGGCCTTTCCTGCCGCCTTTGCTTCCTAATGTCGGACACAATGCTAAGAGAGGATAGGAGACCATCTCGCATGAGACCGAAGTGCTCAGGCAGCCAAAAACAGAAAAAGGCAGGCAAATGACGAAGTCGGAGTCACGTGGCAGAAGGGGTCGGAGGCCGGGGAAGTCAGTTCTACGAGTGCACACAGGACGAGGGGCAGGAACGCGGGGCAGAACAGGCGAGCAGGCGGGATGGGAGCAGGCTAAGAGAAATGAAAGGCAGGGTAGGTACATTACTCAGTAAGCAACGATATTTTACACTGGACGTGGAAAGTATCAGCTTTTTATGCTAGAGCAGGTGAAGCCAACGATCTTCCTCTAATTGGACTGCTGAGTGTGACGCCAATCTGCTAGCAACTGTCAGCACGGCATAAAAGTCGACTACGGATGCTAACATACGGCCTCTTTTATGACACCTCCTTCTGGTGATCAGTGATAACTGGTGATGTAGGACCTTTTTTACATCTATTTCTATGGTGACACTGGAGGTCTAATATTGACCGAGTTCAAAGAAAATATACCAGCATACTGTCTTTTTCCATCATATGGAGTAATGGTGGTACACTACACAGTATAGGCTTGCTAGTTTTGCATCTATGATACCTGGTAATTGTGCAGTTTAAAGTTTAATTTGTAAATGATTCTGAGGGTACTGTAAATCACACAGGTATATTGACTAGCATAACATTTGTCCTGTGGGGATGTCCTTTAAGACGGATCACAGACAGAAGACTGCAGCCTGTTCTGACAGATTCAGACAATTGTGAGAATATCATGAGGAAATTGTGCAACGCAATGCTATTTTTTGAGTGTTTCAATTCTCTCTTTTTCTCTGCCTTCTGTTTTCTCGTCAGCTTTGCTAATGCTCTGTGGGTGCTAGTGCAACATGTACTTTCAGAAAGAATGTGTCCATGGCCTTTGGGGAAAAGTCACTGATGTTTTTGTCTGTTTAGAAAATTCAGCAAGTAAGAAGAGGCCTGGGAAGGAATCAGGGTGAGGCTGTGCCCCTTGGTACTGACAGCAGAGGACACGGTGGGCATATAGCTCTCTGCCTTAAGAGCTCCATTATGCTTATCTGCACAGTGAAAAGAAACAACGCAGGGTAATTATTGACTAATGTCACGTTAATATGGGGGGATTTCAGCTTTTCAGCTGATTGAAAAGAAAAATCAACACAAGTTGTTTTAGAATACCCATTAGCTGTTAGCTTTTACAAGAAAATGTAGGTTTTCACCCATACTGAAAAGATTGAATCAGGGCAATTATTTCCCAAACCTGAAGTTTTTTGCCATTAAAATGAGTGCACTCTGTACTGTAGAGAATTTTGAGAAAAATAACATGTACTTTCCATATTTGGTCAATTGGAATGAATATTACCAGAGTTTTGCAATCTAAGCACATGCTTAGTGTGAGTCGACTTAAGCAGGTTAGTGGAGCAGTTGGTCCTGGATGTTAGTTACTAGGGCCATGGCTACTCATGAATGCAGGGATATTACAATGACTGGACCAAAACTACAATGAAATAGTGTAACATTTACTTACATTTATTCACTGCTTTACTGATTACTGTCAAAGATGATAGTACTTAAGAATAGAGGAGGAAAAGGGAGAAGTGGTCAAAACCGTGTTCATACAGGCAGACACTGGTAATGATCGTGCTTGTCTGCCACTTCACAAGACTGTAATTGTATTAAATTTGGCTGATGTTTCACAGAAGGATGTGATTAATGGAAGTAATTCATTTCATTTCATAAAAAGCCAGTTAAGATCACAAATGTACAAATCTACAGGGGAGAAGCATATATAAACATACTCCTACTCCTGGTCATTTTGAATATGGCGTTATCTGGAGGAAAATGACAGGCCTTTCTGCCAATAAATTTCCATGACAAACCCACTCAAACGCCCCACCTGTTTTGATACTAAAGTGAAATTGTACATAGAAGCTGGAAACTGGATTCTGTCACATCTCTATGTGATATAACTGTAGTAGATTTATGACTCTTTAAAAGATTACCTAGATGTTGAATGCTGGTGTTAGGTACCCATGTCACTGTGGATGACAGCTCATTTGTTATTTCATAAGATGAAAACTATACTGAATAATTATCTATGGAAACAGAGACGTAGTGTACTCAGAGATGGCTGAGTGGAAACGGACCCGGACACCAATACAGCTAGTGAAGAACGGGGCGTTCCAGAGTGTTCTTACACTGTAACTCTGTAATCTGTTAGTGTTAAATTGTTAGGATTTGTTTAGCAGATTAACCTCTGGGTTTTAAGGGCATAAAATTACTTCTCAGTGACTCTCCCACAATAAATAAATGGAAACAGGTTTTACACAACAAAGTTAAAATAGCATTTCAAAACATAAACGTTTCGTATATTTCCACAGTAGAACTGAGTGAAAAGCTGAAATGTGTGTAGAGATCTATCAGAAAATGATGCAAGGAAGAGTAGGCTGAGGATGTTCTGTAAGACAATCTATTATGTTATAAACTAGACTCCCTAGTGGTGCAAGCTGTGGCTTTCTGCTTCCTGGCAGCGACTCTGGCCCTCACACATCCCGACATTATATAAGTGATTTATGAATGGATGACAGTGAGTTTGTAATGTTGTTACTTCTTATTAAAATCAGTATAATATAGGCATAATATAATACAGATATGTATCCATCCGTTTTCTAAACCTCTTTTACAGGAATGGACAGATATTAATCATTTGATCAATTTTTGTTCAAACACAAAGATATGGTATGTAGACGTTTGTTTGAAATATCTGCCCATCAACTGTGGGCAGCAAACTCAGTAGACTGAGGAACAAACTGTCTTATTAAAAACCATGTCTGGGGGTCTGTTCCTCTCTGGGCTGTTACCAACATCCTGCTTATTTTTCCCTTGGTTTTTCAGAACAATTTTCTCAGATTCCCTTTACCTTTTTTATACTTAAACCTGAATCGCTTTTGTTTAGCATACAAAAGCATCTTATAAATATGCTAAATGTAAATGATATCCTCTCCTGGAGCCTGGGGCTTTTTGCCCCTGATAGGGTCACCCAAGGCAAATAGGTTCTAGGTGAGGAACCAGACGAAGTGTGGCTCATTAGACCCCTTATGATGAGAAATATCATTGATTCACGTTTTCCCTTGCCCGGATGCGGGTCCTCGGGCCCACCCCCCAGAGCCAGGCCTGGGGGTGGGGCTCGATGGCGAGCGCCTGGTGGACAGGCCTGTATCCATGGCACAGCCCGAAGAAGGCATGTAGGTCTCCCCTCCAATTTACTCACCATCTGGGCCAAAGTGTAAATTGGGTGGTGGTCGAAGGCAGGGACCTTGGCGGACCGATCCTCAGCTACAGAAGCTAGCTCTAAGGACATGGAATGTCACCTCTCTGGCGGGGAAGGAGCCTGAGTTGGTGTGCAAGGTTGTGAGGTTCCTGGTTCGAGGTTGTGACTAGATATAGTCGGGCTCACCTTGACCCACGGCTTGGGCTCTGGAACACTTGAGGGGGGTTGGACCCTCTTCCACGCTGGAGTTGCTCACGGGGAGAGGCGCCGAGCAGGGGTGGGCATACTTATTGCCCCCTGGCTGGGCAACATTGGGGTTTACCGCAGTGGACGAGAGGGTAGCCTCCCTTCACCTTCGGGTGGGGGGACGGGTCCTGACTGTTGTTTGTGCTTATGCGACAAACAGCAATTCAGAATACCCACACTTTTTGGAGTCCTTGAAAGGTGTGTTGGAGGACGCTCCTCCCGGGAACTCTCTTGTTCTGCTGTGGGACTTCAATGCTCACGTGGGCAAAGACAGTGAGACCTAGAGGGGAGTGATTGGGAGGAACGACCCCCCTGATCTGAACCCAAGTGGTATTTTGTTATTGGACTTCTATGATTGTCATGGATTGTCCATAATGAACACTATGTTCAAACATAGTGGTGTTCATATGTGCACTTGGCTACAAGACACCCTAGGCCGCAGTTCAATGATCAACTTTGTGGTCCTGTCATCGGACTTGCGGCTGCACGTATTCGACACACGGGTGAGGAGTAGGGCAGAGCTGTCAACCAATCACCTGGTGGTGGGTTGGCTCCACTGGTGGGGGAGGAAGTCGGTCAGACCTGGTAGACCCAAGCATATAGTGAGGTACTGCAGGGAATGAATCCCCTGTCAGAAGGAGTTTCAACTCCTACCTCCGGCAGAACTTCACCCATGTGCCGGGGGAGGCAGGGGACATTGAGTCCAAATGGGGCCATGATCCACGACCTCCATTGTGGAGGTGGCTGACTGGATCTGTAGCTGTAAGGTGATCGGTGCCTGTTGCAGAGGCAATCCCCGAACCTGCTGGTGGACATTTTGGACGATTCCTGAATTTGGTTCATCTACTCCACCACAATGTCTGCATTAATGAAGACTTCTAGCCAGTGTCATCTGTCAGAGCTTCCCCTCTGTTTGGGGATGGCAAAGTTTGTTCCTGCTATTTTCTGTAGGGGTGTTAAACTCCGTAGAGTGGAGCAGATGACCAGCAGCACATATAGGCCAATACATACTTCATATTTCCGAGTGACACCCACAGACACGCATGATTTCCGCTAGACAGCTTCCCTCTCTGGTACATTAAGGAACGATGTATAGTCCCTTCTCATAGGCTGTCACCAACTAACTAATCAACATATACTGAGATCTAAAGAGGGACCTGACATGAAAAAAGCTGAGTGCCACCTGTTACATAAGCTTAGATGTATGCCACCTTTTGCATTTGTACAGTGTCACATTTGGCATAGCGACAACAGCGGAATCGCTGAAAATCCAGTGCAGCGATAGAAATTTTATTTAGTTTACCAGAGATTTAAAACTGTGTCGGGCAGCTCTTGATTAACTGTTTTCCCAGGGTTTGGTATAAATTCCATGAAGGGCTACAGAACATCAAAGGAGAAGAGATAGGCTACAAGTGAAGGGACGCCCAGAGAAGACTCTGTCAGTTATTCATGGCCTCGGTCTTCCAGTTTGGACCATGAAGGAATCCTACCATAATATGAGCTTAATTGTTGCTATCAGTAAGTAATTTATTTTGAGTGAAGGGTTAACAACTGTTAAATACTGCCCCATAATGTACGAATTTCAGGACCCAGCTGTTTTAGCTTCATATTTGTTTATATTGCTGTGATATTAAGCTAACATGACCTGAAATGAATGCTTCATCTCAAGAAAGCCTTTTTTTATTAAATGCCTTTGGGCAGAAATAACAAATTTTTACCTCTAGAGAGAAACGTATCTCACTATTGGATCTATATGTAAAATTGTAGCCAAACATGTTTTATAAATGGACTCTTATTAAACTGAAATCTGCTTGAAAGTCATAAATAAAACCTGCTTTTATTTAAATATCACTGGACCATAGACCTGGGCATTTTTATGCAATAAATATGTATTTGCTTATATAGGATACATTGATTAAGTGGCATATAGTGCCTTATACTTAGCTTACAGTGTTCCAGATCATCACAAATAGTCTGGCTCTGGGTAGTCAAGCTGAAAAATAAGTTATTTATAAATTGCTGTTAGGTATCCAGGGAAACAAATAAACCTACAGTCAGCAGAGTCTGCCAGGGAGTGCTCTGAAATGCCAGTGATTATACCGTCAGAGCTGAACGCCTGAGCTAAATATGTGAAATTAATTCAGTCAAGTGTGATTTTATGAAATCCAGCCACCTCGGCAAGCCTGTTTTCCACATTGGGCACCGACGGCAGATTCCAGGTTCCTTTGGATAAGCCTCTGCCATTATGGTGATACCTCACCCATGCAAACACCAGGAAATGGCACACATCGGCGACTATCTACCAAAGTACACAGCCGTCTGCAGCTCAGCTTCAGTCTCTCCGCATGATTCACAGCAGCCAACATGCCGTGCTGAAAAACAACCTTGAAATACATAAGAAGCTGTGATCAGGAACAGGCAGACCAAAGGAAAACCTTTAGGTGTAAAATGATGAGAAACTACCAGAAATATTTTTCTGGATGCACATCATGACTTGGGAGATAATTGCACATCAAAATGACATTTTATACAAAACATAAATTATAAAAAATTACTACAATTATTATTATTTGATTGCAAATAAATGAGATATTATTATAAATTATATACCAAATAGTTTTCAATGAACTGCCAAATAGGTAAATGTCCAAACATTAAATATGTTACTAAATAAGTATGTATGTAAGTATGTTTTTCAATGTATTGAGGATGATAAACTGATTACAAGGTGGGCTGACATGGTGGGTCAGTGGTCCCTCACAATTCTAGGGTTCTGGGTTTGTGGGTTTCCTCACAAACATATGCAGTGAGGCTAAGCAGCATCTTTAAATTGTATGTGTGTTTGTGGCCTGTGATGCTGTCCAGGGTGTCCCCTGTGCTGTGCCCTGTGATGGACTAGCATACCGACCAGGGTGTCCCCTGCCCTGTGCCCTGTGATGGACTGGCATACCGACCAGGGTGTCCCCTGCCCTGTGCCCTGTGATGGACTGGCATACCGACCAGGGTGTCCTCTGCCCTGTGCCCTGTGATGGACTGGCATACCGACCAGAGTGTCCCCTGGCCTGTGTCCTATGATGGACTGGCATATCGACCAGGGTGTCCCCTGTCTTGTGCCCTATGATGGACTCTGCTTTGTGTTCTGTGTTGGACTGGTATCCCATCCAGAGTGTCCCCTGGCCTGTGTCCTATGATGGACTGGCATATCGACCAGGGTGTCCCCTGTCTTGTGCCATATGATGGACTCTGCTTTGTGTCCTGTGTTGGACTGGGATCCCATCCAGAGTGTCCCCTGGCCTGTGTCCTATGATGGACTGGCATATCGACCAGGGTGTCCCCTGCCCCGTGCCCTGTGTTGGACTGGCATCCCATCCAGAGTGTCCCCTGGCCTGTGCCCTGTGTTGGACTGGCATCCCATCCAGAGTGTCCCCTGGCCTGTGTCCTGTACTGGCTGTGAAATGCTCCAGGTTCCCTAATAACCCTGATGATGTGATTGGAAGATGTATGGATGATAAAAAAGTGATTTAAAGGGACTAAGGCTCGACTGGTATATCGTTACGTATGTCATTAAAGTGGACCTACCGCTGCTTTGAGTATACATGGAGAGCACTGTCAGGAACTATTTGAGTTGTGTGAACACAACTGTATCCAAAACATACTTCTCAAAGTAATATGTGAAAACTGAATTTACCTACTTAAATATTATTCACTACTAAATATAGTTTTTATTCTTTCAAATTGTTTTAAGCTATGTAAGAAAAAAAAACTTAAATTTCCATTGTTGGTATAAAATATTTAGCTTGTGCCAAAGACAAGATCTAATTTCTGTGTGAAGGAAAGTTTGCGTGAGCTGACTGATAAGTCGGGTTAAATGTCAAGCGAGGTACGGATCACTGTTCACGCCATTTATAGAACAGAGGAGCAGTGTTAATTTTGACGACAATTTTTTATTTAGTTTTAGGCATAGTCTTGTGACTAAAATGTAATTTTGTTTCAGTCATAATTCAGTCATCTAAATTATTTTAGTTTTAGTCTAGTTTTAGTTGACTAAATATAAGATTACAGTCAACTAAAATTACAGTTGATTTAATGGACTAAAATTAAAAGTGCAAAATGTAATGTTTAGTTTCCCTTCGATTACTGAAAGTCATTATGTTCACCAAGATTAAATGAAACCAATGTTAAGGAATGGTGTTAAGGTCTGACTGTGCAGTGTACAAATACACAGATTTCACTTTTGTTTGAAACACAAACATATACTATATGTTTATGTACTCGAAACTGAGTGTTGTAAAATCAGTAGTGCCAATAGTGCAAAAATGAAATCACTTCAAAGAAAAAGTGCATAGGCTATGATACCAGCAGGCCAGCTCTCTCTGAATATTAAAATAAAAATATTAGAACTAAATAAATATTATATTATAAATATTATAATAATATTTATTATTGTTTGCTGTTAAATGTTTCGCCTGAAATTCTAAAATATGTTCAAAGAAAAAGACCAATAATGGTATCAGGGATTTATACCCATTATCAAGAAAAAAAATCCAAACATTGCAAACATACTTTTCAATGGCTACCAGTAGCAGGAAGTGCAACCATTCTATTTTCAACATCTAAATAATTATCACAAGGATACAATTACATTAGTGTACAGAGCCAAAAACCAACTCTCCTCTCTTTCAGGTGATTTCATATTCATTGAAGTTTCCGCTTAAAAACTGTATAAATAATGTTATTTGTTATATAAATCAACTCAGGTGAAACAAAAAATGTATGTTTTCATGGCTGCCAAATGTCAAACATCTGGCATGACACTCATGCTTTCAGACTCATGCAGGAAATCTTATGGCAAATCTATATTATTCCATTATATACCTACAATTAGCTACGTCAAAAGTGGGCCAGTGGCACAATAGATAGTGCGTCTAATTACGGATCAGAAAATTCTAGGCTTGACTCCTGAGTGGCTCGAGCATTTTGGGCAGTAGTGGTCTAGTGGTTTGGGATGCTTGCTTGTAATTTAAAGATTGCAGGTTTGAATCCCCGACCAACCAGCAAGGCACTACTGAGGTACCTTGAGCAAGGTACTGCCG
>JAODKE010000035.1:10748741-10763181 GCA_026779605.1 Mormyrus hasselquistii | reverse complement strand
CCGGGCACTGAATTAGCTGCCTCCTGCTATGTCACATATGGGTTAAACGCAGAGGTCATTCATTGTGCACTGTGTGCTGTGGTGTGCCAACAATGACAATTAATCACTAAATTCTAAAGTATATTAAATACAAAAGTAGACTATTTGCTAGAACTGTGACATATGTGTTTTTACTGCATTTTACTGTGTGTGCAGACAACTCGAATTGAAAATCTCACTTCAGCCAGCTGGCCGATGTTGGCAGCCTCGCATTTTAATTGAAATGAAAAGTAAAATGCGCTGTTTTCGCATGAAACTGCTTGTCGTTCCGTTTGCGTTTCCGTTGTTACTCCAACAAATATAAAACAAATATGAGAAAAACACGTTTTGTCATGTTTTAGATCTTTTTGAAATAATAAGCCCATATCCTACTCTAATAGCGATTTAAGTGATAAGTTGTATGTATTAATATTAAAACGATATTTCAATTTTATTACTGGTGTGGGATTATCGAAACCAGTACTTCAATCCATGAACACTAAAATATACGACATAAACACGACTATATTAGGGTTTTGCGGCTTACGCACACTATTTAAACATGTAGCATCTTCAAATTTTATTTTCTCTTATGTTGAAATGCAGCCCTGCTTTCATTTAGTAAATGAGAAAACATTATAGATATCGGCAGTCATACAGATATGTTCAGTTCTATGTCACGTGACAATACATATTGTCAAAACGTTTTTTAATTGTACTGAACTAGTTTGATTTGTCAGTCAGGTAATTATTACATACAATGCTGATACAACTAATAGGCTACTTAAATACATCACACTAAATAGTCAGATATTACGACCTTCCGGACCTCTGCTTCAAGAAATTTGCTCTAACTGGACCTCTTTAAATTTTAGTTGAATACCCCTGCCTTACGCAAACTACATTAGTTCTGACTGGATCTCGTCTCTGGAAAACATTTTCATCTCGTTTTTATCCATTGACGAAAGTGTCAATGCACTTCGTCATAGTGTTAGGCCTCACAAAATCATTTTTATTTAGTTATCTTCTCGTTTTAGTCTGAAAATAATGGTCGTTGACGGAAATTTAACTATGTTAACTATGACGAAAATTTTTCGTTAACAAAATTAACACTGCAAAGAAGCAGAAAAGCTATAGCTGTGAGTCCATATTTGCTCTCGATGGAACTGATGCCTTCAGGCTGTCATCTGAAAAACGGTAAAGTAAAACACCATACTGTCACGACCTGCTCATACCACCTTCTCGTGCGCCATGCCCCCTCATTTTCCTTATGTGAATTCCTGATTGTTATCAGCAATTTCCTGTTTTGCCATTGAGTCCTGTGTATTTTAATCCGCGTCTGAGTCCGCTTCCCTAGGTCTGTCATTGAAGTCTTTACTGTGTTTTTGTATTTGCCCACAATAAATCCCCTGTTTGTTGGACTTCGGTCTGCCTGACCTTGTTTCTGTGCTCCCTGCTCGCTCGACCGGCGCACGGCCATCACACATACCATATATAATCTTTACTCACAGACATTCCTCTTAGTTTAGAATAGTAATTCTGAAAGTACTAATGGACAAAAAGATTAACAGCACAATTAAACTATTTCTTCAATTAAATATTATTTTTTACACAATCAAAGTAACATCACATATGTTTCTGGGCTAAAACAGAAATGTGAAGACATCTAAAGATATCTAAAGAATCAGAAACTGAAAATCACATTTCATAAATAGACAGGCCTTTAAATTTACAGCATTAAATTAAATTAAATTAAAACAATTAAATGAAGGTTCCCATTTTCCTGTCTGTACAGTATCTCGTCCAAAGCTATAACTATAAACCATCTTTGGGGCTAATATTTGGAATTAAAAGTGCAGGATGCCAACCATAAAGGTATGGGCTGCAGGAACATTTCGGTCACATTTGTCAGCATTAAAATTGCATGACACCACAAGACCAATTTGAGGACACATAATGTACAAGGCTATAAAAACAGCAATGGCTACTCTCGCTAAAATGGTATTAGCAAGATGAGCCATACATAATTTCCCTTTGTTCCTCTGAAATCTTAATGGGGACCCAGTGTTCCATGTTCCATAGCGCCATTTCTTCATTTGAATAGCTAAAACTCTGTAGCTCCTAGGGAACATCTATACTTTTCTCCGGACGTAGATTTTACAGGATGAGATTTTAAAATATATCAATCGGTGAATAATCAACAGGATTAAAGTGGTCATATTTTACTAAGTTGAAACTAGTTAAAACATCAGCATAATCATTCATCCTGTGAAACAAAGTAAGGCAATTTTCATGGTAATGAATGTGTCATTTAATAAGTTATATCATCACACTAATGGAATACGGCCTGGTTCCGTTAGAATATTTCTTTACAGCACTTTGTAGGTCATATAGGAAGACGACCAGCACCCAATCTGCACCCATTCCCATAGCACCCCTGCAGATGGAGGGTCCACAGGAGAGGGGACCCATGTTTCCTCTTCAGGTCATGTCCAGCTTCTGCTCACCTTTGGTTTGCCCCCCATGCCTGGCTCCTAGGTGAGGCCTCAGTCTCCCTAATCCAGATGGGGTAACATGTTCCTTCTAGAGAGTAGGTGTGTAGTTGATTGTAAGACAAAAAAAATTGTATTATTTTTAGTCTATTCTATCAATTTACATTTTTAGCTTTATTTTGACCCTCTAATTCTTTTCCATGGACACATTTACTGTTTTTGCATATTAAACTTATGTGTTTTATCAAGGTCATTCCATTTTGATCCAAAAAATGTGTTTCCCTATGGAATATAACACATTTTCCATATCATAAGTAACAAAAAATAATTCAGAGTGACGTCTTTTTTACTGTTATAGCTAGCAGGCTCAACTACAGCTCATTGGAGAACTCAAAAAGAGTCATTTATGAAATGACTAAATTAAAAAACACAACTTAATGGATGAAGGACTCAAGGGCATGTGTTGTAGTCAAACAAAAATGGTTTATTTGAACTAAACGAACAGAGACTGGAAACAAACTGGGCCGTGAGGATTCCAAATGGGAGGACTGGACAATAGGAAGGCCACAGGCAACAGGATTGTTAAACATCAGTGACTGGACAGGGCCACGCAGGGCTGGGGAGCATGAATATACTAAACTAACAAGGGAGCTAACAGGAAGCAGCAGGGACTGATTAATATGAGGGTTAAAAATGGAAGGCAAGACAAACAAGTAACAGGTGTGGCTTGTTAGGGTCAAGCTAGGGTGGAGACAGGAGGGTCATGTGAACATTGAAGGCAGGATGTGACAGTGCCCCCACCTGAAGCATGCCCTCTGGACATGAGGGACGAATGGGGAGGGACCAAGGGGACCAAACAACAGGGCGGGCACACGGGCTGGGGGCAGATGGGATACCGGACAAGACCAGGCACGGCAGTACCAACAGGCCATGTGAGATAGACACCGAAGACCAGAGGGACAGAAGCCCTGGACAGGACAGGATGGGATAGATGATACAGGAGGGACAATTGAAATATTAAGCCGTATATTAAGCAGTATAGAATTGCAATTTAGCATCTTGTGTTCATTCTCAAAGACTGAATTGAAATTTCAAGGTCTTTCTCAATTCATTTCTGAATGGTGCATAACACTGCAAGAATGTGCGAATCGCAAAATGAATGTGACAATAACAATACAGTAATTCTTGAAAGCCTGAAAAGCATTTTACTGTTTGGATTTCACTGGCAATTCTTATCATGGGAGTCTCCCACACTCAGTAGTATTTATCACTAAGATTACAGAATAGTGCTGCTTTTGAAGATTCCATCAAAGTGTTGGGTGACATGCCGATACTCCATCATTTGTCCTATGAACAATTGCATCTGCAATAAGTGTAATAGTTGTTGATGGAATCATGATACAGCAGTAAATACACATTTACTGTTATTTGGCAGAAGTTTTTGTCCAAACTGACAAGTGAGGCAGTTAGCACATTAGAAACAATCATGTATACACTTGGAGGGGGCACAAATTAATAATTTAATTACAAATGTCTATTTATTGGGGGGAAAGAATGAAGCCAAATTAAATACGGAGGGTACACATCCCCCCCAGTCCCTATCCCAAAACATGCATTTAATCTGTTTTATTGGATCTCAACTTAGTGACTAGATCTTGAACTTAGCTGATCTTTTCAAACAAGTTAGCTAAAAAAAAAACTGTATATAATCAGACGTAATAATGTGTCATGCAGCAAACAAAACAGACTGGTTGGTTACGCTTTCAGATAAACAGAGTAAGCGGAGTGGTTGAAGGGGAAGAAATGGTCGCAAAAAATGTTTGATTGTCTGAAAGTGGTTTGGATTTGTAATATCTGACGTGGACGTATCAATACTCTTCATACAACATGGGCCAACACAACCGCTTTTATTTATCTTATTTTGTTGTATTTTGTTGTGAACTGACTTCTGAAGTGGACATTTATTGGCTATTTGTACCCAAACAAGTTTAATGCTAACATTTTTTTTTTGCTATATTTGGTCAGTTTGTTTCATATGTACTGTACCATACTTTACATACCTTAAAAATTAGGTTTATTATAATGCTACAAGCAATGTAAGGAAAGCATTGTTGGTAAAATGCTTAAATTGCTAATTAACATTAATATATTCCAGTGTAGTTGGTTTGTAAGCAAAAAAAAAAAAATGTGATCCATATTGTTCATCATATTTGTGATATGAAATTTCTGGTGCTATATAGCCACCCCTAATGTATACCATGGTATGTCTGGATGGTTTGAAGAGTAGGATACAGCCCAAACCTAGTAAAATGTAGCCTAAACAAAAGGCAGCATTTGATTGTATAATGTAATTTTCCTTCAAGTTTTAAGCTATTTTATGCACATAACATATGTTAGCTGTCTAATGTCAAATGTTTGACATTTTAATTTAATGACACAGCTTCTATGACTTTTTGTTATTGCTGCTGGTATTTCTGTCCTGTGACTAGCTAAATAAATGAAAATGTGTTATTATATATTATTGTCTCCTCATCGTTTTCCTCACTTAAGACAGCAGTCGGCTGACATTATGTCAGGAGATGCAAAACAATGGGCTTGAAGGCAGACGTTTGGCAAAAAAAAAAAAAGACACTGAGCATAATGGGAGCAGGGGCTGCAAACAAGACTGCAAGGGGTCAAAACAAGAAGGTGAGTACAGGGAAGGACTTAGGCAGGCAGAAGGAATGATGTCAATGAGAGGACTGGGGCTGACAAGACAAATAGGTACATAAGTACAAGGGCTAATAAGAAGTAGCAAGCAACAAGTGTGGCTCATCACGGTCACATTAGGGAAGAGACAGCAGGTTAAAACAGACATGATGGGCAGCGTATAACAATAACCCCCCTCCCCCGTCCCCAAGAAGCAGGCCCTTCAGGCACAGAGGACAAAAAGGGGAGGGGACCAAGTGGACCAAACATAAGGATGGACACACAGAGCTGGAGACAGGTGGGACACTAGCCAGAACAGGACGGGATGGGATTGGACACATACACATGGTATAACAATAGACATGGAACTGGCAGGGGCCCGACCAGGGAGCAAAGGGACAACAGGAAAAGACCAACATCAAACAGGGCCACACAGATGAAAAAGATCAAGTATGGAATGGAACCAGGCACCAGGGATAAATGCTAGAAATCAACGGGGACCAGGGAGCAGGAGAGACTGACCAAACATACCACACCTGGGAACAGATGGACAAACCCAGGATAAGACACATGGCAAGACTAGGGACACAGAACAGACCAAAGCAAAACCAAGGACAGCAGCGAGGACCACCCAACAACACCAAGGCAGATGGGAAGAGGAACCATGATGACAGGGAGAAACCTCAGGACAAGGCCACAGGGACACAGTCCAGGACAAAACAAAGACAGGACAGGGCACAGCCAGCTTCTTCTGTTTTCTCCTTCTTCACCCAGAGCCAGGAGCTGCGAGCAGCCAGCAAGCAGAGCTTTGGCAAACAGAGCAGCTTCATGTCATGGGGAAGCAGAGAACCAGTGCACACCGGAGATGTGGGGCTCTGGAGAAATCAGCTCAAGCATGTACAGTAGTCATTGCAGTGAGCCCTGTACGGCGTCCACACAGGTAGGCCAGCAACCTGCATACCCACTGGAGTCTTCATCCTCCTCGGGGTCCTCTAAGTCATTGTCACTGCAGGTCAATGAGGCTACTATGATGAGCCTGGCCTGTGGTATAATTCCATTCATTTTCTGAAACCACTTATCCTGTTCAGGGTTGGGTGGGGGGGTCCAGATTCTATCCCGAGAGGCTGCCAGCAGAAAGCAGGCAACACCCCAGGATGGGGCACCAACCTATCGCAGGGCACACTCACATCTACTGGCAATTTGGCAACTCCAGTTAATCTCAGCATGTTGTTGGACTGTGGCAGGGAACCACAGTACCTGGAGAAAACCTCATGACAACACAGGGAAACTCCACACACATTGAACTCTGGCAGAGACTTAAACCCAAGTCCAAGAGGGGTGAGGCAACGGCGTTAACCACTGCACCACCATGCCACCACATGGTATAATTGTAAAAAAAAATCTTTTTTATAATGTTATAAAAATCCAAATGCCTTTATAAAGGGGTTTCCCAGCTGTATTACAGAATATAGAAAGAACATTGCAAGAATCTGACAGGAGGGCTGTCAGGGTTGTTGCCCTTCCGACTCTGCCCTTTGTGTCTCTTCCCCAATTGGCCAGTGGGTGTTGCTGGCCATCCCAGCCTCCTCTGTCTTTGAATCCTTTACCTCCATATTCCTTCAACTTACGGACCGGTGCATAGCTCAGTGGGCTGACTGTGGGGCTCAGTGATTGAGAACCCATTGGGCCAATTTGGGTGTGAACACAGCTTCACCTATTTTTGGTTTCTTCTTTGACTTTTGTTGTCCTTGTAGTTTTGGTTTAAGATTTTCCTAGTGTTTATTATTTTCTATCTTAGTTCTTCCATCTGTGGTCCACCCTCCTTGTAGGTTCTGGATTTGTTCTGTACCTTTGAATTCTGTGCTAACCTTTTATTTCTATTGTTAGATTAGTGCTTTCTAGTTTGTCTGTTAACATTCCCACATATGTGATTATCTCTGTTCTTTAGTTCCACCTGTTGTTTTGTTGTGCCGTGCAAGCACAGAGCGGGGAAGCAGCACAGGAGCCGAGGAAATCGGGTGAACATGAGGTTTCATTCGGGAGAATGAACAATACAGATCAGGATCATTGGACAACAGGCAGAACTGACATCAATGACCAGACTAGGGAAACATACTCTAATGGACTTATATACACCAAACTAATTAACAATAATGAGAAACAGCTGGTAACACGGGGATTCCACACGAGGTAGATGAGAGGGCGTGGCACACAGGAAGATCGGACGACCGTTGCATGACGTGCTTGTTACTCTGTGCTCTATTTGATTGGTTGTATTGTTAATGCTTCACTCTTGCACTTTCGTTAGCTCAGTTTGATTTGGGTATTTTAGTTTCTGCCTTAGTATTTTTCCCCAGTGGGTGTTGTCGTGGTTGTGTAGATGAATTCTGTGTGTCTGGACTTTATCTTATTTATATGCCTCTTGTGTTGTCTTGTAGCTACAAAGTGGATCATCGCTCTTTTTCTGCCTGTACCATGCCCCCTTCTCTGTAACAGAGGGCTAATCAAATAAAAGACACCATATACAAGAGTATCCAGTAGAGACATAATACTGTGACAAGGGACACTTCTGTTCATGGGTCTTGAGGGGTTTCTTGAAGAAGAGACCTGTAGCTCTGGTGTTTTAGAAGTTTCACATCTTTCACATTCCTTGTTTTATGAATGCATTTGGGATGTATGTGCTTTGAATTGGTCTGAATGTTTGGTTACTATAAAATCCACAAGATGCTGATTTCTGGCAAATCGCCTGCAGTCTGTTTTTTAATGGCATGACATAAGAATGGGCATCATTTTAATCAACAACATGATTTTGAGCCATGTTGATTTGAGGACAAAAATATAAAAGAATTTAATGGAAGAACAAAAACAACCTTTGGGACTGCCTATAGCTAGAGTGAGTGTAAGCCTGTTATTAATGAATGATGACACCTCCAGTGTCTGTAATTATAAAAAGCGCTTTGTCAGTATGAGCTTCCTGTGTGGGTAAGGGCTTTTAATCCAATTTAGTCATTCCTGTTCCTGGCACGTCTGCCTGCATGGCTCTCTAGATACCAATAACGTAAAAAATGCTTTTCAAATGGGATCCTCTGAGATAATTGGTCTCTTTAGACTCTGCTGATCACATGAGGCCTCACAAGATACGCGAGAGGGAATCTTAAGCACCTGACAGGTCAGCTGATACAAAAAGTCTGGCTCTTCCTCCTTGGCAGATACTTGCCTCCTGCATTCCAATGCAACACCGCGATCACTCATACTCACTGGGTTACTTTCAGATTAACACCCTAACCCTTACCGATATATTTAAGTTCTTCACGTTGTGTGTGCTTAATTATATAAATATTTTAGTATATTTGAGTCTATCCTAATGTTTTTCAACTGGTCATGCAGAAGATTTAGGGAGAGTCTCAATCTTGCTGAGCTTTATGTGTGTGTGTGTGAGTGTGTGTGTGTTTGAGTGTGTGTGATCATGCAGACTTCCGTCTGGGGGGCAGTGGGTGTCTATTCATACTCCGGGAGAATGCTATAGCTTGCCACCCTGAAATATTCATGCAATTTGTATTCAAAGGACGGCTGCTGTCTGGCAGTTCTATGACTTTCTGCGGAGACGGAGGATTGGGATTGTTTGACTAAAATGGCAGCTTCGCTAAAGCCTGCGTGAAAGCAAAGCGGCTGTTCGTTAGCGGAGCGCAGGACTGCTCTTACGGTAGTGCTGCGAGGTCCGCATTCTCATGGAGCCTCAGCCGCCAAGATTTCCAGCTGTTGCATCATCACCTGTGTCGGGGATAGCGGGACGCCAGACTCCTCCCGCCCCCGCTCTGCTTTCTCCCTGTGTACAGTCTGAGGGAACCAGCTGAACAGCCCGGGTGAGACACGGAGAGGAAGGGGCACTTTTCTCATGCCAGAATGAATGAATGAATGAATGAATAAAGGGCAGAGGAACAATTCAAATGTGAAGATGCGTTTAACGTATGATAAACTGTATGGTGGAAAATGATGAAAAATACAACGAAATATAGGAAAAATATAAATACATATAATAAACCGATGAGTCAAAATATTATGAGGAGGGGAAAATTATAAACCGCTCACCAGGTGTTGGGCAGCCAAGACTTATGAATGTGTGATGTGAACAAAGTCTATGACATTTGGGATGAACCAACAAAAAAGCTAATGTGGCACAAATCACAGATAATTATAATGTGCAGCCCTAACCTTAACTATAAATAACCAAACAAAATGTGGGACTTTTGGCATTTTTAGTTTCTTGATTGTATTCGCAGATCTTTGTGCAGACATGAAAAATGCTCCACACAATGTCAGAATAACAGGGTTTTGATCACTTCGTGGGAAACATTTGATCCCCACAATGTAATTGATCATTTATGCGTTCATATTTCAGCCCTGAGTGTGGCCTTCTAACAAATACGCTTCATCCTACTTCCATAGACACAGGAAGTCATTTTGAGCTCAGGGTGCTGAACATCGGATCAACCAATAAACAACTAACAACAGTAAACCTTTTCAGAAATAATCATAAAGCCGCTTCTGAGTCATTGTGGGATAAAGTAACAACTGCTTTTTATTTAACAAGATAGACAGCACTGTCATCCCCCTTTTCCGGCATTACTGCCTGCGTCAGTAAACACCTGCAATTACAGCTGGTCAGTCCCATAAGCGGCCGTCTAGGGTGCCGGCTTCTGAGGGTCCCTGTCTTACCAGCCAAACTCATTTCGCTGAAACGGGGGGGGGGGGGGGCACCTCTTAGGGCCCCTCCTCTGCAGCCAGTGCCTGCAGTGGGGTTGTCGGTTGAATTGCCAGTGTAATTTTGAAGTAGGGGCAAAACCATTATCTATGTCTCATAAGAACTGCAGTATTTTTCACTCAGTCCTGTGCTGTAGTTGCATGAACTGTTCTACAGAAAAACAGCCCCTGGACTAAAGTCTTTCATGCTCAGATTCACATTAATTCAGGGTGGAGTGAATAATTTATAATCCAGACATGTTTGTTCCATATTTGGTTTTTAACCACCTGCCGTGTGATTTATTCATTTCCTAATTCTTTAGATGTTATCCTATGGATGTGATTTGCTCATCAGAGATCCTGTTCCAGCCCGTCTCTGATTTGTTTCTGAGTGTGTGACTCCTTGTATATCACATTGTAGGTGGCGAGAGTGTTCATCACTGCACAGGGGTCTCCGTAACACCTATGTGTGGCCTGATCCTCATTTTCCTGGAAAATTATCACTTAAAACAATTCCAGATGTATCCATGTGCAAGTGAATATATTTTGATAATTGCAATAACTATTACTCAGTCATGCAATTTAGACAAATGTTGTGCCATTCCACTAAATTAATTTACTTCATGATAAGAGCATTGAAATGACTAATCTAATCTTACAGTTAAAATAGAAAATCTTTTATTTGACAAAAGTTAACCCCCCCCCCCTCCCAAGTGGTGTAAATTAAAATAATTTGAACATGGTGAAGGGTCATGTGACTGTATCACAATGATTATAATATCAGATCAAATAAATGGACAACAGAGTTGGCATTATGGGCTACACTGCTGGTCCAATGTCAGTAGGGTGTGGCACCTCCCCCATGCGGCGATTCATGCGCCGATATGTGTGGACAGGCATTGTCTTCTTGACAGTAGACTTTACCTGGGTGCTGTCTCAGGATGGAAGATGGAAGATCAGAAGTTGTTACTGGTGTAGTACTGGGCCATCAGGGTCCCCCTGAATCCTCAGCCCCACCGTACATGCACACGACGGCCATCCCTGGTAATGCAGAGCCGAGATTCATCGCTGAACATGCCTCAGGAGAGAGATGGCTGGTCTGGTGTCATGGTGTGAGGACAACCTCACCCTCAACACGGACAAGACAAAGGAGATGATAATGGACATGAGGAAGAGGAGGAGGCCTCATCGGCCACTGCTCATCCGGGAGCTTGAAGTGGAGAAGGTGAGTAGCTTTAAGTACCTGGGCGTCCACATCAGTGAGGACCTCACCTGGTCACTGAACATCACACAGCTGGTCAAGAAGGCTCAACAGTGGCTGTAATTCCTGAGGAGGCTGAGGAAGTAAGTTTGGTATGTCAACCAAGATCCTCAGGAACTTCTACAGCTACATTGGAGAGCACACTGACCAGCTGCAGCACCGCGTGGTACGGCAGCACTATAGCTATGGACTGTAAACTCCTGCAGAGAGTGGTGAAGACTTCAGAGGAGATCATCAGGACTCCGCTGCACTCTTTGCAGAGCAGCTACCACCGCAGAGTCCAGAGGAGAGCTGCCTTCATCCTCAAAGACCCCACGCATCTCCAACACTGACTGTTCACACTTCTGCTCTCAGGACAGAGGTACAGAAGTGTGAAATCTAGAACCTCCTGACTTACCAACTCCTTCCTCACTGCCATCATACTCCTTAACAGCCAACAGGAGAATGAATAATGGACATCGTACTACCATACTACCATACCATACTACCTCATACTGTAATTTTTTGCACGTTAATCTATTTTGCACAATACACTTAGAGTATTTATTTTTCTATTATATTGTACCTCTGCATTTTTTGTGTGGACAGCAAAGTAAGAATTTTATTGCACAGAGAAATGCACTTTCTACTGTACATATGACAATAAATACTTTGCATCTTGAATATTGAATGCCTCCCGGTTACAAACGCCGCCGTCTCTGTGCTGGTGTTAACGACTATGCATGGTACAGTGTCTATGCATGGTACAGTGCACCCGTAGTCCGTCTGATGCCAGTCACGAGACACGGTGCAGGATGACAGGATGACACGGGGTGTTGTAGAGAGTCCAATACCTGTGTCTGCAAACCCACAATGTGACCCCTATCAGACTCCATCAGGTGCTGGTAAAGCTGTCTAAGGAGTCTACAAGGCATCCTCTGTGTCTGGTGACTAGACTTGCCAGCTCCTTGCAAACTGAAGCATTTACATACCCATCGCTGGCCTGCACATGTACCAAGTTACATCCAAATCAGACCATTACTTTTGGGTACTTAACTTTTATTGCTAACTTAACTTTTTTCTATTGCTTCTGTAGTGTAGGCAGTTCCTGGGTTAACATTTCCTGATTTACACACCCCTTTTACTTGCCAATGGTCTGTAATAAAGCATTTGATTTAAGTGCAGCGGTTTGGAGTAAGGACTGCATGCACTGCTTTGTGACGCACATGAAAACTCAACTTCAGAGGTTCATCAGTTCAAGGTACAGTACAGTACCATATATAGTTTTTTTCCCTTTTTTCCTTTTTTTCTTTCTTTTTTCTCTTTTTTCTTTTCTTTTACCATGTATAGTTACTTTTATTATTACTATATAGCCTAATAATAATTATTAATATGTATTGCATTATTAATTTTCTGATTTACCCACAAATGTAACAGACATAGGGAGCAGAATTTGGGAAGCAGGCAAGTAAACAGAAAAGATGTGGGAAAATAAGCTCCCATTAGGAAGTTATATTTACATTTACATTTACATTTACATTTACAGCATTTGGCAGACGCCCTTAGCCAGAGCGACTTACATAAGTGCTTAAGACTCTGCTACAAATTTCCTCGATATATATGTTTTGTCTCTGTGGATGCAGAGTGAAAAGGTAGCTGCCTACAGATAACGTATCGAGGAGGAGTGTGACCATGGTGCCTTTATGATCCCTGTGTAGGGTAGAGGGCTTCAGTGAGAGAGGAAGTGGGGGAGTGAGAGAGTGTCTTGTGGGGTCTCTGTAGTTATGTATACGGGTCACGGGACAGGCGCACTTGGTGTTCAGCAATCCTCAGCCCATTGTTTATCAGAAGGGAAGTTCACAGTCTGAAGGGAACATGGTAACCTATCCAAAACCTCAAAGTGCAGGAACATGACATCATCCTATTGTCTGCAGCCATCCTACAGTAAGTCTGGCCTCAGATGGGACCTGCTTTTATGAGACTCCTTCATCCACTGGTGAGACGGGCGCAGTTACAAATGCTTTAATCAGTTCAGACTTTGACAGTGTTTTATGCACATATTTGTAAAAAATAATCTCTCGGTGGACACTGGGAGTTTTATTTGTACTCTTTGTTTGTTTGTGTCTGTGTGTTTTATACCATTTGCTGCTATTAAGGGCAGTGCAGGAACTTATAATACTCAAGAATAACAGAAAAACTTACAAAGACTTACTAACCATAACAGCCATTCTATTTGAGTCGTGGCTCATCTGGGACCTCTCCTCCTTCCCTTGAAATCCTGCAACCATTCGGAAAATCCTGCAAACATTCTACATTGCCATATTCACAATGTCTTTTAACCTCATTATTGTTTGGTACTTATTTTGGTATTGCTTATTTATATTATTTCAATTTTTTTATTATTATTGTTTTTTTGTGTGAATTATATTTTTTGCCATCAAACCATTTCTGGAAAAATTGGATGCACACATTTTATTAGTCAAACAAAGTTCCTATTGCCAGAAAGGTTTCACTGAACGATATATTGTGGAGACAGTGTTAGGATGCGTGCATGAGAGAAACAGAATGGAGAATTACCTGAGAGTAACTATGGTCCGCTAAATGTAAAAACAATGTAAAAAAATAACTCATTTGGTCATATGGATGAACAATAGACAGGTAATGGAGAAGCTGAGATATATTTTTCATCTCAAACAATGGTGGGATTTACAAAAGTGCTGAGGAGCGAGAAGGGTATGATGATTACTGGTGGAATACTTCTGTTGGTGATCTGGATGTCATGTGATGCTTGTGACATTTATATATTGAGGTGTTTGTTTGTTAGCTCACATCTCATGTGACCAAGCTTTTCACAGGGTTTATGCTGCAGAGATAAGTCTATCCACCCCGGTGGAACCTGGACAGGTGATATGTTACAGATGGCCTGCAGCTGCTGTTGTTTTCTTGCCACTGACTGGATGTTTTTTTTATGGCACCATTCTCTGTAAACCCTATAGACACTGTAGTGTGTGGAAAAACCCAAAAAGGGGGCTGTTCTTGTGATGCTGGAACCACCATATGTGCTGCAAACAATCACACCAAATCGCTTAGATCAGGCATTTTAGCCATTCTGATGCTGGGCCAGTAACTGAACCTCTTGATCTCATGTGTGCTGTATGTTTGGAAGATCTGGCTGTTTAGATTAGCAAGCAGGTGTACCCAATAAATTGGCCACTGACTATATATATATATATATATATATATATATATATATAAGATTAAT
>JAODKE010000035.1:10737332-10748641 GCA_026779605.1 Mormyrus hasselquistii | reverse complement strand
AATATATATATATATATATATATATATATATATATATAAGATTAATATAATCATAAAATTATTCATAATTTTAATAAACATGTTCATGGCACCTTTACACTTTAACCATTTCAAATGAGAATTTTAATGAATGAATTCAATACTGAGTCTTTTGCCATAAATATACAGAAAGATTTCTCTATTAATTGCTACATACACACTTGAATTATGTGAATACCACTGTGTGAGTCTAGACTGAGGGCTCTTGGGACTAAAACATCTTCAGAAGAAAGCCATAAATGAGATGCTGGTGGTTCAAGCCTTGAAGATCTCAAAAAGATTATTTTCATGTTACACATTAGTATGACAATTGTTGTAACGTTCTACAGGAATTGTTTTAAGTTGTTTTTGGAAAGAATTTTTAAACATATGGTAATCGTATACACAAACAAACCCTGAATAAAAGGCTGTGAAAAGTAATGCACTTGTGTTCAAAACACTGTAGAGAAATACTCTTGTGGAATATCAGAGTATTGGTTGGTCTCTGATATGTCTCCTAGCTACATGGTCAGTCTGACCTGAAAACCCCAGTGAAATATGCTCTAGACTATGGAAATTAATTTCAGTCAACAGAATACAATGCCAGAACCACATGTGCTAAATTTATATAAGCTACTGCAAGCAGCTTCCATCATAGCCGATATTGTCTGGTTGTCAGTCAGTTTTCATGTCAGTACAGCTCATAAAATCATAATTAATCTGTCACTGTTATAATACCTACTAATTGCGCAGACGACACAATTAAAATTCCTTAGAAACTGAAGTTTCACAGACACACCTTGAACCTACAAAGAAATATGCATGAGTTACTGCACAGTATACTTTCTGTATTAATTCATTTTAAAAAAACATGTAATTGAAAATGATTTCTTGAAACAGGGTGGTATGGTGGCTCCGAGTTTGAATTCCACCTCTGCTGTGCCTGTGATGCAAGATTAACCATTTCTCTGAAGTCAGTGATGCAAAGTCTTAATGCTAGACTTTAACTTCTGTCATATGACTTCTCTCAAATTCGTATTTCCTTTTTTTGGGGTTAAAAATGAGAAGCCTATGTGGAATTTACAACCATTTAAAACCATTACAGGTGTATTGGATTCTATTGTAATGTGTGTTATTTTAAAGACTGTGCAATAATCTCTTCATCAATATGGATGATACAGTTTTTGTGCCAATCCCTTTTGGAGTAATAAATTCAGCAGATTTCAGTTTGCAGAGATGCCTGACGGCTCTCCTCTTTCACTCGCCAGTTTCTGTAAGGCAGCACTGCTATCCACTGCGCGACTGCGCCACCCTGTTGTGCAGTAGTTCATTTCTTAATAATGGGACATGACTTGTATGTCTAGATAGGTTTTCTGTTTCAGTAGCTGTCATTGCACGGTGCTTCTCTTTGCCACCAACAAACCTGACCTGGCATGCGGGAAAAGATGTTAGCTCATCAGAATGACTGCAAACCTCCAGTCCAGTCAGAATAGCAATGTGAAAATCATCACCCAACTGCTGTACAGGTTAACAACAGGCACTTTCAAGTTTCACTGGTTTACCAGATAAATAATGTGTATTTATTGATTTAAACTGCTTTTAAATAGTAAATAAAGTAAAGTAACCAAAAATAATATTACCAAGAAATCCATCTAAATCTGATTTCTGCTCCATGTTCTGCACAGTTCAGACACGTTATGCAGACCTGGACGGTCATTTCTGCTGATAGTACGTTGAGGCACCTGCATGATTCCGCCTCAGCTTACACTCGCAACCACACATAATCGCACACCTACAGTGAAAGTTGCCAAGCTTACATCTTTTTTGAACCTGTAGAAAACTAAAGATCACTCTACAGACCAGATTTAATTATCGATGATAAACAAGTCGCGGGCAGGTGCTTTGATGGTGAATGACAAAATCCCTCGTTCTATTACTGTATCAATCAATTATCCCTATTGTTTTAGGAGAGAGTCTGACACTGTGATGGACACAACTTAATAATTTAAATACAAAGGTCTATATTCTGGAGGATTAATGAATCCAGTTCCTACGCCCCTGAGATCCGCTGCTGCTAACTTTGAAGACTGATAAAGTTTATATATCGGAAGGTAATATTAACCAATATATGCTGTATCTCTACATATTTTTTCTTCCAACAACATAAATGCAATATGTGTAATGTGAAATAACAATAAAGAGAGCGATACGTCGGTCGAGAATCGTGACTGAAAATCACAATCTTCATTCGAAGTGAAAAAATTTGTAATTCATATTTTACCTGTTATTGTACAGCCCCGCTCTTCAATTTACGTTTGTGTTTCAGACAGAACTAGGCCAAAAAAAAACATGAAACCGTCCCCAAATAGTAGCATAAATGCTGACGGCATACACAGTTCAGACAGGCGTACAGCTGCAGGTGTCCGTAGCAAACTAGTTTGTACTGGAGAAGCTGAAGTGGGCCACCATGATCACCAATGGCCTTTTGTATAAAACAGGAAAATTTAACTACAGTATGTCGATAATGATGACCATTTTTATAATAACATATAAGTTAGTCTTTGTTCATATCATGAAATCTTGCTGGTCTTTCCAATTTATGTCATAGCGTTTTTTTTTCTCTATGCAGTACTTCACTGTTCACCTCCTCTCTTCCTCCCCTCTTCGGTCCTTGTAAGATCTGTGTTTGTCTGGATAGGTTGTAGATCCAAGTGACAAGGGATGTGTTCACTGCAGAATAGATTTGACGGTTTACTAACAATGCGTCAGCTCTACCAAGAGCCAAACCAACAGGATAACGCATAACAGACATTGCATAGCTCCTGCTCTACCTCACTCCTCTCTCATCCCCCCAAAAAAACATCCACACCCTCTCCGTCTCCAAGCTCTTTTTCCCAACTCTCCCATGTCATATGATTCTGTCTACATCAATAAACCATTTAAACTTAAAAAACAAATAGAAAAGTTGATTCGAATGCTTACATGAGATCAAATATCTTAATAATGTCTCTGACTCTTATTCCAGAAATGTTTTCGTTCACATGAACAGGGATAAGCTCTGAGTCAGTTCTTCAATGTCTCAAATCACATTCCCGATATAATTTTAGTATAATGTAAATTATTTATATGCTACTTTCTTAATATTCAGCCATCTGGTCAGGGAGAGTTTCTGTAATTTGCATAAAAATTACAGACACCATTGCTTCTCCAATACTAGTTAAAAGTGAACAAGCTCTGATTTGTATCCCACAATAAGTCTTCGCTAAATCAGATAAAAGTGCTTTTAGTTGCCTGAATAGTAGTGTACCTCCTAAATGCCTGCTTAAGCTTCTCCTTGAGTTAGACCTTGGGAGGGCGTCTGCAAGAACTCTGCCAAAGTCCATTTTACCTCCATCTGAAATCACTCAGAACGATTTCTTGCCTGCTAGACTTGCTCCTATGCTTCTATTTTATGCAGCCTTACTTTTAAGTAAATGTTATATAAGCAGTACAACTTCCCACAGATAGAGCTGAAGTGTCAGGGAAACTTCTGTGTACAATTCTTTACAATCTCCCAGGGATGTCATGTAGTCTCTAACGGATAGTTACATTATGTGCCATGGCTTTCGGTGGATAAGTCTATCTAGTACATCCAGGCTGATTTATTGCTTAGCGGATGTAGGATGTTTTGTAAAGTACTGCTGGATGCTACCACTGCCAGTAAAATGGTAACGGCCTCTGTTGGGTTGGCGTGGGCTGCTGGGATGATCGCCCTCATTTGTAGATTGTCTTTCCATCAAAATTCAAGTGTGTTTGAATAGCCAGGCTGGCACACAACTGATAAGTAAGACAGGAAGGACATTTCATGCTTTATTATTCAGTTATTTATTGTACCTCATTAAGATGGCTCTGCTAACAGGTTTTTCATAGTAATAATTTATATACTTCTTTTGTCATTTGGTCTTTGTCGAGGCTACACCTCACACTTGGCCAAATTTATTTATGTTTAATCACAATGTATAGCTTAATGTTTTACATGGACAACCAAGTGGAGCGAAATCTCTGAATTCAAGAGCAAATGCTCACAGCATGCATTCTACTAGACGACATTCAGGCTGAATAAAAATTTGAATATACATATGTAGCCTGTGAAATTTAAGAAATTGTTTCTGTTGTAAGGCAAAGATGGCCTAAAACCAGCAAAACGTGTTTTTAGTTAGTTTAGTAGCTAGATTTTTGTATTTTACTTCCCCTTTTGCAGATGAGGCGGACCCAAGATGTGTGCAATACAATAATTACAGGCCTAAACAAAGTAATAAGACTGATATTGTCAAGCAATGAGAGTTATATGAAAATTAAATAGATTTGAAGCCCATCGAGCTTGTTTGACACATGATGAAAGACCTCATCCGCAAGGAGGCCAAGCCAGGTACAAAGCAATAGCGTGTCTGAGCAATAGAGTTATTTTGGGAGAAGAGAGTGACCCAAGATGTGTGTAACAGACCAATTACAGGCCTAAACAAAGTTATAAGTTTGATTGGGGAGAATAAAGGTGGACAGAGTGCAGAATGAAAAACATATGGTTCTGTACCGTGTGTTTGAATAAAACAGACACACTCCTTAGTCTGTTCTTTTTTTCTGACTGGCTAACAGTCTGAAAGGCTGCTGATGGCTACGCATTGACGGGGCGTGGGGGCAGTCACAATGACGTGTGAATGTGTCATTAACTTCTCTGCTTGGCCGCAATGAAAAGAGATATGTTTGCAGGGGTCAAGGTGAGGGTGTTTTCTTAACCTAAGAACACTGAACCAAGAGTCAAGCATGGTGGTGGTAGTATCATGCTGTTTTGCTGACAGTGCTGTACATCAGTACATTGCGCAAAGAGGATGGAATAATGAAGCAGCACTAGGTAGATAAAGTGGGAATTTTTTGTCATAGTACCAGACACAAAAAGAGGAACATAAAAGAAACAGCATAATAAGTAACCATTTGGAGTCTGAGGCCTCTCACCTACTTTCAAAATAGTCTGACATGTCTTGACATTTTACAGTTTTTCTGAATTGCTAAAACACATTTCCTAAAATTTCCTCTCCTTTAATCAAACCACTAAGCAGAAACCCTAAAATTCTAGCTGAACTCACAAAACCTTACACTCGTCTTGCAAAATCAAGCAAACGATCTTCTCAAAACTATATTATCTTTGCTCAAAAGCAATTACTGCTTTCAGATCATGCATCAAGCCAGTCGGTTAAATAAACACTACTGAACAGTCTTTACACACTACAGCAAAAAATTGAAAACACTATCAGTCAAAACTGTTGTTAGCATATAAATTAGAAACCAGAAGACTATAGTAAAAAATGTGTAGCGATGCTGTCCCTTGTTGGGCGATGTAGAAAGAATCCTCTGTGTGACCCATTTGTCGAAATTCAGCTCCTATTCACCTATGGCACCTATTCTGTGTTCTAGTCACTCTTTCACTTCTTCAAATGTTTAGAAATGTGTGTGAACAGTTTTGAGTCATTGTGTTTAAATGACTACTGTGTGCTGGCTGCGCTTAACCTCTGCGGCCTGCGTTTTCTATTTTGCATAGTTCACCGTAGCGCAAAACGTGTTTTGATGAATGAGAATGTGTTTCAAGTTTTGCAAAAAGGATGAACGAGATCTGCAAGTTATGTCTAATTAGGTGAGCACAGTTTAAAGTTTCGCCAAACAAGTTACCGATTCAACCGATTCGACTTTTGTCAATTGGCATTTTTGTTCCCAAAATGATTTTTTATATTTCAACCATTCGGAAAAACTGTAAAATATTTTACCTATCTAAAAACATTTATTCCAAATTGCTACAAATGCTTTTATTCACCAGCAATAATCTGAGATTATTTAGAATGTGATTATTCTATTTTTCTTTTGTAGAAGAAAGAAATGTGATTATTTTTTTCTTGTAGAAAGCAAGAAATCCCGCTTTGTGAAGTACCCCCGATCTCAACCCTATTGAAAATTTGTGCGTTATGCTTAAAAGCCGGGTCCGTGCCAGGAGCCCAACTAGTTTAAATGAACTAGAAATTCTGCAAAGAAGAGTGGTCAAATATTCAGCCAGAATTATGGCCGAAGCTTGGTAATGGCTACAAAAACAGGTTGATACCTGTTGTACTTGTTTATGTAAACTTGTACCCACAACTAAAATGTGTTTTTGTAAAGAAAGTGCCATCTCTTGGTAACACCCTGCAAGTGAATAAATGATGAGAGCTTAGGCACACCCCCAGAAGGAGGGGGTCACAAAAGGCTAGCTTTGGGCAGGCAGCCGGTAGGCAGCCGGCCTGGAGGGGAAAGCTGAGGTTGCTGCATCTGTATAGATCCAGTTCAAGGTCATATTTTTGTATGACATGTCAATTTCAAAGAGTGAGAGTTATGCTTACTTATTGGACTGTATATTGGTGATTATTTAGGTTTAGTACAAATATTCTTGGTTATAAGCTGTAAAAACGAAGTCCACTGAAAATTTAAAAGCTCCTTCTAACACAAACCAATGTGGCACAGTGGTCGGCACTGAATATGTCTGAATATGTCTGCTGCATATGTGCACCATTATGTGGGTTAGAATTCTATAACCAACCCTCGCTGCTCATGCTTCTTATAAACAAATACTATGGAGATGGATTTATGTCAAAAGTAATTGTACATAAAAACTGACTTGCACATCCAAAATTATTTTTGTATGTCTGTAACTTGACCTGTGCAATCGATTCGTAGACATAGCTAGATAAATGTGCATCTAAAGTAATCAGACTTCTCGAGTTCAATCCTCATTTTACAATAAATTTTATGCATTTGTAACTTCAGTACAACATTGACAAATCACTAGTCACATAAAGAAAGTTACGTGGCCAATGGACAATGGGTTTTGACAAAAAAGAAATCTGCAGAACCCTTGTCGACCTCCACTGGGAGGACTCCACTGTGGGACTGAAATCACATGACTTCATGAACAGAGGCAATATAATAATAATAATAATGGTAAATGGACTGCATTTACTATATATAGCGCTTTTCTACTCCTACGAGTACTCAAAGCACTTTACGATATGTGCCTCACATTCACCCATGCATACCACACACCGGTGGCGGAGGCTGCCATGCAAGGCACAAACCTGCTCACCGGGAGTTCAGTGTCTTGCTCAAGGATGCTTTGATGGGGTCGGGAGGAATCAGGGCTCAAACCTACAACCCTCTGGTTGCCGAACGATAGCACTACCTCCTGCGCCACCATCTTCCCCCCCGCAACGATAATAATACCCAGTGGTCACTGGCAATGTAACTTTCCCTACATTACTAGTGATTCGTAAATGTAGTGCATAAATGTATAAACTATAACTCGTAATCGCAACCTGAAGATCATAAACTCTTAATTAGGTGGATGGTAGTTAATTTTCTCTGTTTTGAATGATGTACAGAAGGTGGTGGGATTGGCAAAGAAGGATATTTTATTGGTATTTGTGTTTCCTATAGGACTTACAGGGACTGGGCAGGGATGCAGATAACACAAGAGGAAAAAATAAAAAGACTTTTCAGAAAGCGATAAATTCCATCATGTGTGAAATATCCAAAGAGTACCATTGAAGGTTTGCTGGCGCTGACAAAGAGCCGTACAAAATCACCTTATACTGTGAAGCCCAAACCAGTGACAGTAAACAGGCATGAGCAAACAGAGTCACCTGACCCTGTCTTCTCATGATGAGTAGGACCAAACACCATGGCCAGTTCTGCCGGACATTTCGATCAACAGGCTATTTTTTCTGCAAAAAAAATAGGTTCCATGTTTTTTTCCCCAGTCAAAGCATAATTTTGACAAATCTTGCCACGGATCTGTTTGTCCATGTATGGACAGGGTGACAATTCCTGACGATGAACCAGCCTGACTATTAGAAGGATCCAGGCAGTCAAGCTAGACAGACTTTGGGGTGCCTGTGAGGTAGTTACAGTAGACTGCGTTAACATCCACGCCGGGCAACTCTGAAAAAAATCACATGACCAGTCAAGCCGCAGAAGTTGATTATGAAATATCTTCCATTACTCTTGTTCATAAAAAATAGGAAAGCTTTTGGTTTTTTATGCAGCATTTCCTGCTCCAGCTGTAAAAAAACACCTAGCTGTTACTAATACTTCTACTACTACTACTACTGTGGCTACTGATAGCAATGACTTGTTCACAAATAGCAGACCACTCATTTTCATTGACGTTTTCCACGCCAAACAACTACCATCATGATAATGAAAACAAGTTTTTGTTTGTTGGCTTCTACTTAAACTGCACCTGTTCACCATAATGTATATTAACCCTCATCTTCACGCTAAACCTGGTTTTCTTAAATGATCTTTTAGAGTGAGGCAGATAGGCTTTTGGGTCACCTCGTCTCAAGTCATCCTTTATAGACAGTGAGCGTGTTACAGCTGAATAAATACATGCCATGGATTTTCAAGTTTACCCACAACTGATACAAAGTCCCAGAACTTTAGACTAGGGGGCTCAAAGTAAAGACCCCCATCGTCTGTCCCGTGATGTGTTTTAATCTTTATTAAATCTGGCCTGCCGACTGAGAACATTCTAAAATCATGTCTTGTTTGACACTTTCAATGTGAAAAGATTACACTGAAGACAATAGATTGAGTGAGCTGTTAGGTATTGTTGAATGAAAGATGCATTGCTACGTATCCAAGTACTTGATGATAACCAGCCACACGGTACATAACCAAGCACTGCAGATACAGAAGAAGCCCCTAGCGGTGACCTCTATAGGGATTCCCATGAGTATGAAGTAAAAAGGAATAGCTATATTAAATGGTTAAGCAGACTGCAAGAGAACAAGTAAAGCATAGCCTTCCCCATATGTTTTGGTGGCCTTTCATGGTGGGGAAGTTTTGAGGCAATAGATGCTTGAAATTCTTGCACCTTAATTCCAAAAAGATCATTCTAATGCACCTTGCCCTGATGTTGTGGCTTGTAAACATGGCATGCTGTGAGTCAGTATGCTGAAAGATAAATACTGGTATCGATGATGACATGAAGGACGCCGGGGCCATGTCAGGATATTATTTTAGATCTGTGTAAAACTGGCAATTATGAACACAGAAGAAACACAAGTAAATGTATTGCTGAACTCAACCTAAGGCACTGTTGCAATGTGATTTTATTAGAAATATATTACAGTAATACAATGGAGTACATTTGTATTACTCAGACTGATTAAATATGATATGAATGCGACGCAAACTCAGTTGTGAGTATCCTGCATCTTGAAAATGCTATTTAACTGCTGCTATTTCTCTCACTGTCATAATGAAATTGTGATACTTTGATAATCCCTGTATAGAAATTCTTTGTAGGTGAGAGCAAGCTTGAGGATCTGAGAGAAGACCGGCAACCATGCCATGCCCCGTGAGTTGGGGGCTAAAGGCCTTATTCAGGGATCCAGAATCATGTGACCATTCAGCTAAGACTAGGTTAAAGCTAGGGACCTTCTGATCTGAAGCACAGAGGTTCAGCCTGCTGAGCCACACATAACCATTTCAGGGATATCTTTTCAGGGTCCTTTTTATCGAAATGTTAGTTTACAAATGCTGTCCTAGCTCAAAGTGTCCTCCTGGACATGGATTATCTACTCACGCTATTCTTTGTTGTAAACGTGAGGGTTTAGGTTGTGTTGTTGCACAGAATCCCAGAATTCAAAGCTAAAATCAAAACGTTCAGTTAGCATCTCATGGTGAAGCTGGTATTACATGGTGTTTTTCATTTAAAAAATGAAATTTTATGGCACCATTGTTTAGTTAATAGTTGGTGGCTATCAATTCACCCTTCATATAAAGATCTCAGCATAAACAAGAAAGTTTGCGATTCATGTCACTGGCTGATCTTGTGATGGGTTAATGTCTAACGGCATCAACTCATTTTAGGGAAGGTCAAGCCTAAGTTGACTTCAATGTGACTCACAAAATCACAACTACATTTGAGCTTCCAGACAGACTGTCTTACTCCTCAAAATGTGACCACAAATGACTTAATGTACACTTCTCTTTCTTGGAGGGCATCTTCAGCTGACAAATGGGTGATGACCTCCCTAGGTGATCTGTTTTTTGGAAGATTGCCCTATCATTTTTAACCAGGTGTTCCATTGAACAACCAACACTGCCATGACATCTAAAGATCCCCTACATTGTGCCGTGAGAAATGAGCTGCTGTTCCTATTCAGTGTTAGTAATTGTATGTAAGAAGAGTCACATTTGGTCAGTAGTAGACCTATGGCACAAGATTACCTCAGCTATGATTCAGACACTCAGGAACACAAAGATCACACAGAAAGACTTGATCGGCCACCAAAATGAAATATAGCTGAGGTTTCTATTAAATGAATAAGAACAGCTTCTCACAGGCAGAATAGAAATGTCAGAATCCCAACACTTCTCTCTCCCTTTTTTCTCTGGACTCCAGCTGATCGCAGAGGGTTCATATTTAGTGCATAGAAATATTGATTGTGTCAAAACAAATTTGCACAGAACTTGTGATATTACTCTGCATCCTACCATCTTACAGAACCAGCTACCCCTTCAGACCATGAATACCCCACAATACCCATAGTTTATTCCTTTATAACACAAAAGGTTCCCTCTCTCATTTCTGTTCATACTGGAATGTACTGCATGTCCTGCATGGGATTTAGCCTTTGTCTCTTCTGTCCTCGTGTGTTAGAAGGTGGAAGTGTTTTAGAACTCTTTGCAGAGGACATCTGCTCTGCAATGCCACTCTAGAGATTTCCAAAGACTAAATGCAGAAATAAAATCCGTGATTCTAAGAAACAAATCACTCGCCTGGCATCACACCGCTGCTCCATAAATGAGGAGTTATTCTGGAATTTAACCATATCTTCGGCCCTTAGTGAGAGAATGCAATATCTGTCTTTCATCTGAAATATAAACCTTCATTTAGAAAGCAATTCAGGTCCATATACACAGAAACCTGGCTCCTCCTGAATGGGGCCATTACATTTATAGGGGCAGTGTATATGGCTTTGCCTTGTTGGATGGTTGCCGGTTCTAATCCTGTGTCCGGCAGAGAAATGTCACCACTGGGCACTTGAGGAAGACACTAAACCTTAATTGCTCCAGGGACAGGCTGGCCCTGCTCTTTCTATAGGATGTCACTGTAGATAAAAATAAATAAATGTAATGAAATTGGGGCATTAATCACAAGGTCGCAGGTTCAAACCCAGCCTCAGCATGTCTGCGGGTCCTTGAGCAAGACCCTTAACCCCCAGCTC
>JAODKE010000035.1:10707017-10727983 GCA_026779605.1 Mormyrus hasselquistii | reverse complement strand
CGGGCGGTGGGTGTTTGGGTAACCCCCCGGGATTCCTCGTGCTGGGGGTTCTGCCCCCTTGGGGTTGGGGGGGGGCGTTTCGGGGCTTCCCCAGGGGGTTTCCCCCCCCCCCCCCCCCCTCCCCATACATGGGACTCAAGCGCTTATGCGGGCCCCTGCTTCTGTTTCCAAGCTGAAATGTTTTTTCCTTTTCTGCAGTTAGCTTAGCGATGTTGACTTTCCGCAAAACAAACACAAAAAGTCTCCCGTCCGCTGGAGCAATCGGGGAAATTAATGCGGATGTGTTGACATCTCAGTTGAAGACTATGAAGGTGAATTCCATGCGGGGGGCAGGGGTGCTGGATCTCCCACATGTAATTCAGTAAACAGAAGTCTGCAATCGTCATTGCGCCTAGCAGTTAGCATCGTGCTAATTGATTGATGCAATTTGCACTGAACACAGTGGCTTCATAATTGTTACTTAACAATTGTTACCCCAGATGTTACCTACAACAGCAGGGAAGCCTCTCATGGAGGGCATTTGTTTACCACTTTTGTTTACCAGTTTTATCCAAAGTGACATCCGGCATAGGTATGGTTCTCACTTATGTGTGGTCCCTGGGATTGGAACCCGCAGCTTCTGCGTTTAGTGCAAAAGTGTACAATTTTGCTGAAGCAGGGTGCCCCGCGCTCGGTCTGCTTGCAGGTCCCTCGCCGGTGTCCTTCAGAGGACAGCGTGGGTGTTTTCTGCTGTCCTTTCGGATTTTGGGCCGTGTCGCTTGTAGGAATTAAGCCGAATGGCTGTTGCTTCTGGTCCACGATTAAAGTGCTGGAGATTCTCCCCAGATTCTCTCTGCTGATTGGCTCTTGTGGGCACCAGTTGCCCCCCCTGGCGTACATTCAGATGGGAATTCACTCTTTATCCCCGTCCAACCGACCGGCATCGTCTGAGGACTCTATCACTTGCATGTAATTACCATTTTCTTCTGTTTTGACCTGTGACCTTTTACCCTTGACCCCGTCTAAGCAACAAGCTTAGACAAGGCCATTTGCTTAGCCTCAACTAAATTTATCTGTGGTACATGTGTTTTGGAAGCTCTGTGAATTCATTTCACCACCTACTTAGGTGTTTTTGTGGGTTTCCTTGGTGACATCCTTAAATACAAATACGCACAAAATAGTATATAAACATGGAACTCTGTTGAATGGAATGTTCCAGATATGGATTTTAAAGTGCCCTTCTGTTCATTTGGGAAACACGCTCATCTTCCGGCAGGACATCGATTCTCTTTGTTTTTGTTTTTTTTTTTTTGTGAAATAATTAACCGTCAAACCTTCCACACGTCACGCCAAGGTGAGGAATCGGAAGCGACGTCAGCACTGCTGTGAAGCAGTGGTTGGCGTTTGCTGGCACGCACCGGAACGTCAGCGCCTCAGAAGTGAAAAATGTGTCCTTTTCCACATCCATGTGTTGGAATTTAATGCCAGTCTCTGAGATGTGTATTGAATATGATTTTTCTCTCAAGCTCACAATTTAGTTGTCAAAGCCTTTTGTAACATGGCTGTGTATCAAAAGTCACACAAAATACTGTATCTGTTCAGAAAATCATGTATGCCTGGGGTAAACAAGACCACATGTTTGAATAATTCTTAAATTATTAGTTTGTAATTGTATTGTATGTAATTGTATTTTTGTGTTGTTACCTGATGTCTAGAACAGGAAGCGGATCCTCATACTTTAAAACATTTAAACTGTGCAGAATCATAGCAGAATTTTAAATTGGATATTCGTTCGGTTGGTTTACGCCTGTGGGCCTGGATCGGTCTAAATCACAGGCTGGCTGCTCAGGGTAAGAATAGAACATCTTCACAAGTGTGATTTCTAGGTAGAAGTGTGATTATGGGTTTGAGACTCATCCTGTATGCTGGCTGCTGCAACTCTGGCTTCCATTTCTGCGCTGGGGAGCCGAGACGTGCGGATGTGCGATCCTGAACCCCCCAGCTCGGATTGGGTCACTCTGTCCCCCATCCCACGGCCTGCTGTCAGCCATATTCCTCAACCATCCGCTGAGCTCCTCCCCCTGTGGGATTCCTGTGCAGCCTCCCCCCCCCGTTATAATTTGTCAGGCCTATCTGTAAAGGGTTACCCTTCCCGTTTAGGATTTAGGAAACGGCGCCATCTAAATCGTTCAGCCGCTAAGTATCAATCTTTGTACCCTTTGCATCACTTTAAGCTAATTATCCGTTAATAGCGTAACCATTAGTGTTTCTAGGGAGCGATTACCCACACCTGTGTGCAAGGGCGAATCGGATAAATACAGGTGTGCGGTGAGCTCGCTGATTCCCCGGTGCTTTCAGCTTGGTCCGTTTGTGTGCGCTGCCGCATGTTTTTCTCGCAGCTTGCCCCATTTTATTTTTAAACTCCACGTTAGTAGTGGAGTATTCGCCCCACCCTCGGGGCTGCTTGGACATTCGTACGTATCGGTGACGGTCATCCGGGAGGTGGAGTTATACCTGTGTACCATTAAGCCATTAATCCTGCTGTCCCGAGTGCCGGTCGCGGGCTGCCGTTCTTGTTTTCTCGCGGCCAGTACCTCCGCTGGGCCATTTTCAGTTTTGATTAATAACCCGTGCCAATGTCGGGGTCCTTTACTCTGGGTACCTGGTATGCCGAAGCCACGCCCCCCACTCCGCCCCCAGGCTCATTCCGTCGTCCTCCTGTGCTGATGGATTTCCGTCCGCCGCGCATGTCTGCTGCGTTGGCTTTATTCTCGACCGTCACGAGGCTGATGTCTGTGCTCCGCCCATCTCTCTCTGCCCTGGGAGAAACACTGGATCGGATCGGACAGGACAATTTAAGGCCAGTAATGTGGACCTTCAAACCTCACCCCCCCCCCAGAAGAACACAGCTGTTGCTGGGATGGAGAGGCTTTTTTCTGCACTGGGGCTGATTGCACCCCTGATAAATCGAAGCCTGACCCAGTTGACCCAGTATCTCTCTCCTAGCCGGAAGCTTTAGTCATCCTTTTTTTGAAGGACCTTCTGAGAGCATAGCAGCCTCACTAGCTGTTCATTTCCTTTAATGAACGTGATCGTACCCACCGGACAGACCGCCCCTTTTAATCCCATGCGTAGGATGCTTCATCTGAAGCAGTGTTTCCCAATCTGGTCCTCAAGGGCCCCATGGACAGTGCACGTTTTTGCTCCCTTCCCTGCACATTTTTGCTCTTTCTGGGAGCTGCGAGGGAGCAAAAGCATAGACCAACTTTGGGTCCCCAAGGACCAGGTTGGGAAACACCGATCTATAGCATTAGAACTTCGTCACCTTAAAAGAGAGGAAAACTCGTAGAATCGAGGCCTTTCTAGGGGTTAATGGAAGCTTCTGGATCTCAGGGTCAAGGCAGAATTTTATGGATACTTGCATTCACACCTGCCACAGCAGTTATTTGTGGTTCTGGACTCATAAACTGGGCAAGTTGCTTTTGTTTTGGGGCAACGACTTGGGCGGCTGTCCTTTCTTTGGAAGGGGACTTGAATGTTCTTGGATTGGATCCACTCCCCGGTCATGGTAGAAGTTGAATAGATTGGCCGCATCCTTCCCAGTCGGCCCGCCTTCCATGTTCTTGGCGTGGCGTGGCGTGCTGTAACCGTAAGCATGTGTGCATGAGTGCAAGAATCCGTCTTGTCAACGTTTAGCTTCCAAGGTCAGTCTTCTGAGCTCTTTTTGTCATGAGTGTCCAGACTCATTCTGTTGTGTAGACTGCCTCCCGGTCCCTGCGATGGAGGTTTTGGTCATCTGTGTGTGTGTGTGCGTGTGTGTGCGTGCGTGTCCACTTACTGTCCCTGAACACTGTGTCCGCTCACCATTGAGACTGACTGACTCCAGCCGGGTTTCAGCAAAGTCTGGTTCACTGATACTCCTCCTTACGTGAACACAAATACACACACAATGAAATAAACGGAAGTCAGTGGGGTGACATTGGGAAGTCTGAGGCTTGTTGTCGAAGTGTTTCCTTCCCTCTGAGATTATACCCCCCCCCAATTTTGTTGTGAATGGTCCCCGCGAGCTCCTCCCAGCCCTGGGAGTTCAGTCTGCATTTTCCTTGGCCTTCTGAGAAGTCGTGCTTCATTTTACGATGTTCATTATTGTGAAAATGTTTTTGCCCGCACCCACAGCACACTTAATTTAACTAAATGGGTGAGGGGGGGGTGGAAAAAGAGCCAGCTAAAAACTAAATCACTTTTATCTTGCCCCAAGTATCGTTAGATATTTATGCTTCATCTTTCATTTGGATTGTTTTTTAAGGATTGTAAACGGCGCCAATCGTTTATGGCGCGTCCAAATCTGGGTGCGCCGGGGTGGGGTGGGTGAAAGCGGGAGGGTTTCGCATGAGCTGCACATTACGTCATGGCCCAGACACGTGGCCTTTCATCCTCCACGCCTTGAGTCCTGCAGCCGGGGCTCTTGCAGATGCTACTCAGAACTGGACCTCAGCGTTGGGCGCCGATGCTACATCCCAGACATGCACCTCTGTGCCCCGCGGTGCTTGACCTGGAAGTTTCTAGTGAGGATGTTTTCCTGGAGATACCTGTCGGCTAGCAGATTCGTCAATGGAGTACTTTGTGCCATGGCTGTCTAGGTTTTATTTTCTAGGTGAGATCAAAGCAGGACTAATGGCCTTTTTTCAGTTGCGGGGGGGGGGGGGGGGGGGGGGGGTTGTAGCTTTTGTCATGTCCAAAGGTCAAGTGGGATAAAATAACAATCCAGGTGACCAGGTGCAGAACTTTCAATGCCCATTTCTGTTATCTTAATGGCTACCAAGGGCCTCACAGAGGAAAAAGGTACAACACATTAAATCCAATACAGAACAATAAGTTACATAAGGAACATACAAGAGATATATAAGGAATGTAGCTGCAATGATACAGTTTCAAGATCCCAGAGTCAAGTTGGCAAGTTTAATGATTCACAGCAAATCCAAGTGCAAAACAATGCTGAGAAAAATATCCAAATCGCATCGAGAAAACAGTCATGAGAGAAACACAGAAAGTAAGCAGTTCAACAGAAAAGGTTTTCACTTTATAGTACCCTGTAGCTGGCAGGCTGTGTCCAGTATTCAGGCAGGGTGTGGTTTGGCTGCAGGAGGCGACACTGAGAGGTTACTGAGGGTGATAGTTTCACTCAAGGATGATGGTACTGCTATACTTGCAATGTATTTTATTTTACCTGTTATAATATGCTTTTAGTACCAGTTTTATTAGACCTAGATATGTTTTGCCTTTTGCAGTTCACCTTGTAGCAGTACTGGTATTCATTTCTCATTTAGTACCAGTTTTATTAGACCTAGATATGTTTTGCCTTTTGCAGTTCACCTTGTAGCAGTACTGGTATTCATTACTCATTTAGTTGGAGGAAATGTTTCTTTACACTGCAATGTTGTTGCAATGCACCAATAACTGCAGTGAGATTAAGAAACTCTGCCTTTGTATTATATTTCAAAAACAAGGTCCAAGACTTTGAAGTGGCACACCAAGAACTGGGCACTGCATTAGCTGATTCTCCACAACTGTGTGAATTCTGTATCCATTTAGACCTTCATCTTCAATGCCCCAAGGATGGAAGTTGTCACACTTGGGCAAGAAGGGAGACAGAGATCCAGGAATGCAGGGATAATGAGTCGAACTGAAAACAAGCAGAGACAGGGTATGGCCCCGTGTAGAGATGGAGCGCTGTCTCCTCAGCCCGGGCGCTGATGGAGAGAGCCGTGGGCAAGGGTGCGATCCCTCTCGTCGAGAGCCGATAGAAAGGTACAGGAGAGGCGAGCAGGAGTCGTCATCGTTGCTCGCGAGCAGTGGTCGTTGCCAAGAGAATCCATGCGACAAGGAGGCACAGGACAGGGGAACACGAGGAGGGGAGAGCAGGAGATGCCGGGCTCAGCAGGACAGGTAGGTTTAGGATGGGAGCTGGACTGAGGAGGGAAGGTAAGAATCGCACACGTGATAAACAGGTCAGGCTGGGGAGACGAGAATAACGCTCAGTACGGCTTCTGATCATCGGCTCAATACTTCGCGAGCAAGTTCAGGGGTTTCTCGGCTTTTAAGAGCGGCTAATTGTCTGTCGACTCGCCGCGCCTGTCGGACCCCACCCCCATAGTCAAGTGGTGTTTTTTTTCTTTTTGGTGGAAAAAATATGGATCCAGGGAATTCTGGAGTCAATTCAAAAAACAAACATCATTTGTGGGTGATAAACAATTACTATTTCACATGTAAATGCTCCCAAATGATTTCTTGACAAAGACAAATTGATTGAGACACACTAAAACCCCACATAAACAAATGTGTACAAAAATTCATTGCACATTATTTACAATACCTATTTTAATGTTTTTATTTAAAAAGTCAGCTATGTTCATACAGTTCAATTTTTCAGGGTAAATATTCTGAACTGTTCACTTGTTTCTTACGTGTTGACACGTATATGAGGTGTTTTTAGCTTGAAATGACAAATTCTCAGAGAAATACCCAGGAATCACAAATGGTTCCAATTACCCACAATCCTGTGCATCATTTGCCAGGAGGTTCCCAAATTCCCAGAAAGAAAGAGAAGAGTATAAACTTTTAGGTCAATCATAGGGTAACCATTTAATGGGCATATTTGTAGGTTATGCACGTACCAGAGTCCAGTCTGCGGGTGAAGTGTTCTTGTTACCAGACAACAACAAAACAAATCATCGTGATCACAAAGGAATTACTAATTCCATTGAGCATGTGATTGAGGACATGGAAAGGATAAAGCTCATCAAATTCAGAAATGTGATTCCTGTCCTGTCTGATGATTGTGAATTGTGCTTCTTTGTTGTAAAGGGAGCTTGAAGAATGTCATGTTGTCTTACGCAGTGGTCTAGTATGACAGGTACAGTATATTTAAGTATAGCAATTTATCCAGTGCTGATTGGTAGTTTAGTTGTATGAGAAAGATGAGAATGATACGAAATCCCCTAAAAGGTCTGGGAAAAACGTCACTTACCTCTAGATGACGAAATTATGTTCATGGTTCATGCTTATGTAGCCTGAACTGTCGAAATACAACGCGATCTATCTAGCTTTTGGTATTCTTCCTGGTTGTTAGGGTGTAATGGGGCGATGACTCCCTGCATTTCTTTACTATTTTCCTTCTTGCCTTTGAGGAGGCAGAAGTGCAGTGGCATGAATACTTCATGGGACGCCCACGGAAAGATTGTTACACACGTGAACATTTTTTATGCCTGCAGAAAGACTGCTTCACTCAGGAAGTCAAAATGCTCCCATATTTTACGAGGGCTGTTCCCACAGCTAAATAATTTAGCTGAAATCGTTTCGGCAGAGTGGCAGAGTATCCCTGTTAACCTTTAATCATGTTTCTCTTCTAGGTGTGCAAGGCAAACTTTTTTCCCCTTTGTTTAATTAAAAAGTGCAATTTCTGCAAGATTGATCAACAGCTCCACCCTGGATACCCGCTATTACAGTATAATAATCAAGAATAATAAATTACCTTTACATTTCTTTTCACCTAATACTGATATGTGACTATCTTGCTGTGTAATTTTTGATATTTTTAAATCAAAACATAGCTGGTGTTGAAAATAAGTCTCACTTTCCTCTGAATTTTGTTTGGGGGGCATATTTGTTGTTTTTTTCAGCAAAGACATTACAGAGATGCCATCATCCATCACAAGCAACAGCCCTGCACATGCAGGAACTGCGAGTGCTGTTGTGCTTTTGAGCTGAGCTGGAAAAGGCTTTCGGTTCTCTGTTTCTCTCATGTCACAACATCCTTCAAAGTGACTTCCCGTCAAAAATATCCTGCTCGAGCAAGACCGAAAAATCCTCCTGTGACGGACAGATGAAAATGAATTCCAATCAAATGAGGCAGAAAGACAAAAGAGATGCTCAGAAAAAGAGTCTTGTGTAAAAGTACAGGATTATTTATGGATGGGTGCCTGGAGAGACGCAGCAGGGCTCTGTCTGTGAAACAAGCACGGGGATCTGAGACAACGTGTGAAAATATGTCACTTTTGTGAAGTCCTCATCTTTAATATAATGGGTTAGATATCAGTCATGGAACTGAAGTGCTCGAGACCTATTCTATTTCTGATCGATATCTGGAGGATTTAGAGGCTGGGCATCACCCTGGCTGCCCTTACTTCTATGCACGACTTCATCAATATAACATTAACTGGGGGCGAGGCCTCATATATATGGTTTTATATCTGTGCAATAAATTTTGAAAAAATAAACACTCAGTGAACCATTACATTTAATGTATGGCTGAGGTGTAACTTCAAGTTCAACTTATCCCTGGTTCATCAAGGGAGGGGCTTGCATTTTACTTCTTTAACCAATCACGGTCTTCATTGTATGACATCGCCACATTAATCACAACCAGTGTTTTCTGTTTAGCAGCAAGGCGCACAGATTTGTGAAGTATCCATTGAACTGTGTATGCCTTGTTAAAGGACATTTCATAAATACAAATACATATGACAATAATGATAATAAAAATAAGCTGGGGGTTAAGGACCTTTCTCAACCCTCACGCACACCTCAGAGACACTAGCACATCTATTTATTGCCCAGTCCTTTATGCAGGCAATGCAAGTTAATATTTAACTTAATGTTTCCAAATTTCTGCCACAAAGAGAGTAGGTTCTAATCAGATAAAAAAGCTATTTCACTTTGCTTGAAGAGCCACTTAAAATCTGGTAACATAATTTATTTTGTGCCTGCTGTCTACATAAGATATTTAAGTATCAAAGAAATACTTGCACAAATAAATGTTCTACGATGACTGAGCAATCTAACAAACACAGTAATGGAGAAATATTTCCTAAACACAGGGTGATGTATACATGGAATTTGAAACAAAAAAGAAAAATCAGCAAGCAATACAACACAACACCTTAAGTACTTGTCAGTGTGAGTAGATTGGGGGGTAAGTGTCCTGTTTGTCTCTGGAGGGAGTATCAGGTCACCATGACTACCGAGGGTGATGTGGTTCATCTACCCGTCATTCCCTGCAGGTGTAATAAATTGGCGTGCTCTAAGCCAGACCCTAGTGCTGATGGCTGTCACAGCAATGCGCTCCATTGTCAATGGCAATATTATCTCGGTCCATCCCCCCACCATTTTGGATGTAGGGTGGTGATTGTCCCACCTCTGCCCCGATCCTGTCTATCCCTGAAAATAGGAAATCCCTGATAAGTGTCTGGTTTCTGGCCAGATTCCCATGTCTCTAACCCAGGTGCGCCTCTAAGAACAAGTCTCCTTGAATAGTTGTAAAACAGTCCATCCAGGACCGATAACAGGGGTAATTTTAGGATTTTTGTTAAGATGGGGGCATAAGAGAGAGTATAACTCATACTCCAGCCTCATCATTAACCAATGGTATGGTTTGAGTTGATGAGTGACAGAGGAGGGGGCATTCCAGAGGCCAATCAGCTGGGGCCAGTACCCCAGGGGCCCAGCCCCCCTATATCTCTTATTGCTATCTCATCGTATCTGCAGCTCTTGACTGTAGGCAAAGAAAATAATGAGCAAAGGGATGTCCAGACTGCCCCCTTTTTAATGGCATCATTTATTAAAAGAGGTGATGGTGACCCCTGACTATAGGAAAAAAACATTTGTATTTTGTGATACTGCTGAGAGCCCTTCTGCTTTGGAGCAGTCGATTGATCTGAAGCAGACACTGTGGACTGATTTATTAATTCGCTGCAGACCAATTTCATTGCACATCCCAATGTGTGGAGGAAAACAAGTTATTGATTTGTTCATAATCACTTCCTTTTCACGAATACAATCTAGCATACACTAATACATTGCAAGCTTAGGATCTTTACATCACCGACATTTTTAAAACTTTACCAACTGTTAGAGTCTGATATATGAGACATTTACAAGATTTACAATAATACGTGTCGTCTTTGAACCCTAACCTAGTCCACCAAACACCACAGAGAGCCATGAAAGATGCTTTAATGAGGTCTATGGACATTCGTACATAACTAAAAGGCCACATACAGGTATTGAAATATTCAGAGAAGATGCTTAATTTTGACAATTAGGATGTTTCTATAACACCAGATGGCGTTGCCTTATCCAGCTATTTTACTAATTAAAGAAGACTAATTAATTACTAATTAATGAGTTTTATAGATTGAGGTTTTCTTAACCCCTTAACCTAAAGCTGTACTGAGATTTATGGCGTTCAAACTTGTGTGATTGCCAGTGTAGGCTGTGGGCAATCCTGACCTGGATGATGAGTTACTGGAAATACAGCAACAATTAGTAAACAGACATTGTCTGCAGCCTGCTTATAATTATACACTCACGAACAATTACATCATTTCCTCACTACAGCATTTTTCATTGTCAAAGATGACCTTTTAACGTTTTTTTGTGTTTCAGCGTTTAAGAGGTGACAATGGTTCACATTTGTAGGGCTTCACTCAAACCACAAAAAAATAAATGTCAGGGTAAATGTACCTGTATTTCACAGCTATAATGACTCTGCACTTATATGACTTATATTTACAGATAACTGCACCCTTGGTAAGATTCTTTTTTGATGAGAAAAGCCTCAATATAGTGTTATAATGTTGGTTGTTTATCTACAGTAGTTTAACGTGTGGGCTCTGTTTCCTCTGTCCCCAGGACAAACACCTACTCCTTGCTCACCTTACAATTCCCTCTTCTTGATTTTCACTGTTTCTTTATATTGCTAGAGGTTAATTGTGCTTTACTCTCCTTAGGACATGACACTAAGGGATCTATTTTAACAATGTAACGCAAAGCTTAAAGCGCAAAGTGCAACTAACATTTATGGTCGTGTCCAAATCCATTTCGCTACATTGACAGCTGATAAACCAGACTTTTATTAAGGGCAAAAAGGTTGATCTAACTCTTAATTATTCAGAGGCGCGTTCTGGGGCGTAACATGCAATGAAGCAATTGGAATGGCACGTCACCTCACCTTTAAATGCCAGCGGCGCATGATCTACGGTGAACTGCTATTACAATGCCACGTTTGCCCGGCAAGCCAGATCGCTTCTTGCTTGAGGAAACAGAATGTGCTCGAGCACAATGTGCCCAATCATCTACCCAGAAACACCACTGTTCCACCAGCCTTTTGAAGTGAACCCGGCGTGGGATGAGGTAACAGCAAGTGAGTACTCATTTTCTGGTATCACCAGATCATCCACGCAGTGCCGAAAAACGTATAATGATCTCAGAAGACAGGAAAGGCAGAAGCTTGCTGGTGAATGAGAGCAGTGGCTGGGAATGGAGACATATTAAATAGTAAGGACCAGAAGTACTCCATAATAAAACGTACATAAATAAAATAACAAAAAACCATTAGTGCACCTTAAGGGCATAATCTGTGTCCGTAACGAGCGTCCTGCACGCACACGTTTCTAAAACGCGCCACTTAAATACCGGGGCCACTGATCTGAGACGTGATTTTTGTCAAAAACGCCATGTCATTTGGCTGCCTTGAAAGAGCACTGCGCCGAAAATGCGTCCGGCCACGCCTCATTTAAAAAAACATCACTCCTAAGACCAGAAAGCAGGCACAAAATCATTTGCTCTTTTGACGACATGCTATGAAAACTATCAAAACCAAATTTGTGTCGTGCCGTGTGACAGTGGAAAATAGGGCCCTAAGTCTCATTCACCATGTATCGATCCACCATGTATAGACCGAGGGTGTAGACATGGACAGCAAGGACATCCCTACCAATACTGCGGGAGTACCATGTACATTTCGGGGGACGGGGCATTCAGGGCCGTGTTATGGATGTTCTTTTATGACTATTATACTAGCATTTCCTGTTGTCCAACATCAGTAAATATTAGCAAATACAGGAGTGTTGGAAAGGGGCAGTCAGTAATGTGTTGAGGCTTACGAGGCAGGGTGGAGTTCAGCCCCCAGCTCTGCATCACATGCATATGTGCCTCCCCAGGGCACTGCGATTTCTTCCTTTATTTGTAACACATCCGCTTGCACAGCAGGTACAGTATCTGGGTTTCGCGATGGATTGGATGCCATGTGCTTCCTGGGACAATTTACACAGACCAGCTAAAACATTATAACCACCTCCACATTGAATAAATAATGTTGAATGTTCTACATTCAGCATGTTGATTACGAGTTCTCAGCGTTAGCTTACCATCTCAGCATGCACCTGTTTTACGAGATACTCAACAATATTAGCTTCATATTACGCCCATGGGGGCGGGGGAGGACAGGTGTGGGTCTTCTAGCCCTGACTAGACCTCCTTAAGAAGGAGAGTACAGCACTAGGCAGACGCGAAGTATTGAGCCGATGTATAGAAGCCATACTGAGCGTTTTTTTGTCTTTTGTCTCCCCGATCTCCAGTACCTCACCTTTCTGCCCATTGGCGGATCCTTACCTTCTGTGCCTCCCTTCCTCAGTCCAGCTCCCGTCCCTCACTCACCTGCCCTGCTGAGTCCGGCGTCCTCCGTCCTCCTTCCCTCCCGTCCGTCCGTCCTGTGCCTCACCGTGGGACTGATCTTCTGGCTACCGACCTACCTTTCCGGACACCGACAACGACCATCACCTGCCGATTCTAACTCTGTCTGCCTGATCGCCTACTCAAAAGACCCTCGACTTCTCCCAACCCGCCACTCCGCTGCCCCAAGCGGCTGCGCCTTCCTCTAAAGTGGGTATGGGGATTCCCCTCGCCTGCGCCTGTCAACCGCTCTTTACGTTACAGCTCCTGTTCCCTTGCATTTCTGGATCCGTGTCTCCTTCACTTTCCCCGCGTGACACTTCACATGGTCATAATGTTTTGGCAAATATGTGTCTGTATCTGTGTCTGTATGAACACATCACACTCATTCTTCAGTCACTTCACTGGCTTCCCGTCACTGCAAGGATGGAATACAAGGTTTCCCTCATCACTCATCAATACATCCATGGAAATGCCCCCCTTTACCTAAAAGACCTACTTACCCCTCTAACCTCAACATGGTCTCTACGATCTACAAATGTAAATCGTCTCCTACTTCTCAGAACCAAACTCATCACCATGAGTGATTGCAGAGCCGCCCCGCGTCTATGGAACATCCTCCCAGACCATTTGAGGGTCCCACAGACTGTTGAAATGTTCAAAAAAAAACTTAAGACATTTCTTTTTAATAGAACTTATGGATTTGAATTAATTTTGCAGGCTACAGGTTTATTAATTATTGATCTACTTGCTTGTTTTAATTGTTGTTTTAATAGGTGTTTTTGTTTCACTTTTTAAGATGACTAATTTTGTGGCAGTTTGAGATTTATTTTAAATGTAAAGTGCATTACAAATTAAATTTATTATTATTATTATTATTATTATCTTCCATGAACCTGGGGATTATTCAAGGGAAATGTTTTTGGGAGGTTATATGGGTGGGATTTTCGCGAACAGGAATTTGGTCCTGAAATTTAACTGTTAATTTTCTTCAAAGAAAATTGTTGGACCAGTGTTCAAAATCATACAGATTAGAGTGTTCATGCAATACATGCCAAGTGCAAGCTTAAGCAAGCAAGCACCGCGTGCTAACAAACAGTATCTGCCTAAACACTGCAATATATGTCGTGATTCCTAATTAGGACAATTATGACGAGCTGTTCAGATCTCGCACAATGTCTGTTGCAGGGAACACAGTCACACTACTACAGGCAAATTAGAAAGACTTGTCTTTGTACTGCAGAGACGAGCCATGGAAAAACTAACAGGGGATATATCTGAATGATGGGATATGCTCAAGATATATCTAAGATGACAAACAGTGACAAAACCTACATGCAGGGATACACACAAGACACTGTAAAGACAAGTAACGGGCTATACCAAATGCAGGGATATGTACATGACGCGGCCAAGACAACTAACAGCACCTACAAAATCAGAGAACAAGCAGGAGATTGAAGCACACAACACAATCATAACATCTACTATGACCAACAGAGCAGTAGGGCAAGGATAAGCATATACATACTTATACAACGAGGGCTACATGAGGGACATAACAATTAACTAAACACTAGGGCTAGAAACAAGACACAGATAAGGGTCATCATCACTAAACGCTCAGGACTCAAACACTAGGAATGGGATGGCCAGCGACACCTGCGGGGCAAGTCAGGACGACAGACAGGATAGGGCAGAGACTGGTCTTTGGTCCTGACGCACATATATATTGGCGTTTTATAAAATGTTACTGTAATGACAGGTACAAACATCTAACATACTACTGGGTATAAATTCATCTACTCTGACTCTGTACTGTATATATCACAGCTTTGCTAGAGAATGAGGGTCTACACCAGGGGTCTCCAACTCCGGTCCTGGAGAGCTACTATCCAGTAGGTTTTCTATCCTACCTGGCTTCTGATGAGCCACACTAGTTTTCAGGTAAATACCAGGAGCGGGTGTGGCTCATCAGGCACCAGGTTGGACAGGAAACCTACCGGATAGTAGCTCTCCAGGACCGGAGCTGGAGACCCCTGGTGTACAGAGCCCTCATCATAAAATAATGAGATTTTCTTGTCATGAGCAGGGAGCTGTAGGGGTCAGATGTAAGATGTTAGTGTTTTGGAGGCTGGGCAGCTCAGACAGACGGTGCTCAGGTGCTGGGTGAATGTGCCTCGCACCAGCTTTCTTTCCCTGAGGAGGGTTTCTGGAACAGATGGTGGCAGGTGGCAGTAATGAACCCAGCCTAGTGCAGGTTCCCGGGGACAGCAGACACTCTCAGCAGTTACCTTTTGAAGCAAGGAGACGCAGTTCTGCGATGGACAGGGACGCAGGATGTGAGGATGCCCTCTGTGGCTGCTCTATTGGTCTAGATCAGAACGGGGCAGGTAACCTGTTAACCAGGAAGAACTTTGACTGATGTAGTCTGTGGAAATGTGGGTGTTGTGTTTTTCACAAAAAAAAATTAAATGTATGCCAACAGATCCAATACACTCACTACTTCACCCCCGTCTATTAAGAAGGAATAAAGGGGCTTGGGGCTCATCCCAGGCAGCACAGGGTCATGCCCTGGGGGGGATGCCAGTTTGTCTCAGGGCACACAAATGCTCACCTTTGCTCTGCAGGAGAAAACCAGAGCAAACCCAAAGGACGGACGAACGAACTCCAAAATACACGGCAGAGGTGGGATTTGAACCCCATTCCTGTAGTTGTGCGGCATCAGTTATGCCCTACATAAACCCTTTAGATAAAGAGAATTTAAATAATAATAATCACATTATTTTAATGTGGGTGCTTTAAGGCAGTAGGATGGTGGGTAGTTGTGTCACCTCACATTGCCAGCATTGTCTGAATCCCACCTGTATGCTGTGTGTGGAGTTTGCATTTCCTCCTTGTGTGTTACTGGTATGTCGTTCCCCTGGGTAACTGTGGTTTCCTTCTGACATCGGAAGGTATGCAACTAACTAAATCGATTCCTCTAAACCACTGGGTACTTTGAGATGGACTAACATACTGTGCAGGGTGTTGGCCGTTCTTAGCTTCAGGCCTTCACTCCCTCATCCCTGTGCTGGACAAGCATTAACTGAATTGATGGATAATGACTCAAATCATTCATAGATGTTACATCACACATAATCACCGTGCAAGGTGAGGAGTGAACTCTATGTTCTGTAATAAATAGGTCCCTGAGTAATTAGTCTCTATTTGAAAATATATATGTGCAAATAATCGGAAATAAGAAAACAGCTTTAGGAAGTGGATCTATTATTGAGGGATTATGCGGTTATGATGGTTATACGTAGACCTCTGTGTACAGTACAGGCTGATGAGCCTATTAATGACAGTGAATGCTTGACAGAAACCCGACTGTGCAGCACATCGCTTGCTAATGAGCACGTGTCGAGTCAGAGCCCATCCCTCGCTGCGCTTTGCGTCAGTGCGCCCCCCCCCAGGGGTGTTTTCTATTTGCCACTGCTAATGAGAAGAGTTTTGGCACAGGAAGACACTTATCAGCAATACACAGAGCCACTGTGCGGCTCCCTGACTTCACCAGGCGGGTCGGGGGAAGTTAGCATAACTAGCATCATGGCTGGCTTAGCTAATGTTAGCACAGAACCTGGGGCTGAACTTTGGGTTTCAGGACCTGAAATTCTACATAGTAATGTATGTGACAGGGAGCCAAACGTTCAATGGAGCTGATATCTGGGTGCATCTGAAAGCCGACTGTTTTTAGAAGCAAAAATGTGGTTGAGGGGATTTTTGTTAGCTCATGCACATCAAACACCAAAGCTCTCCTTTCAGTTTTCTGGATAAATGAAGAATACATATATAGCAAAATGGTCACATTTCAGTAACAGTATTAACCTGATGACGGGTAAGACTGATCGGTGTGAGATATGATATTGTTTATACATATGTGACTGGCAAAGAGCGGTAAATTTCCAGAACATTGCTGACTACTTATGAGAATGAAAATGAAACCTTACACATTCCTCTTCTCTCACTGACGGTATTATTGTTCATACTGGGTGCCTGTCTTATTTAATGTCACATGAAAAACATCAGAGAGGAGCCAGAACACTACATGTCACTATTCTGGTTCTGCTTCATCAGTCACGCACCTGCCTGCGCATTTGCAGTTTGATTGTGAAGTCGTCAAGAGCTCGATATTTTCAGTGGCCTTTCGGATATCAAAATATCGGTCCTCTCCTGTGGTACTGTGCAAGACCACACTCTACAAGAAGCTGGTAGCTAATTGGCGAGCAATGCAATTGTTAACGGTTCCTTTCCAGCTTGGTAAACAAGCTGAACGCATGATATGTTTCTGAAAATTAAGAAAGCCTCATTGAACCCTGTATGCCTGTATACACATACATACATGCAGACACATATACATGCAGACACATATGCGGAGAAAATCAAAACACTACAGCACATTCATCATGTCTGTTGAATGTTTCATTCATTTCTCAGTTATATTCACCTGCACTTAGTGTTTCCCATTCTTTCTGAAAATCACTTGATATCATCCTCCAGTTCATGAGAAACTACGTAAACAGTCGTCTTCTGCCCTTTTATCTGGTTGGTTTTTGGTTATTGCCAGTGTCTCTTGCTTCACCTTATTCTTGTGTCCTGCTGTCTTAGAAATTTTGAACTTGGAAGCAGCCTGCGGCTCAGTGCAGCCTTCTGCCAGCAGAACCACAATTAGACGAGGATTTTTTTGTGTGTATCTGACATGTATGTGTATATAAAGAACAAACTGTAGTTCATTATCAGAATTAAGCACGTATTGTAATTGAAAGCACGTTTTGATTGCTGAAAATGCATTTCAGATATTTAGATAAGTCGGGTGGAACATTACAAAACAGCCCTCAGAAGGTCGCAGCGTTCCTTGTGTTATGTTGTACGTAGCATAACTTTGCCATGCACGATGGTTGTCTGTTGGACATTAATGCGGACACAGCAGAGGACGTCAGAAGGTGTGATGCTGAACTGCATGCGCCGATGCCAACTAAGCAGTGTATGCCAGAAGCAGCACGGGTGAGGAAGGATCCGCTGGCAGAAGAGCTGAATCGTCTGTAAGGAATCTAAATTGTGAGATGTAGAAAAATAAGCCCTATTGCCTTTTATTTAAACATTTTAAAACACCTTAAAAACTATAGGCTGTGTGACAAAGATTGAACTTTTATTTATATTTTGCTAACTGCAGACCCAAAATTAAAATAAAATAACACACAAGCATAACAAAGTCCCCGTTCCCAGCCGCTGCTCTCATTCAGCAGCGAGCTTCTGTTTTTCCTGTCTTCTGATATCACTATACTGCTTTCAGCACTGAGCAGATGATCTGCTGACACCAGAAATGAGGACACAATCGCTGCTACCTCATCACACATCTGCTTCACCTCGAAAGGCTTAGGCGCATTTTCGCCTCATGCATGAACATGTCCGTTTCCTTGGCCGAAAAGTGATCTCATTTGCCCGGGAAATGTGCCATCTTCTGCAGCAATCTTCCGTAGATAATGCGTTGCTGCCTTTTAAAGGTGAGGTGACATGCTATCCCGATTGGTTCATTGCATGTTATGCCCAAAACACGCCTCTGAATAATTAAGAAAGTTAGAACAACCTTCATGCAGCTTGTGCTGGCGCAAAATCTGATTCTTCCACCATCAACATAGCGAATTGGATTTGTTAGTTGTGCTTTGCACTTTACACTTTGCTTTAGATTGTCAAAATAGAGCCCAATGAGTTCATTGTACTCAAATGGCTTAACAGACACCAGATCTCAATCCAGCACAGCACCCTTGGGATATGGTAGAATGGGAGATTTGCATCATGAAGAAGCAGGTGCTACCGGGATCAAATTCTCTGAGGAATGCACCTTGTTAAATCCACGCAGTTACGAAGAAAACCCAGTACTAGCAAGGTGTGCCTACTGTAATAACTTGGCATGTGAGTGTATATATGGTTCTTTTCTCTTCTTCTTGCAAATACAATAAATATCACTGATGTTTATCTTTGGTAGCACATAGAGGCAGTGAGTGTAAAACATTTCAGGGCACAACCTAATACAAACAAGTAAGACCAGAAACAAAGAAGCTAAGCAACAGTTTTCTCACACTGCCCCCTGGTGGACATAACTGTTAATCCTCCAGATTGACATAAACTGCACTCCTAGGCAAACATGGATGAATTGCAAATATCAAATATAAACCAACCCTAAGGCTGAGTGAAATAAACTTTGCCGCCACTCGTATCTGTGATCTCATTATTTGGGCCACTACTCAGAAATCGTGACTATAGCTGAGGGTAGGAAGGTAGACTGACGGGAATTGAAAGCTTCACTGTCCAACTTGGCTCTCTCCCTTCACTACAGCAAACTGGTACAAAGTCTACATTACTGCTGACACTGCACCAATCCGAGCTGTTAATCTCCACCTACATTCTTTTCTCACTCGTAAAGTCTAGAGGGGGTAATCCACTTTTCTGGTTGAGAATTATAGCCTCTGGAGTGGTGCTGATACTCATCCTGGCCGCTGCAAACTGCCCCAGTACATCCTGGAGGTTAAAGCTCAATGTAGCCAACAGGGGCCACATCATCTGTGAAACAGAAAGATGTGACTTTGAGGTCACCGAACTGAACATCCTCCACCCTTTGGCTGCCCCTAAATATTCTGCCCTTGAAGGGAATAAACAGAATAGATGACAAAGGGCAGCCCTGCCGTCCAACACCCTCTGGTATCATTTACTGCCAGAAATACAAAACAAGCTTTCACTCTGGTTTTACGGGGACCTGATGGCCTGTAGCAGTGGGCCCAGTACCCCATACTCTTGAAGAAGATACCTCGAGAGACACAGTCATTCACAAAACACAAGAAGACTGGTTAGGCAAACTCTCATGAATCATCCGCTATTTTTGTGAAGTGCTGGTCCAGTGGTCCACAACCAGGATGAGATACACATGTGGATCTGAGGTTCAACTAATGGATTGAAACTCTTTTCCAGTACCCTGGTATTGGCCTTCCCAGGAACACACCCTATAGTCCTTTAAAGAACCCTTAAAGATTTGGGCCACCATCTCAGTCTGCCAAAGGCACTGTCCCCTACCTCGATGTAATGTTAATCAGTGGACATCTTAGCTCCTCTCTTCACCTAAGTATCTAAAACAACTGATCAAAGATCTAATGACATGACTACAAGATGGCCTAGAGGGTTCTGGTATCAGGTAGCAGATCAGGCTGGTCAATCACAACTAGATTTTGAACTTGAAGGTTTCACTGATGTTACCCACATAAGCCTTAAAGTCCCCCAGGATAATTAGCCAAAGGGGGTGTCTTCCAGCACCCTACTCAAGGTCTGTGAAGCATTTTGGATACTGATGTTTGGTGCATATAGGCCAATTCATACTACACTTTCTGTTGCGGACAAGGGGATGTGATGTAAGTCATTGGGGACTGGCTGTGGATGAATGTGGCCGTTGCACGTGTAGCCCAGTCTAGCAGAAATGTGCATCAACCGCGCACATGCAACATAATTGATTAATTATTTCTAGTAGGTGGCAGAGTGGACTTTTGGAGATCAATGGTCAGCAGTGAATGAGTAGAGGGAAAACAGCTGTTGTTGTAGTTAAGGTGAGCAGCTGTATGAGGAAAAAAAAACAGCACTATTCCAGCATTTTGCAATCTTGTCAATAAAATTCACTGAGCTGGTGGAGGAGGGGTTGGGGACCCAGCTAATTTTGTCGTAAGGATTTTAAAATACTGTGGTTTGCCTTATTACTGTAACACCACCAAAGCCTTGACTAATAACTTCAAAACTCTTCATAAAAGCTTACCAGTTTCACTACACTGCTTGTATTTCTGTTTGTTGCAATATACCTGCCCTCTCCACACTGGTGGAATATCACTGCTCACTGCACTGACCACAACCATCCGCATCTGCAGCCAAATGTAATATCAACCCAAGCTGCCAGATAGACAACTGTCCGCATCATGAAAGTGTGTGAAAAAGCACACGGAAACCTGAAATATGAGCTAGGCTTTAGACACAGTCAACAGAGTCCATCCCACGACTCAAAGTCGAAGAAAAGCAACCTTATTGTTCATTGGGATGAACTCCAATGTGTAAGTGCTGAACCCACACTTACATAACACCTCTCACTTAGGACAACTGCAAAGTGGAATAGAGTCCAGCCCCTCTCCAGGAGATTGAATCCAGAGCTCATACTGAGTCTAAATATATCTAGACTATATTTCTCTACCTGCCACACAAGCTCAGAGAGGTTACATTCAATGTCATTAAAACCAGGTCCCAGGGGCTTGTATCACGAAGCACAATTTCTTGCTTAGCCAGAAAATATGTTGTTGTGGTAACTGAATGTCTTGATTTTAGCTTTGAGCTCTGCGATTCCATGCAATATCATAAACTAAATTCCTGGATTGCGCTAATGCAATTCATTTCCCAGCTCTAATATA
>JAODKE010000035.1:10677564-10692891 GCA_026779605.1 Mormyrus hasselquistii | reverse complement strand
TGAAATTTCCTCACTACTAAATATTCCACGGTCAACTGTTAGAGTGTTAGTGGTATTATAGAAAAGTGGGAACAATCTAACAAACTATAGCAACTCAGCCACGAAGTAACAGGCCACATAAAATCACAGAGCAGGGACACATTCTGAGCCGCACAGTGTGCAGAAGTCGACAACTGTCTGCAGAGTCAATAGCTGCAGCCCTTCAAACGTCGTGTGGCCTTCAGAGTAGCTCAAGAACAATACGTAGAGAACTTCATGGAATGGGTCTCCGTGGCCGAGCAGCTGCATCCAAGCCTTATATGATCAAGTGCAATGCAAAGCTTCGGATGCAGTGGTGTAAAGCACGCTGCCACTGGATTTTAGAGCAGTGAAGACACGTTCTCTGGAGTGATGAATCACGCTTCTCTGTCTGGCAATCTGATGAACGAGTCTGGGTTTGTCGGTTGCCAGGAGAACGGTACTTGCCTGACTGCATTGTGCTAAGTGTAAAGTTTGGTGGAGGGGGGATTATGGTGTGGGTTGTTTTTCAGGGAGTGGGTTTGGCCCCTTAGTTCCAGTGAAAGGAACTCTTAATGCTGCAGCATTTGAAGCCATTTTGGACAATTTCATACTCTCAACTTTGTGTGAACAGTGTGGCCCCTTCCTGTTCCAACATGACTGGTCCATAAGAATAAGGATGAAGTCTGGTGTGGAGGAACTTGACTGGCCTGCACAGAGCCCTGACCTCAGTTTCTAGAAACACCTTTGGGATGAATTAGTGGGGAGACTGTGAGCCAGGCATTCTTATCCAACATCAGTGCCTGACCTCACAAATGCTTTCCTGGAAAAATGGTCAAAGATTCCCATAAACACACTCCTAAACCTTGTGTACGGCCTTCCCAGAAGAGTTTTTATAGCCGCAAAGGTGGCCAACCCCATACCAATGAACATCAAACTCCTTTAACCTCAAAGCAAGACATACACTGGCTTATGCAACTCCAATGTTTCAACTAATGTTCCATTAGTGTTATTAACAGCAGCAAATCTAACACCCAAAACCAAAAAGCCGTAATGTTCCTAAGAGAGTGGCTTCTCAGTCCTGAAATTCTACAGCTGAAAAATTCTCAAACGCAGCATGTTGGATAAATAGACGTAGTTTATTGGTCACTTCATGTTCGTCAAAGTTTATGTTGTTCAATGTTTACAGGTATGTTGTATTTTTTATACAAATCAACTCAGGTGGAACAATTAAAAAAGATACATTTTCAAAGTCGCCAACTCTAGTGCATCTGGGTGACACACTTTCAGATGCTCACGCAAGATATCTTATGGCAAACATATATTATTCCATTATGAACATTAACTACATCAAAAGCGTCGGGGCAGTTTGCAAACCCTACAGACCATTTACAAGGTAAAATAAATTGTTACATACATATACATGCGTGTGCATATGTGTGCAGATAGGCTCAAATTGAAAATCTCACTCCCCACAGCTGACCAAAGTTTTGGCTGGAATGCCTTGTCACTCCCTTTGCGTTGTTACTCCGCCAATTATAAAACATATATGAGAAAACATCACCTAGGTCACTTTTTTAATCTTTTGAAATAAAACAGCCCATACTCACCTGTAATAACAATTGAAGTGTTACTTAATATTAGGGCTGTGCAAAAGAAGTCAATATATCCTGAAATTTCCTTTCATGATATACCTTATCGATTTCTAGCTACAAAATCGATATTTTCGAGGGGAAGAATCATGCAAAATACAACCAGACGTTTTGGGAGCACGTTGTGATCCGAACCCGCAAACATTACGGAGGTATAGCTGTGCCCAGGATGTACGAGGAGGTAATGCAAGTTGTAAAAAAAATCTCTTGTTTCTGCAGCAAGAGTGGCACTTACGTGCGATTGCTGCACTTCGCGAGCCACTGAATCTCACGTTACGATCACCTCGCACCACATTAATGAGGATTGACTGATTTCCCATGTTTTGTTGAAGGGGGGACCTTTTTCACTGCTGCACCGCTAAAAATGTACCACGAAAGATCAGAAACACACGATATAGCTGACACTGGAGTTGTCAAAAGAATTCAAAAGATTCTCAGATTCTCATCGATATTAAAAATAAGTATCTGATTGGATACTCATTTTCACCATTATGGATACCAACACTGCAGTTTTCGCCTCATTCGCCACACCTCACGCAGCACCGCTACAGCGTTGTTTTGGCTGAATTATTAATGTAATGTGATTCATTAAGACCCAGATCATACACAGCAACTTGCATTTCAGCTCTATTTTTACATTTTCAGTAAACTGTAGAGTATTGCAATATATCGCAATATATCGTGATTTAATCGTATCACGACCCATGAATCGTGATACGTATCATACATATGTTGCCAATACCCACCTAATATTAGAAAATATTTCTTTTACTTTACATAAAGGAACAAGACATGAAACTCCTCCCAAAACTTGGTAAAAAAGAGACATAATTCCATCGCTGTCCAAAAAGTGAAAAATACCGTGATAATAATTTTAGGTCATATCACCCACCCCAAGTCTGCACCCCACTTTCTGCATGGCTGCATCTTCTCCACTACTCCAAAAATTAAAGGAAGACATTTTAATCAGAGTATAGCATCCAGTTATTTAAACTTCTGGGTTATTGATCAGATCAGTTAAATAGCAGAGGGGGGTTGTTATTCAGTTTCAGCTGCTTTGCTGTTAATGAAATTAACAACAGGTGCACTAGAGGGGCAACAATGAGACGACCCCCAAAACAGGGTTAACGGGTGAAGGTCACTGACATTTTTCCCTCCTCATATTTTTGCATTTAGTTATGGTCAGTGTCACCACTACTGGTATCAGCAGGCGATACCTGGGCCATGCACAGGTTGCACAGGTAGTCCATCTCCTCCAGGATGACACCTCAATACGTACCATTGCCAGAAGGTTTGCTGTGTCTCCCAGCACAGTCACAACTGCATGGAGGAGATTCCACGAGACAGGCAGTTACTCTAGGAGAGCTGGACAGGCCCATAGAAGGTCCATAACCCATCAGCAGGACCAGTATCTGCTCCTTTATGCAAGGAGGAACAGGATGAGCACTGCCAGAGCCCTACAGAATGACCTCCAGCAGGTCACTGGTGTGAATGTCTCTGACCAAACAATCAGAAACAGACTTCATGAGGGTGACCTGAGGGCCTAATGTCCACTAGTGGGCCCTGTGTTCACTGCCCAGCACCATGGAGCTCGATTGGCATTTGCCATAGAATACTAGAATTGGCAGGTCTGCACTGGCACCCTGTGCTTTTCACAGATGAGAGTAAGAGCACATGTGACAGATGTGAAATGGTCTGGAGAAGCCGTGGAGAACGTTATGCTGCCTGTAACATTGTTCAGCATGACCGGTTTGGTGGTGGATCAGTGATGGTCTGGGGAGGCATATCCATGGAGGAACATACAGACCTACAGGCTAGACAACGGCACCTCCATTACGTATCAGGATGAAATCCTTGGACTCGTTGTCTGGACCTACACTGGTGCAGTGGGTCCTGGGTTCCTCCTGGGGCATGACAAAGCCCGACCTCATGTGGCAAGAGCAGTTCCTGGAGGATGAGGGAATTGATACCATTGACTAGCCCCCATGCTCGCCTGACCTAAATGCAATAGAACACCTCTGGGACATTATGTTTGGGTCCATCCGACGCCGCCAGGTTGTCCAGGACTGTCCAGGAGCTCAGTGATGCCCTGGTTCAGATCTGGGAGGGGATGCCCCAGGACACCATCCGCCATCTAATCAGGAACATGCCCCGATGTTGTCTGGCATGCATACAAGCACGTGGGGGCCGTACAAACTACTGAGTACGATTTTGAGCTGCTGCAATGAGATTTTGACAAAATGGACCAGCCTGCCGCGTCATTTTCCCAATTTGATTTTCGGGAGTCTTTGAATTCAGCCTCTGTAGGTTAATAATTTTCATTTCCAACAAACGATGTGACATCCTTCCATTCCTAACACATTACCCAACTATATAAGTATAGAAATCTAGCATGTTTTTCCCCATTGAGATCTGATGTGTTTTCAAAGTGTTCCTTTAATTTTTTTGAGCAGTGTGTATTCAGCAACTTTGCATCCCACTTTTTGCAAGGCTGCATCCTTTACACTCTGCAACTCTGCAGCATGCATCATGCATGGCTGCTTCTTCTGTACTCAACAACTCTGCAGACCACGTTCTACTTGGCTGCATCTTTTACAGGTTCTGCATCCACATGTGTTTAGACCCCTTGTGGAGGAAAGCAGGAGCTGAGTGTTTGTCCCCAAGCCTTCAAACCACATGCATGATTCTTATGGTCCATGTCAACTGTGCCTTTGCTTTGGCAGTACTCCTGTGAGAGCCACCAAGCACAGTTAGCTTATGAAGGCTATGAGTGGCCATGACGGATGTCTGTATATGAACGACGTCCAGACAAAAAGAAATTGAACAGGTTGGCGAGAACAATCTGTAGCGTACTTAAAATGACACTGCCATCATGTTTACTCTATGTTACACCACAACCCTAGAGGGCACAGAATGTTTTTGATACAGCAGACCCACATACAGAGACACATACAAAGAAACATAGTTGTGCAGAATGCGTAAGCCATTTTAATAAAGGAATTGCTTTTTAAAATTGAAGTTACTCTCCTGATTAACAACCACTATATGTTTAATACCAGCAGTGACATACAGTAGACAAGGAAGCCAACAGTTGCCAAAAACGACATTGACTACGTCAATTTCATCTGAAAAATATGGCCAGTTTAAGTCTCCCTGCTCCAGCTCAAGGCTACGTTCATTCAGCTCTTAGCCATGGTGCTGACAGTTGGGCACCTTCTGTGGGTATACAAGATGCCTGATGCACACTAGACTGAAAAAATATATAACATACAAGTGATTCTTCTGCATGTTTTCCTCTCTTTATAGAAAAGTTTCAACAGTACATGGACTTCGGCACAAGGACTGGATTAGAAGACAAGCTAAAAAGGAACTTTCTCCAGTCTAAACATGTTAGTCTCTATGACATATTTTACACCCACTTCGGAAGCTACAGGTGCTTCAAACCAATAGGTGACGGTTCCAGTACAAGAGACATAATAGGTTTTTCCATCTCAGATCAATTGCTTTATTATATTTATGCAATTTATAATTGTGTAAAGTGTAAGTTACTGGTGTTCCCGGTAACTCAGAAATATTAAAGGTGAAACAATATTGTTAAGGATTAACATATTCCAGGAATACACAATAAATACGTATATGATGCAGAGTTACTGTGGCAGATGGCTATGCAGGTAATTTTGGATATCCTTACAGGGCTGTCCACATGGCTCTCAACAGATGCCCATGAAGCGAAGAGTCTCACCCTAAAATCTATTACATACCATCATAGTAGAATCTGAATATATGTTCTTGCCAGAATGTGTGAGCACATGTTTTCACCACCAGACCATCAGTTTCAATAATGTTTTGACAGCTAGAATTCCATGTAGACAACAGTGGCTATTTTTAAACAAGTCCATGGCCTTCATCTGAAGTCCACCAAAGACCGTAGAGTGAGAATGTGGACGAGACTGCTAACCTCAGCGTAATGAGTATATTGGCCGATTCTGCTCACTCGGTGGGTCTTGGCAGCGCCGTAGCATCCATGGCACCTGCTCCACCAGGCCAGGCAGCAGGTCACCTGAGCTGCCCTCTGCTGCAACTCAGTATCCCCATCACCTGAGGCTTTCTGTGTCCTCAATTAGCACTCCTGTACGCTGGCATCAACAACAGCAGCGGCAGTTTTTAAGAATTGTTTTAAACCCTTGAGAGCAAACCTAAATTATCTAAATAAGGACCTCTGTGACTGAACATTGATATTTCTATAGGTAACAATCAATCAACAGAAACACCCACGATAGATAAATGATAGTTATTTATCCCCCCAAAATGAAGAACGTCAACTACTGTCATTTTGGTGGCCTAGCGGAAAGGATTAAAAATAGATGGCATCGATCGGGAGATTCATATTCATGTGTGGTGAGATGTTTATATTAAACAAGTGATTCAATAGAAGCAGACTGTAATAAAATGGATACTGCATCTTAATTTCACTTAACCTCCCCATAATAAATTTCGCCAAGCTTACCACAAAGAATTTCACCAACTGGCTAACAAACTGCTTTCGATAAAATTTAACAAACGAGGGGTGGGGGTCATAGTTGCCAGATACACAGTTTTCCTGCCCAATTAGGCTATTTCGAAAATACGGTTATGGGTAAATATCAGGAGGTCGCAGGTGGATTTTTGGGCTGCTTTCATAATGTTCTGCGGCAGTGAACTGTAAATCAATCATATTATTCCATTACAAACCTAAAATTATCTACATCAAAGCTGTCGGGGCAGTTTGCAAACCTTACAGACTATTTACAAGGTAATAAAACTGTTACATACACGGAAATGTGTGTGCAGACCTGCCTCCAGTTGAAAATCTCACTCCAGCCAGCCGACAAGTTGGCAACGAGAGTGTGTCCGTCTACGTGACATCATTGTATTTAACTGTGGTTTTAAAATGTCTTGCATTTGAATGTGATCAGCAGGAAAAATACTGGTTTATTTCTTTGAGATACAGTATACTGGGATTTCAAATATTAGGCTAGTTTCAGCTTCCGTTGGGTGGATTTTAAGCAGACGTTGGGCAGGAGATTTTTGCTGGACCTGGCAACACTGGGGGGGGTAGGGATTATAAACTTTATTTTAGAATATTCAGATGATCATTGTACACCACACTGTTTGAGAATCTCTGACCTGTTCCTGGGAAGTTTGAAGAAAAAAAAAATGCTTTCTGCCCTCTGCTGCCACCCAGTGCTCATTTTGTAAACTATGAGGCGCTGGAGCTCATAATGACCGTGAGGACACCACGCTCACAAATCTGCCTTTTCGACCTTACAACATGCTTGCAAAGGTTGAAAAATATCTGTCGATTAATTTTATAGCAGCAATGAGATCAAATGTCTGAAGTTATACCTATTTTTGCTATCACTATGCAGTGCTGTTTCGGTTTTGGGGTGATTTGTCTCAAAACTTCCAGTTTGTCAACCATGAAATATATCTGCAAAGTTTATTCCATACAATACTTTTAGAGTTACTGCATTCACAAGACCAATTGTCTTCTACAGTTGCCGTTTCCTCCCTTTGCTTCCACACAGCACTGCTGCTTCATTTATGGGGCAATTTGTCTGAAAAGGAAATCTGGTGTAGATCTTTAACCATATAATATTCTTCTTATATCAAGCAATAATATGATTAATCAAATACTTTTTGACTTATCACATTCACAAGGTCAAATGTCATCTGCTCTCACCCTTGCCATTTCTGCCCCTAAGCAGCATACTTTCAATTTTATAGTGATATGTCTCAAAATTTCCTCACCCATACAACAGGCCCGTCACAATGACTAGCGCTAAAAAAATCGTGATGTGGTGTTGTTGGCTGTTCCTATGGTTCAAGGTCATTGCACAAGAAGCCCCAAAATAAACAAATTATTACTTCAGCTAAACAGCATTTAAAAGCAGTAACAGGAAATACTTGATATTTGTTTTTACCTTATCTCAGATGGTTTCAATGTTTATAGTTGTCGTTTAGTTGAAGTTTGAATTTTATTTTCATATCGTATTTCACTTTTTAGAAATGTTGATTATAACCCTGCCTTATGTACTGTAAGCACACAGCGCACAGTCAGTTTTATTAAAATTATAACATCCATACCACACTTCATGAACGTAAGCAGTTTTGCCTGGTGCATTGGCGCTGAAAACATGAATATTCGGGACCGTGGATGGTGCAGCAATGCGTCGCGTTCACCATGGTTTGCACGCTTTCACATGAAGTGTGAATCAGCCCTGAGCTACGCATTGCGAGCAGAGCAGAGCAGAGCAGAAGCAGGGCAGGGCAGAGCAGAGCAGAAGCAGAAGCAGAGCAGAGCAGAAGCAGAGCAGAAGCAGTGCGCCTGGCTAAAATGTTGGGGACATTCATTCTTATGTAGACACAATATGTTCATATTGAGGTCAGAAAAAAAATTATGGAGCTATTATGTCCATATATCACGGGACAAGTTATTATTATAACAGGCCTACCATAAAATGCCCATACAAAGTTTGAAAAAGACCCGTCAAATGGTTATTGAGTTATCAACTTATTTAATAAAGTGTCCATAGTGCGAAAACTATAAATATTCATGAATGTCTGGGAAATACAAAAAAAGGACAATATTCAAAAACAGAGCCATGCAGTGGGTGAGGACAAGCGTGGTCTGTGGATGTGCGCATATAAAATCTAGGTGCTGCAAATGTTCGACTGCAGATGAAGTTGTAGGTGTGTGTGCATGGCTGTGTACGGAGAAGTATGAACCAGCCTTTACTGCTCAGTATTCAAAGGGACAGATCTGTTCACTTCCATTTACACAGTTTTCTAAGGTGTGAGTGATACACAGGTGGAAGGGCGTCTTGTTTCTCTTTACGAAGTTCAATAAAATGCCTCAACTTTATTCAACATTGGCTATTTTGTATTTCGGGATATATTACACAGTAAGCTAACATTCAGTACTCATAATTGATGTGTTGAATGCAGAAAAAATGGTCAGGAGTTAAGATCTGAGGGACTTTGACAAGGGCCAAATCATTATGACCAGACAACTGGGTCAGAGCTTGTCTGAAACGGCACGGCTTGCGAGGTGCTGGAGGCCAGCCGTGGCGAGAACCTGCTGAGGGTGCTCTGAGGAGGGAAGCACCACAAACCACCAGTACTCATCAATGCGAGATGTGAATGAAGGCTACCTCATAAATATGTTAAGTAAAATATATATAATTTTTATTTCCACAAGGTGCTATTCCACAGTGCTATTCCAGTATATATCTTATGACCCCTTAAATATTCACTGGAAACCATGACCAGATTTTAATAGGCATCCCCTCAAATAAAAAGGAACTGTATTAAGTTCAGTTTGTTCAGTTTATATGCTGAATGTCTGTAAGCTGTAAACTGAAAATGAATTCTATCAGTCACTGCTCCCATTCCTATGCCAGATTACAACAGAGACCAGATTGACTCAGTCACTGAAGTGAGATCTGAAGTTCACATTCGTTTATTCTGCAGTTGCATTGTGTCGTACGACCCCTCAAACTTCACTTGGATGAAGTCCTTTGTAGTTCATTTCGGCCGGGGAAGATATTTTCTGCTCATCCCGCCGTTCCGTAATGAAAAATGCTCTGTGCATGATGAGTCTAATTGATTCTCAGTGACTCTGAATATATCACCACCACATGACATACAGATGAATTAGAGCTCTTGAGAATCCCACTACGCTCTTTGCAGAAGGAAATAAAGCATGGTTCGGTTAATTGAAAAATCTGAAGTCAATAATGAAACGGATCACTTGAAAGACCAAACATTTATTAGAGTTCCGCGGGAGCCCTTCCTGAGACCAAAGATGGCAGACGGTATCAGAGGAACGGCCGCGCAAGGGGACAAGGCCCACTGACTCATGGCTGCAGTAGCTGCGGCTCTCTGCCTTTGAATCGGTTTGCTGTAGATAGTTCGCGTTGGCAGCTATTGCTTGACCGTGCTGAGCAGCATTTCCGTCCAAGAACGACTGTTTCAGAGCCTCTAACTGCCTTCAGCACTTCAAAGGGGAGGGAAGCCCGGAGAAGCTGCCCCAAATGGCTCACTTTCCTCAGGCCAAGTTTCTCATATGGCAGCGCATCGCTGACCGGTCCCACACGGCAGGCAAAGCCAAGGCCCCTGCATTTATTTCCATTTCATTTCCCCTGGGGGTCAGACCCAGAATGACCTCTCCCAAAGAAAATCCAACTAGCAACTCAGGTTGAGCTCCATATTTGAGTATGCCAAAATCATTTACTTCAATTTTCTTGAAGAACTGATTGTCGAACTGTAATTTTAAAGAGAAGGTACCCACACATTTCTGTACTATCTGGTCAAAGACCTCACCATAGCCAGGTTTATCCAGTACTTAGGCTGGCTAAACCTTCCTAGAAACCATTGCATCAGTTTCTATGTAAGGACTTATGTTACATTTTTGACATTTTCTACCACTGATGCACTACATCATCTTTAAGCACAATGATGTACAAAGCAGAAATGAAACAACTACCTTCTGTCCTTCCGTTTCCTTCAGTTGCTTAGTCAGTCATGATTTCATGACCTGAAGCCCTTTAAATAATGATTAAAAAAGTGATTTGGTCGCAAGAACATGTACAACAAAGAGATCCAGATGACATGGCAAGAAATTAAAAAGTATTTCGTTGAATATACTGTACTAATAGAGCAGGCATATAGCATGCTGTCCAAGCGATGTGATTTTGTTCTAATAAAAACTGGAGGTATTTATACAACAAAAAAGGAGTTCACAAATTTTTCACAAACCCGTCTAGGAGTGATTTAAACGGCAAGGATAAAAATGATTATGATTTTCTCGGAGAACGCATGCAGCGCTCATGCAAAAGCAGTGAAGGTAAATCTCTGCCTGATTTTTAAACATATAAGAGAGTACAAAATGAATAATAATTAAAATTGCAAAGCCTGCTAAGTTTTGTTTTCCCTATAACAGAGTAAAAATATTTTAGTGAAACTAATTTAACGTACATGCGATAATATCCCTACAGAATTAAAAGTAAAAAAAAGCCTTATTTTAATATAGCCTAGCGATGTAATAATTGGATGTGCATAACATGCGATGTTGGTATTAATGTCCCATGTTGCCCAGTCCTCCAACCATTTTTCGATTTCCGTACAAAACACGTACCCTCCTCGGTTGTCTTGATATTTGGTGCTGGTGTTCTGACAAAACGCTCTACTTTATCAAAACATCCTACCGTAGTGCTAATCGACAACCCTAACCCTAACTCTTACCCTAACCCCCTAAAAAACCCTAAAACCCCTACCTTAACCGTAATCCCAACCCCAAGACGATGGAACTGCACATGCGCAGAAAGGCTCGATAGTACGTCTCGATAGGTAGGATGTTTTGTCAGAACACCGGTGCTCTGATGAGTTGAGCTACCTATCGAGACGTAGGTTTTTTTTTTTTGCGCATGTGCAGTTCCACCATTTGGGAGTTAGGATTAAGTTTCAGGGGGATGGATAACGGTTAGGGTAAGGGTTTTAGGGTGCTTTGGCAGGTTAGGGTTATGGTTAGGGCTATCGATTACCACTACGGTAGCCTAACTCGACAGAACACCGGTACCAATTTTTACGCCAGTGCAAATCCAACACCATGAATTACCATACTTTCGGTACTTTCTTAAAGTACCAAATGTTCGTGGTGAATAAACGCAATAAGTTAAAAATGCCCCCACAGCAGCCTGCCCCCCAACGACAGGGATTTATTATGTTTATTACTCAAAATCAATCCACAAAAAAGACAGAAAAGCAATTCTCTCATGGTGCTTCATGTTTGAGCCTTTGAATAACAACAAAATTAACAGCAAAAGTCTTTGGATCAGCTTAAAAGCTTCCGAGCTCTGAAGCACCTCCCATATTTGCCCCCTGCAATCCGGAAACTACGTATTTATTTAGTACAATTTTCACGAACGTCAGGATTGAAAAAAATCAATAAATGTATTAATTTATTACCTGTACACTGGTTGCATTTCCCGGGCAATTCCGATCACTGCGCCAGGCGGGAACTGTCCAAATTCCTCGAACAAGTCCTTGATATTGCTCCTGAATTTCAGGTCCAAATCCAGCTGCACAATGTGCTTCATGTCTGCAGGGGAATGTAGAAAATGAGGGAAAGCAAATGTGCTCTCTCATGCAGACATGCCGAAACAGTACAGAAATTCATTCTTTGGTGCACCATGGTCATTTGCTCTAGTTGAGGAAAGCTATTTTCATTTACGTTTCTGTGATATTATCTGTATGCGTTTAATAAGTATTCATATATGAAATGTCTGATGTGTTGACCAAATGGAAAATTCCCCATTCTTGTAACCTTTATTTCTATGAAAGTATCATCTATTAATGTTCAGAACTGGGTCTCATGCTCAGTACTCTGCTGTCAGTAGCTAACTGAAACAGTATTAGTGTTCCATGACTAATATTAAACAACAAACACATTTACATGACATAAACAACAGTTTATACTACAAAACACTAACATTTACATTTTTTAACAGACATTTTTATCCAGATTGATACACAAGTGCTAGTCCACGGAGTAATTGGTGGTTGAGTGCCTTAATCAAGGGCCCAATGGAGACATCATTCTGCCGACCACAGGATTTGAACCAATGACCTTCCAATCCACAAAACCATACACGGTTAACTCCATAATTAGCTAATCACGGACTGTTATTTGCCAAAATTAATTAGATATTACTTTGTCATAACAGTCTGAGCCATTGTATAATCACTATGGTGTTATGCTGAGGAAAATCTTCAAATATTGTTTTTTGGGTCAGTCCTACAGCTATTATTTTACTACGTGTAATTAGCATTTACCAAGAATAAAATAATTTGAAGTGCTGGTGCAGACAGTACTTACACATAGATTGGGCAGTGTCTTGAAAAACCAACCACTGGGCTCAAAAACAAACTGTTAAAGCAAACCCCAGTCTGAATTAAAAGAAAATATCCTAGCTGGACATCGGGCAGACTTTGTACAGTGACAGATAGGCTGTTATTTGCACAACTTTAGAATGCAGAGATCATTTATAAGGCACAGGGCTGATCCTCAATTAGACTGGGACAAAGCTATGCTATTTTAATTCTGTAAGTCATGGTCTTTCCTCTAAACATTTGCACTATCAGCACAGATGAGATGGCAGCTGTTATTAGACACCAAGCCCTGCTGTGGGAGAGGGTGTATTTGGGTCCTGTCCAGTTTTATTTTTCCAAGACAGTTATAAATGTACATCCCATCTTGAATTAAGAGCAAATTATTTAGAGAGCCAAGTTGATTTTTAAGGATTATTAGAGAATTTAAAAATTGTACTGCTTATTCTAACTGTACTTGTAAATGCTTATTTATGCCAGCAAAAAAAAAAAAAACAGAAATATGCAAATTACTATTGATAAAAGGGCAAAAGCATTTAGATCTAACATTCACACACATGCGAGTTGGACTCACCCTGAAGGATAGTTAGAATATTATTGATAAGAAAAAACAATACATAAGCAGTGTGACCACTGTTAAATTTTTACTCTGACTAGCTAGTAAACTGCTTCATAATTAGCTAATTAGTTCAGTCTTGCTCATACACAATTAATAATAATAAACATCTTAATACACAATTAGTTCAGTTAAACTTTAAAATTACAGATCATTACAAAGCAGAATAAAGCTGAAAAGGCATAACTACACAGCCCCCCCTCCCCCATATTATTTTAACAATTAACAAAGATGTCAAAGATGAGTTAGACATGGGAACCTTCAGCAGAGAGACTGGCTCTTACAGCCACGGTTTAAAAAAGCAACCCATCCCCTTAGGGTGGATTCCTCTGCTGACTGCAGCAAATCCTTCTTCTGCTTACTGATCAGGGGACATTTGTGAGAATTAAATCAGCACTGGGGAAAATAAAGGAAACCGGCACACAGGAAACACTTATTTTAAGACTGCGAATTAAGTCTCACGCTACTAGACTGCATGGCAGACGCACATAGAGGCTTATATTCTTATTTTCGAAAGTGGGACATGTTCTGCATCTTTCCCTGCTGCTTACAGAGTTAGCGAAATGCTACAGATCACATGACTGTAATCTTCAGGTAAAATCCCAAACGCTCCAGCTTGTGCAGACAGCTGCTCAACTCCTTTCATTTTCTAATTATGAGGTTCTTAATCAATATCAAGCGACAAACAGCATTTATAGGGCATAATGTCTCTCTGAACAGAGGTGATTTATTAAGGGGGCATGTCCAACACGCTGCACTACTCCGGTAAATTCCAAAAACAGTTAATTGGATTAATATTAAATGTGCTGACACATGGAGCAGTTCATAGGAAGGGTATTTAATCAAGGAGTAAAGCGCACTGAAGGCTGATTTTTAGTTCGGCATTGAATCGACGCCCTAAGTACGACATAGCCATGCACCTTACACCGAAGCGTATGCCGTGGCCTGACATGCACTTCCCAAGAAATGCAACTGAAATATAGACACAGACCGCAAGAACTGTAGGCTCAACGCAAAGGTATAAATGGTGTTAGCAAGAGGCTAGAACAATTGTGCCATTTGATCTCCTTCTGTGACTTTCCAAAGGCGAGATCCCGGTCTCAACAAGACTATTACCCAAGCTCAGGGTTTTATGAGGAAACCTATTTCACATACAACCTTTGGCAGACTGTCAAACATAGAGACAAGCCACACAGAATTTAAAGAGTGCTTTGTTCAACAGCTAGGTTGCTTTTTTAGAGCAAAGTCTGTGGGATTAAACCTCAAGAGCAATGTAAAAAGAGAAATGCGGCTGGTGTCAGGATTCCTTGAAGGGCATCACTCTGCCAGGTGTTTGGTTTATAAGGAAATCAGGAGTCACTGGTTTAGTCTTTTCCTTATATGACCAAAAAAAAAAAAACATACACCATACTGTATGTGATCAAAATGCGGCATGTCTGCTGCACAATATGGTTCCCTGTCGAAACCTGCATCAAGTTCAGCCTTGCTGCCTTTCATAGCTTTAATGGACAGGCACCCATCTCCATCCAGAGGTTCCTTAAGAACTGCATCTCATCTCTCCTGGTCAGTAAACGGTTAGAGATCCTTCCACCACGTGAGAGGTCTCACTCCAGAAACTTGTCAGATGTGGTTCCTTGATGGTGGGATGAGCTGCTTATCCACATACAGATGCCATTAGACTCCCTCTTCACCTTTACGAAATGCCAGAAGATCCATCAGAAGTTCCTCTACTAGCTTATGCTATTATATTCCCTGAATGCTCTTGGTGTTGAACTCTCTCTGCTAATTGAAATAGTTGTTTTACTAGGTTCTTGCTAGTATTGAAAGGTATTGCCGTGTTTCCCCTACCATTATATTAGGGGGGGTGCCCCGCCCCCCCCCAACGGCACCCCCCTTTCCTATAGAACGGGTCAATATGTTGTCCTTTTATTAAACAGCTAAATAGCTTTATGATATTTATGTTATTTACACAACAGTTTTTTATTTATGTCTCTACACGGTCACACGTTTACAATTCTCCTCTGCTCTCTGTATCGCGCATGGCGGAGTTCTGCCCCGATGTGCGCGCAGACACAGGTGAGCGCACTCCCACCAGCAGACAGAGAGCGCACTCCCATCAGCGGACAGAGAGCG
>JAODKE010000035.1:10642215-10663366 GCA_026779605.1 Mormyrus hasselquistii | reverse complement strand
GGCGTTCCCAGACCTCCCTCTCCCCAGCCACCCCCCCCCCCCCCCGAGGGAATCCCAAGCCTTCCCCGCCCCCCCCCCCCCCCCCCACCCCCCCCCCCCCCCCGGGGGAGTTAAGGGTGGCCCCACCCCCCCCCCCCCCCCCCCCCCAGACGGAGATGTCAGAGTACGCCGTTTCGCAGATCTCCCCGGAATACCTGCAGAATGTGTGCATCCGACTTTTCGGTGACCAGATGAGGCGGAGCAGTGTGCAGAGCATGGACTTCACCAGACCCGGCACTGTGAGTGGCTCCGCTTACTGTCACAAGGCAGCCATGCTGCTGACAGACGCCGCAAACGATGGCTATAGTGCATTTATTTTATTCAGCTGGTGAGAATGTGATTTGCTCAGTTAGCACAAAAAAGAAGTTATGAATTATTAAACCATATTGCTTCGTCATCAGCAGAAGCTACTTCAAGTGCCTGTGAGGTTTATAAGCAGGAAGGTATAAAGTCCCCCACAGGCATCACAAGCCCTGTGAACATGTAAGTTAAGTAATGGCTAAACTGAAAGGGCAGTGTAATATGTCCAGATTCTGTTTAACTTTGAAACTACACATTGAAATTGTATCTATATATTGAATTATTGCCATATGGAATGTGCTTTACAAAAGTATACTGGGCACAGGATCTGTAATTCTCATGGGTGAAGCCTCCTGTTAGACTCCACAGGGTGCTTTTGTGAAAACCTACCCCGTCTTACATGACACCAAGTGTCAACATGAAACCAGACGCAGTCTGTTGTATGTGATGGGTCACCAAGCGTATTGTGGTCATTCTCTCTGTCCGTCGTATGGTAGGTGGAAGTGCCTGTTTTGTGTCACCTGTAATCTTCAATGGCTTCTCTTTTGTGAATGTCTGTCTCTGAAGGGATATTTCTCTATGAGCCCTTATGACAATGATGATGGATATGTAAGTCCCTAAGTTTAATTGTTTCCCTTTTCTCGCCTTGCTTGCATCTTCACCGTTTTGTCCTACCTCCCACCCCGCATCTTCCTCTAAACCTTCTTCATCTCTGTCCTGAATTCTTGTTGTCCCTCTAGCTCGCATTGCATTAATCATGTCGACCCAGTAAAGACTTAAGTATTTCCAATATTTTTAAGTTAATTCTGTGGTAGTTTTGCATGACTGCACTTAAGAAAGCAGAACTTGTATGTTAAATGCCTATTTCCTCATACTTGATGCATTGTTCAGTTTTGTGAATTTGTTCAGATTAGATTTTGCCTGACAATCCATATTTAATACAAACAAGCCATCTATTGTTTCCAGTTCCCAAGGTCATTTCTTGTTGGCATAGTAGTTCCTTATGGCTTAGGTGGCTTTATAGAAGGTAAAGTTTGTCAAGGAAGAGCTGCCTCAGGTCACGGTTTTAATGCAGTGTATGACCCATTCGAAGCTCCAGATGACACATGGCTCATATTTGTACTTTTCCTCTATGTATCAGGACGATATCATGTTTCTGAGAAAAGTGATTCCAAAGTGAGTAAAGATTACTCAGTGAAACATTGTCATCTATATGTTTGATAAGAGTAGTACACTTGTATGTTCTATCAGTTTCCTTTGTGAAATACTTTGCCATTTCCATCTCGGCCAATTTGTCTAACTGGTCTTGATAATCGTACAGGTGAGTTCGGGTAGATCTGGGCACGCCTCAGAGTCGCAGTGTGAGCGGTATCGGAGCGAAATCGGAGCGAGACAGAGCGACCGCTCCAGCCTTAATTAAAAAACCGCTCTGAGCAAATTCGGCCCGCTCTGCTCCTCCCTCACGCTCCGCTCCTTATGCTCATATGCTCTGATAGAGACAGCTGGTGCCCAGCCTTGTGTATCACTTGGATTTTTCAAATACTCTGGCTTCCGCAGTGAGAAGATTTGCTGATGGCTTTGCGCAGTGCCCGCCCCGTTTCTGAGCTCGCATGAATTCATAGTCTTTGTGCATGATGGTATTTTTGTCCGTTTAGTTAGCTAGTGACCTTTCTTCACAAAGCTTCTTCATGAGCTTGTACTGAAACCACCTTCCGCATTGTTGTATCTTTCCAGATTGTTTCCACTACAATGTTTGTCTGCCCTCAGCTTTAACTGATTTATCGCTAAGACAAAGAAGAGTGGGGCGGCTTTTTGCTTCCATGACCTGTGAAGCATCAAATGATGCAGTTGTTTGGTTACGTTGTCTCTCAGACCTACTACAACACATGCGAATGGGACGCTTCGCTTTAACAGCAGCGATCCCCAAGCATGTGAGGGCTGAAACACTTTGGTGAAACCTTTCCTAGAATTCCACGCATGGAATTTTCCTCTCCGACGTTAGACCACTTTCTCTGAAGTCTGCAGCACTAAGAATACATGTTTGGAAGCTCATTACGACTGCGGTGTCCCCCTGCCATGTTTAGGGATTGAGGGTTTGCTTCATGCCTGCTGGAGCACAGAGGTGGAAATTTCAGGCCCAGAAAGTAAAAATCCAGTTGAAGGTTTTGTTTCAACCAGCCATTCAAGTACTCGGTGACTGTGACTCTTCATACTCAAATGGTTATATAGATTTACTTTTTCTGGATCTGAGGTGGCTTTCCAGGTGTCTTGTACAGCAGTAGCCACAAAGGAATGTGAGAACTTCTCCGTTTTGTATGACAAAAGCTTTTTCACCTGGTTTTTGGAGTATTTACAATGACTGTGTGGAATATACCAGAGCAGGTATTAAGAAGTGGCCGAATAGTCTTTTAATAAGCCAATTGAGGTGGCCGTTGGGTGTTTTTTTACGTGTTATTTCTTTAATGTAATTTATCCATTTCTTTCTATTACGCACTATTTCAGTTTGAGCAGGCATTGTCAATAGTACCAAACACTCAGCTGCAACACCTTGAAGACATATAATATTAGCAATCACTGCAGTGAAGAGAATTCGTATTTGCCCTAGCATGACACAATATTGGACAATGATAAAACTAAAACCCTTATAACTTGGCAGTGTCATGTAATTTGATTGTGAGATGAATGTGCACCATTATTCAGCCATGCATGACCAAACACCCTTGGTGGTCTTTATTAACAAAGGAAATAAGCCTGTTGTTTGTCTTTCAAGGAGGTCTCCTCCTTCAGTGGGTGTCCTTGTTTTATTACAGCGTCCAACATGCCTTTTGTACCCATAAATCTATAGACATTAATTGAATAACTTAATATTTATGCACATATTTTACTTTAACTGCCACGTAGACTTCTTAAATGATCCAAAAGCATTCATCTTTTTCATTCATCTTTGATGTAATATTTGGACAAGCAAACCTTTGCACTAAAGTTGTCCAGACCTACCCAGGACAGCCTGTAACTGCACTTGTTGTGTTATTCGTAAACCTATCCACAAACGATTGCTGTAAGACTACATGGCTTCAGCTTCCCCCATAAAATTGCCAAAAGTATTTAATTAGTCAATGTATCAATGTATATATTTTTTTTGCAGTTAAAATTGTAATCTGTCATACTAATTGAACCACAGGAAGTTTGACAATATACATTAATCTACCCTTTGAAGCCAGTGTAAAAATAGCCCATAGGCATCCATTGAAGCCTATGGAATGCTCTTGTATGCTTTGTCTAAATGGAGAATACGCAAAAGCTTATTGCACAATCAGGGGCGCCGCTAGCAATTTTGGGCCCTATGACAAAATATGAGGTTGAGCCCCCCTACCACACCCATTCCACTCAAAACATACAGATCTCTGGGGGCCCCTAAAGGGTGTGGGCCCTTAGAATTGTCCCAACTTTCCCCCCCCTTGGCGGCGCCCCTGTGCACAATATGCTTCAATGACTTGTTTTAGGAGTGCCCTGCACGTCACGCTTCACTGGAAGTGTATGAGACTTCCACAAAAAATGTTGCAAAGTTAGATTTGAAGTGAGATATTTTAGACCCACCTGTAGGCTGGGCTTCTTTGCGTGGTGTTTGGGGAAACATCTCATTAAGACAGGATAGATTAGCAATAACATTAAGGCTCATGACTGACAAGTTTCATATACAGTCAGAAGGGGCAGCTTCATAGTATTCATTCATTCTGTCGCACGCAGGAGCATGGAAGCAAGAGTCCAGAGTGGCAGTTTATCGTTTCATATGCCATCTTTTGCCATTTTAACTTATAGTTAAATATTTAAAATAGAGTTATTGAGTTTTCGAGTTTGATTATTTAATTTTCAGTGAAAGTTCAGTGATTTTTTTTTTTTGCAGACTAGTTTGTGTGTGCATTCAAAATGGTTAAGCCACTTGAGAAGGAGCCATGCTGGTATAGCAAGGTAGTAGATCATTTCTTCTGAAAAGAATGGAGAGCAGAATGTGCATATAAGTAGCTGACTGGCTAAAATAAGGGAAAACAAGTCATTTTTTAGTTAAACTGCCTGTAGTTGACATTGTGCTTCCCCCCCGGACCTGTCTCATGTGTGTGCAGAGTCATAAAACAATTATGCTGTGCCTGTTGGGTAAGAATTACCTGAATTTGACTTAATTTCCCTTAAGCTTGAGATAATTTGACACCGGAAAGGCAGCTTTATCAGGAGAGAATCAAAAAATCACTAGAATTTGGTGAGTTTTGTTATGGTGCACCCTGGCTGGAGAGAGAGCCAGCTTGATATAAGCATTATTCAAGTGCCCAGGTATGGTACCAGGAAGACTGTGTTTGGTTCCTGGATGCCATACCATCACCAGTGTCATGGCTTATCACGGCATGTGACTTTATAGGAGCTGCTTACATACCAATAAAGAGAGCTGTCTTTTTTCCTGCCTAATGCTTGGCCTAGCTTAGCATCGGGGACTACCCCATCTCATACAATTCATATCCCATCACAAAGCCAAAGAGTTTTAGTTGTATCCTTAAGGAACTTTAGATTCTGATCTTAAGACAGATACTATTACGTTGTCATGGAAAAAAGCCCACTTTTAGGGTAACCAGAAAATGTCAGGGAGTACACTTTGAGCTAGGACAGGATTTGTGAACTACCGTTTCAGTTAAAAGGACCTGGATTTCACTTACACACTGAATTCTTGCTGTGTGCTGATTGGTCTTCTGTAATCATGTATGTGTCACTAATGTTAATGTGAAACAGTTGGGTGAGTGTTTTTTAATCAAGGAAACCAAGTATTCAGAGAGTTATTTATCCAAAGGACCTCTTTAGTTTTAACGTAGTTTGTAAAATCTGAAGTAGCTGAAAATGTCCTCTCTGACGTGGTCACACCACCTTCCCATCTGTACATTCCTACCCTGACATATCATGCTTGAATGCTCAGGTATGTTTCTGACAAAAGATGTCAGATGTGTGACGCAGTCTGAAGTAGCACAAGGGCTAACTGAGTTATAACAGGTCCTTCTTGGATGAAACTAACCCGGGTGGGGTGTGGCTGACCCTGGGACGTTAAATGGCACGTCTGATTTTCTATGGCCTGTATGTGTATCACGTAGGTCAGTCTGTACTTGTAAATTAAATTCTATGAACAATCCCTTCGCAACCTTCCCAGCTGAACGGCTGCTCTCTGAAATCCTATTAGGTGTCAAATCTGCAAATTCTTGCTCCCTTTTCAGATGATGTTTTTAATGACATCTGAAGAGCTGCCATGTATGTAACATTAGCGTAAAAAGAGAACTGAGGTGCTCATTGATAAACAAGGGTGTTGCAGCCAATTATGTAATAACTGCTATTAATGTAATTACTGCCAATAACATAATCTTTCCATTTTTAACAAAATCAAAAACTTATCATTGGCCAGTTTTTGACTGCATTAAGAATGCGGAAAAATGATTGTTATTGACCACTGCAAGGGGTCACGGGCCCTGTACTGTGTGAATATCGCACAACAACATTTCACACTAACCCCTCACGTTTCCGGGGCGTTCCCTCACCTATGCATGGCCATCTCTACCTACGTAATGTGCATCCCAGGATTGCATGAGAGAATCCTCATAGTGCACCACACCTAACCCCAAATGTGTATTTTTACTTGGAAAAGCCTCAACCTAAACTGACTTTCTGTGAGTTGGGCTTTACTGGCTCATTCATCATGGAAGAGCAGATGTTGCAATAACCCATGCGCCCCTCTCTCTCTCCCTTTCGCTCTCTTTCTCTCTCTCTCTCTCTCTCCCTCTCTCCCTTTCGCTCTCTCTCTCTCTCACTGCAGGCCTCATCCATGCTGAGAGCATCTGTTGCACCTCCGTGAGTGACACCTACACGCCGTCTTAATGAGCTATTCTTCTGGGCACTGGGTTTTCTGCAATAGTAATTTTCTGAGCCAGAATTATCTACAGGGAATTATTTAAAGAATTGGTTACGTTAAAAAGCAGCAGAATTTGAGTTTCCATTCTTTAGGAGGCACTTGCATCCCCAGCCGACTTGTTATTTCCAGATAAATCTTTGAAAATGCTTTTTTTTTTTGTTTTTTCATTTTGTGCTATCCTCTAAGCCTTGCTCTCTCGCAATTAGCAAGCCCAAAGATGTGCCACTGCTACCGTCTCTGGACTATGAAAGGCTGAAGAACGACCTGAGCAGCGGTACGGACAGGCTTAAAGCGCTGCTTCTACAGGCGCTGCGATGGGTAAGGAGAGCCAGGCTGCCCCTGGACGCCTGTCTGGCAGCTGACAAAGCGTAAGCGAGTTGGGCCGCCCCACCGACCACGTAGCTGAAAGAGCAGGAGAGCTTGGGTGCCGACTCGACACTCTACACAAGGGTTTCTAATGGACGCCCTGGAATACTAACGCTTTTACTAAACGCTTAAGGCTGGATTTACGCTTTTTTTCCCCATTGTGTCTGTGCCCAGAGCTCCCGTCTGTTGTATTCCGTCATGGCCGCTCTTTGTGTCGTTACTGGCCACGCTGTGTACAAACTAAGCATGATGTCCAGTAGGATTTGTACATTGCTAAGTTAAGTAGTCATTTTTTTCTTGCGTTTGGTTCTCAGAGGCTGACCCGATCCCTTCCCGGTGAACAGAGGGACACGGTGCTGCAAGCCTTTATCGCGAATGATCTCCTGGATCGCCACACAAATGGCCAGGTACTGCACACTGTGCTACGCCTCCACAGCACTTCATCACCCACGTATAGCTCTTACACCTCTGTAGGCAAAGCCTGTAAGGTCAGAGCTGTGTGACCGTATCCAGCCTTGTGTCTGACATCCTCCCACAGTGGGAAGCACTTATTTACACTTGCAGCTTTAGGATTTCGAATTTAGTGATCAATTGTCATTGTTGACACACCACAGCAGACAGTGCACAACAACGAAATGTGTCCTCTGCATTTAACCCATATGTGACAATGTGACACAGCAGGGGGCAGCTAATTCAGTGCCCGGGGAGCAGTGCTTGGGGGCGGTACCTTGCTCATGGTACGTCAGTGGTGCCTTGCTGATTGGGAATTTGAACCTACAATCTTTCCTGCTCGGAAAAACCACGGAATGACCGAAGTTCAGATCATATAACCAGAGCAGAGTCAATGTTTCTAGTTAAAGTGACATAAGAGGCCTATTGGGTAAGAGGAACTTCCTCAAAGGTTAGTCCAATAAAGAGGAGTCGTTCCTGTGGCAATGTCTGATGCCTGCATGCTAAACCATGCCAAGTCCCTGACTTGAGAGGTCCACATAAACAGCATGTTCCTTTTTCAAGTGGTATTTGGTGCTATATGTATGTTTTGCATTTGTATGCACCAGAATTAAGAAGTTTTTGAGTTTCACATGACTTAAAAACATTTAAAGAATAAACCTGAGGCTCGTTAGTACATATGCGGTAACAGGATGTTTGCACGTACTTGGTAGCAAGATGAAACCGTGACAGTCAATACTGCCCCCAAAACCACAGGCGTGCTTCTCCCTCGCAGAAAGGTGTCTTGCGTCTGATGAAGTCAAGCGACGAGGTGGTGAGGCAGTACGCGGCGCGGCTGCTTAACGCCTTTGCTTCCCTCTCCGAAGGTCGGTTTCCCGCTCTCACCTTTGGCTTTGTTTTGTCATTTTACCTTGTCACATGTGCATCGATTGCCACCCGCTAACCAGTTCTAAAATTGAATTTCTTTTATGATATTTTTAAGAACATCATTTGTTAGAATTGGTGGTTTTTTGAAGAATCGCCAACAAGACAGGTATTTTGCATATAATCCAACATTGTGCGATTATTGCAGCAGTTGTATTCGTATATTTCTTGCAATCGTTCGTTAATCTTTCTATGATGATGGTCATGAAATGAATTTTTCCATTATGATGGTTGATAACTCACCTGCTCCTGTTTCCTCTGGCCAGGACGCATGTACCTCTCACAGATCCCTTCCTTGATGAAAATTTTGGAACGTGCTTTGAAGACTGAGAGGAAGGATTCAGTGACGAGGGAGAATGTTCTAGGTGCTTTGCAGAAGCTCAGTTTAAGGTACCTTCATGAGTTGCAGGTGGCATAGTAATTAGGATATGGACTTATAATCTGATAGGCTGGACCTGAGAGACGTGTTGAACCACATTTGCTCTAGTGAAAAATTCAGCTGTATAAATGGGTAAAAATGTCTCCTTGAGCAAAAATGTCACCTGATGAACTAAACATACAGTCAAAGTCAAAGATTTAGACACGCCAAGCTGCCTACAAAGCAGAGCAAAAGTGTCTCATCACATGACCTGGCCACCTAACCTAAACACTGTAGAGATGGTTTGGGAAGAATTTGACCAGAGAGTGAAGGAAAAGTGGCCAGTGAGTGTTCAGCATATGTGGGATCTCCTTCAGGACAGCTGGACAAGCATCTCAGGAGGCCTCCTCATGGAACTGGTCTCGAGGGGACAGTAGGGTCAGCCAGTCCCTGGAGAAATTTGGGTTAAAGGCTTAGCTCTTAGCTACTCCTGAGTCCCAACCCATTGAGCTTATATGGGTTAGTGTGTCCAAACTATAGACTGGTACTTCAAATATGACGTGCAAAATGGTCTTTCTCGTAAGAATAGGCCCATGCGGGAGCGAAAGCTTGTGACGTGCAAGAAGGAGGGAAAGACTGTCCCCCTGCTTCTAGCAGGAATAAGTTTGCACGGTGCTCCGTGAGCATGCGCCCACGGCGGCATCTGTGTGTGGCTGCAGGAGGCCTCAGCAGTCGTCCATGATCGAGCACGGGCTGATCTCCTGGCTGGTGGATGAGCTGCAGGAGCCGGACAGTCTGTCAGACTATACTCTGGAGTACTCGGTGGCACTGCTTATGAACCTCTGCTTACGAAGCCAAGGTGAGCTCTCTGGCCGCCATTTGTCCCTGCGAGCCACGAGGGCGGATCTCCGGAAGCTCCGCCATAGTCCCTTTTTCTCCTAATGATTTTTTTTTTCTCCCCCACAATCGTGCTCTCCACAGGCAGGAAGAAGTGTGCCGAAAGAGCCGACCAAGTACTGAGGGTCCTCACGGACCTCTTGGGACACGAAAACGATGAGGTGAACCACGCCAGGAAGCCGTGCTGTGCACATGACACATCGAGTATCAGCACCAGTGTCCTGGGGGTGCTGCTTCAGCTACCAGATGAATCTAACCTGAAACAATCTCGCATGGGGTTTTATTTTTTTCGTTTCTTCTTTGGATGCATCAGTTCCGTTCTTATGGTCTTTCAATCATGCGAGTTAGTTACCTCCCCTGCTGCCGCCACTGGGGAATTGACATCTTCCTGTCACAGTTTGTGTGGTTTTTCTTTTTATTGCCTTGCGGCCATTCCCAATCGCTGCCGTGTGTGACTGCAGATCCGGCCGTACGTGAATGGCGCTCTGTACAGCATCCTGGGCATCCCTGCTGTGAGAGCCAAAGCCAGGGAGATGGTGAGCCAGGACGCCTCTTCTCAGTGCCGCTCCGCTGGCATACGGCCCGTCCTTCACTCTCTCTCCTCGTTTCCCCAGAGCCTGGAGGAGATACTGCGCTGCTACGCTAAGGAGGGCAACCCTGAGCTGAGCCGGCAGATAGAGTTTATCATCAAGCAGCTCAATTCAGGTGAGGCTTGAAATGCGCGGCACCACGAGGGACACGTCACAACCCTGTGCTGCTGACAGCTTAGCTATCCTGTTTCCATTATAACATGTTTTATTTTCACAAAATAACTGCGACCTTTTCTGATGCTGTTTAAACAAGGGGAACTATCTGAGGATGGACCTGAATCGGATGACGAAGAGGAAGAGGATGATGACGAGGTCAGCTGTCCAACATTTTGCTAAATTTGCCGTCCTGGGAATGTAATGTGACCATCGGGTACATCCGTACCATCAGGTCATTCTCTCTGCGGGGTTGCCTTTAGTGAAGAGGACAATGAAGATGGCATTTTTCAGAAAAAATCCACAAAAAAAAGGCAAATTTATTAGACTTGGCCTACACACGTCCTCTTGGAGATGTCAGATCTATCCTGTAAATGTGCATATGTGCACAAGCTTGAGATCCTGACCAGTCCGCAAATAACCATAAAGGGTCAAAGCAAACAAATTGCAAAGTCGTATAACGCGCAAGCTTTTCTGGTTGCAAAGTTGGACGATAGTAACATTTAAAAAAATAAACAGGAATTTTGCCCAGTGCGAGGTAGAGGCAGGGGTTCCGCGACAGATTTTGGAGCCCATGAAAGTGTATAATATTGCCCGTCCAAACCAGACCATTTCGGTAATGTTCCACGGCTTTTAGGGCCTCTTTTTAAAAAAACTTCACTTTGATCGCCCTACATTGCCTTTCGGTAATTACCCTGTCTGCTTCTGGCTAGCTACTCGAGGCTAATGCTGCGTGCATGGAAAACCGGGCGGGGAAAAGAAAGTCATTTTCTCTCAATGAGGAATATAGACTCATCAAAGCTTATCACAAACCAGCAAAAATGAGCCATTGAGATGCAGCAGAGAAAATATAATAATGGCTTTGAGAACGTCATGAAAATGCACTGTATAAGTAAAATTGAATGGAATTGAATATTGTGTGCAGTACTGTACTGCATTATACTGTATTTGAATTATACACAGTTCAGTAATTTAATTTGTACAGTACTGTAATTTGAAAAGCTTTTGAAACAGCTGTACTGTATTTTGAAATCATCCAATTAAGTGAACAGTGACGTTGTTTATTTTGCTACCTTATATTATGTAATAAATATACACATGTCAATTAGAGGGTAATCTGCCATAGGCATAAAGAAGAGAAAAAACTGGTAATGATGATCGTCCACTTATACTGATCAATTTCACCCACACACACGTGATCCCTAAGCGGGTTCCACTGTACTTGTGATTAAATTACAGTCTAAAATAATCAGATTGCAGTTACTTTGATTACTATTTATAAAGGCCTATATGACAGTGAATATTAATTCAGTGTCCATTTAGAATGTAGCTATTTAAACGTCACAGTGATTACTAGATGGAAGATAGCATGAAGGGTGCTGGGGCATGGAGTCAAGCAAGATGGAGATGTCTGCAGTTTACCACTGGATGTACAGAGATGATTGTATGTTTCAGGAAGCCCAAGGGGAAAGATGTAATAGTGGAATACAACCTACTTGAATGATCTTAGTCTGAAATCTAATTTTCATAAATAAATCGTACAAGAAAACTGTCGATGTCGATTGTATTATAAGCGTAGCTGCATGTCCATAAGGTGAGAAGAATGACCAGATGCCTCACTTTCCTCACAGAACCTGCACTTTCTCAGCATGAGGCCATGAATCCACTTTTACCAAACTGCATCCCCATTCACAGGGTGATTCGCAGCCACTCACTTGGCTTCTTTAGCTTTTACCCCCTTAATCATTCCTTTCAGTGAAGGCAGATGGTGTTTCTTTCACAGGAAGATGCAATGGAGGCAGACCTCGACAAAGAGGAGGTGCTTCAGCCGGAGCTCGAGGAGCTCTCAGGAGAATCCCTCCTCACCACGGAGTACCTAGGGGTATGTCTCTTGGACCACTCAGTCACAAAGTGGTGACAGTTGTGACTGTTGAGAAACTCGAATGTAATGATTGTTACTCTGTTTATGTAGTATATAGATATGGCTTTCCTAGTCTGATGATTGACAGCATACTTGTCAAATGAGAGTGGTCTTTCCAGGTATGTTTATGCTTCTGGGTAGAAATAAACATGGACGCTTGATTTGGCTTTAAGATCATGACCAATGTGGTCAGATCCAAGAGAAGGACAGCTACCCCACTGGGCCAGAGCATCGATGAACCTCTTCAACGGCCAGTAACCCCCAGCTCACATCGAAATGTCTACGTGGTGTAAGTCTATCGACATGTTTCTGTGATATGCAGTATTTATCCATTTGATGAATGCAATGAAAACATTCATTCATTCATTTTCCAACCCGCTTTATCCTATTGGGTCGCGGGGGGTCCGGAGCCTATCCCGGAAGCAATGGGCACAAGGCAGGGAACAACCCTGGACAGGGGGCCAGTCCATCGAATTATTGAAATGTTGCTTGGAGAAAACCCCATGTTTGTGTTGATGTCGGCCTCTTGGCCCTTGGTCCATGAGGACCCTCTGGCTGTTTCATCTCTATGTCCCTCTGCAGTGATACTCTGAGGCACATATAATGCCTACTGCACCTCATTAGCACCTAATTTTTGCCTGCCTTACACATGAACATGCACACACCATTTCTACTTCATCCAGGAGATACAATCCTGTCAGAACTTTTTTTTTATGCCTCCTATACATGTACAAGAATACAGAGAGTAAAGGCCATTTTAATTTATGCCTTAGTTTTAAGATATATGCATACCTTTTTTTCAGTAATTTTATTTGACATTTTTGCATTTTTAAGAAAGTGTTTTCTTTTTTTTTTTTTTTTAAAAAAAAAAAAATATGGGTTTAGTTTCTTTAGAGTTCAATTATTAAAGTCCGTAAAAAGGAGGTCATTTTAACAGACCTGTCTATTTTTTCTTTTCTGAATAGTTACTATTGCTCTTTAATAAGACAAAAGTATTTATCAGATTACTTGGTTAATCTGTGAAATAATCAATAGATTGCTCGATTACTAAAATAATCGATAGCTGCAGCCCCAGCTGCTTTATCATCCATCTTACGGATGGTCAGTTTCAAATTTGTCTCTTGGTCTTGCTTTTATTTGCTATAAAATCTGTGATGTTCTTTAATCAACTTTGAATATGGTTATCATTCTTTTTCAGGAAGTTATTTAAATGAGCCTCATAAAGGCAGTACAGCCCTCTGATCAAACAGTGAGTCAGAGTCAGTGTATAAAGAGGGCCTCCGCCATGCTCGATCCTGCGGGTAAGAGTGACATTAAAGTAGGGCGGTGCATTAAAAGTGCCAGTTAGTTTACATTCTGTTAGTCAGATCTAACATGGTGACATCAGCATGGTGTGGTTCAGTGGACTGGTGGTGGCAAGGTTGTAAGCTAGAGCTCTGTGGATCAGAATCTGCGCCTATACCTGGAAAGCTGCCTTCGGGTCCTACGGTTGGCAGAGTAGCCACAGTAACACTGGGAAAAGCGCGGCCGAGGTGTTTGGTCGCTTTTAGACACCAGCCTCTCTGTCTTCCATCCCAGGGACTTTCATTCAGGCAGTAACTTTCAGCCCCCCCTGTCCCGCCAGAGGAGCAAGGACAGCCTGCCCTGCTCTGACAGTGACTCCCGGCCCCCGACTCGCAGCAGCGGCGCAAACTCTGTGCACCCATTGCTGGGTACGTGATCGGCATGCGAGCAGCTCCCGGATGGTTAATGGTCGTTCAGTAGCTCACATGGTTTAAATAGAACCCCTCTGTTCTACAATGCATGCTGTAAGACTCTGATCAGGTGAGAGGGGAAATGAAATGTGACTTTAAAAAATCCAATATAATAAAACAAATAAATCGGGCACAGGAAAAGAAACAATGTGGACACTGGGCTTACAGACTTGGCAGCGAGGCTTGGGTGTGTCGAGGGTTAAGAGGTAAAGGGAAGTAAGCCTCTTATTATTCGGAGCTCTGCTCAGGTGAATGATTTCCTGACTACTGTCAGGTTACAGTCAGATTTCCTGGTCGTACTGCGATGTTTTCAAATGGTTCTAAACTTACCATACTTTGATCCAGAAACTTCAGTCTACCAAGGGTTAAATATTTCGGCAGAGAATGAAACCAAATATGTCACGGTCTGGGGTGCAGTGCATGGTATATAAATGTGCTTCAGCTCCCAGTCATATCTGCCTGTAATATGGATGTGCTCTCGCTGTAAATGTACAATTTGGTAAAGTATACACTCAATGGTCAGTCTAATAGGTTTTGCTAATGCTAACAGCCTGCTTTTACAAACAGGGAATTATGTGGCTGCAGCTGAATACATTCAGCACACAGCCAGGGTCATTTTGCTTGTTGTTTGGCAGAACACCAGGACAGCTAAGATGCCTTTTCTAAGTCATTTTGAATGTGGTATGATTGTTGGTGCCAGACGTGGCAGAAACAGCCACCTTCCTGGGATTTTCACACACTGCGGTATAAAGTCTCTGGGGACTAAATTAAAAACATGGAGTTTGGTCAAAGGAGAATAGGCAGACTATTTAAAGGTAACAGGAAGGTGGAAAAACAGCTCGATACGACAGAGGAATGCAGAAACACTATGGAATGTTCAACTAGTTGATCTTTAAAATAGCTCTAGGGTCAAACAGGTTCTACCAGGGACTAAAGGCATACCTGATAAAATGGTCCCTAGGTGCAAATTAAAGGCACAGAAGAAGGGACTATAGGGCAAAATATATCATTTGATATATACAATTAAGGCAATAGTTATTTACTTAGTAGATATGGGGCATTTATGTACAATTTTAACAGTTTTTCAAACAGTTTTTCAAACTTTACAAAGTAGAACATTCATCAATGTAAAAACCTCCAATCGGGCCATTTTTAATTTAACGAACAAAATCTATATTGCTGGATAACAACTTTACTGAAAATAAATAAATCATTAGTCCCATGTGAATTTGTCAGGAAGCATTGCAGTAAAATTAGATTAGACTCCACCTGAATCACACATGCCTTGATTGGCTCAACCAATTAGCACCACACTCTAATAAATGGATTGAAATGAGCAGGACTAGGGGCACTTAAAGGCAAGATCGAGAGGAATCACCTTCCCGCATGCGCATCTTACGTGGGATGTGGCTATGGGGCCATTTAGAGGTGCCAACAAGGGCCTCCAGATCACTGCAAAGGCCATCGTCATCAAACTGGCCTCTCCTGTAATTGAAGTCTCAAAAAGCAATTGTCGTCAGGGCTTTTAGTTGTGGGAAGCTTCGAGGTCATCACTAGTTTGCCCAGGACCATTTGAAATATGGGGATGAATTCTACCCTTTTGGTCTGATGAGACAACACTGGTGGTGTTTGGGCACATGGGTACAGCTTTTGTTTGAAGTAAGGGAAAGCCAACCCAGACACTGTTCCCACAGTTAAACATAATGCTGTGGGGTTGTTTGTGGCTTCAGGCACGGGAAACCTTACTTGGGTACAGGCATAATGAAGAAAGATTGACATTGACATTTTAAAGGATAATTTTTAGAAATTTGTTTCCAGTCTGGCTTTTGGTTGTCGCTCAGCAATGTAATAATCTAAAGCAACCAGATCTCAAGGTTAAGGTTCACATTCAGTCTAATTTACGTGAGCTGGAGCAATTCGCCATGGAGCAATGGTCTAAGATCCCTCAGGAGACCTGCAAACCTTGTGAGAAACTACAGTTAGAGGTTATCAGTTGAGTCAAAAGGGCTACACTATTGACTATTAATTTGTGCTATTTTTGTGTTTTCCTTGTTTTCAGTTTAGTGCATCAGTAAAATATTTTTAGCAAATTTTTATCAAAATTGTCTGTTTTGGAAGCAATTCTCTTTAGACTAAATTAATAGTAATTTTTTTTAGAAAAATTCTTAGAAAAAGAAGGATTTTGTTCAATTTTGGACAGGGGGCTTATAATTATGTTGTTGACAGTAGTTGTAAAATATTTAAATAAAGTAAATAAAATTTACAGCTCCTAATTGCTTATAAGGGAGCCATGGTTATCAGTCTGATGCCATTCAATTCACTGCATATTCTTCCTATGCTGCACAGCCATGGACTCGGAGAGCGAGCGCTCCTCTCAGGAGTCGGGTTTGAGCCGACGCTTTGAAGCCCCTCCCCTGCTGGCAGGAGGGGAGTACACTGGCAGCTTCAGCAGGTAGGTATCTTCTTCAGTGTGAGCTGCTTCCAGGCTTATTCTCCAGTTCCGTTTTTTCATGCTTGGCAGGGGCAGATTGATGCATAGGCTACTGCTGCATTTCCATTTCAACTGGGAGTTGAAATGTCCAAGTTTCTAGTCAGAAATTTAAAATGGAATGCCCCCAATTTCAGAATTCTGACTTGGAAAGTCGGAGGAACCTCTGCAGCCCCAACCTCAGAAGTGAAAGCTACAGTTAAATATTGCTTTTTAGCACTTCGGTCTTGTTTGTGTCTCATTAAATCGGTCTACGCATTGTATCTCCAAGCTCTATCTGCGTACATGTTGTTACAGTGATTGTATATGGAAAATACGTAATGCATTATAAATTGGAATTGCTAACAATGGCTAACAACAAACCCGCTTAGATCTGGTATTGGTGAATGGCTTATGGACCTATTGTACTGGAATGCTGTTACCTCAGGTATGATGTCATTCCAGCTCCGACTTTCGGCCTCCAAGGTAAATAATAATAATAATTGAACCCTTTATTGTGCCCGTGGGGAAATTCTTTTTTACGCCTCCCTTAACTTGCTCTTCGGGGTTAAGGGCGCCCAGGGAGCTGGAGGTTAAGGGTTTTGCTCAAGGAGCCACAGACATGCTGAGGCTGGGTTTGAACCAGCGACCTTGTGATTACAGACACACAGGCTTAGCCCACTGAGCCACATGCTGCCCCCAATGGGAAAATGGAGCACGGCTTATAGCCTAAGGCTCCAGCAAGATCAGAATGGTTAAACTTGTGAAATTTGCCTAGTCGATGTGCTGTCACTACGCTGGATGAGCCTTTCAGTCACGGAAAACAAACCGGTAAAAGAACAAGACAAACAGGACAATGTTGCTGAACACCGGAGCCTTTCAGTAAAGCAGTTTGCCGAAGTAGCTCATAGTCTCCCTCTGACATGGATTAGGGAGTAACTGGCACCCCCTGCTTGACAAGTCGAAACACCAGAACCCCCTTGGGAGCCCCGTGAGCCATGCCAGCGTTAATATGATGCTGCCCCTCGGAAAGCATGGTTTTTGAGATGAGGAACTTGAAAACTAACAGGAAGTTGAAAAATATCAGCTCGGCATAATAGAAGAATGCAGAATGTCTTTGGAATGTCCTATTAGTCTGCCCGTAAAGTAGTTTGAGGCAAACAGGTCCTACCAGGTACTAATTATGCGTACCTGATTCCTATGATCATTATCGAGAAGAGGATGAGATCTTCATGCAAACTTCATCATTAATCTCAACAAGCCTGCTGGTGTATTGTATAAACTGCCCTCTCTCAAAAAGCTTTATTGGGTTTTCATAAATCTCACGAAAGCCTTGATACGCAAGATAACTGCTTGTAAGCCTTTTCATTTAATCAGCTTCAGTGGTCTGCGTGACTCTCGTAAGTGTATGTCATCCAGTCATAACCTGCACTGAGCATAGCCGCTTTTTATAATAATGGGTTAGCATGAGCTTCTGGTATAGGCTCTGGACCTCCGTGGTGGGTGATGGATGCATAGGGTTGTGGTTTTGCTTTATCCAGGACAATTAAAGGCAAAAACTCTATATATGACATGGCATTTTGTCACTGAAACATGCATCAAAAACGCGAAGTCGAGGCTAAAATGTGCATTACATTAACATATGCACACAACCTTGCATGTGTACCATTGTTTTTGGAACAACTCCATATGCACCTCGTACCTTTGCATTTGTACATGTGTTGTAGGGTTGTTGCAGGAAGGTTTTTAATGTCTAACATTATCTTTTTAGCGATCAGATTCCTGGATTTGCTAGCCGGCCAAAAATTCCCCGAACCCCAGACAATGATGGAACAAGTCCTCCCAGGCCCCGACCCTTGATCCCAGCCTCAGCCCCCGCACCTACATTCTCATCATCAGGTCCACAGCAGGCCAGCAGACCCAGTTCTGCTGGTTCTCTGGGCAGGAGCAACAGACAGAGTGAGTACTAATGACCTTTGCCCTTGCGTTCTAGGAATGGCTACCATACCAATATTTTGTAAGGAGCTGATTTATTGCCATTTTTACGCAACAGCAAAAAATCTCCAAATCTGTATTTTACATGCCAGTGTCATAAAGAAATGCTGCCAAAAGCAGGTTTATTTTATAGCTCTGGTTAATCCAGAGTTACAAAGTGGTCTTATTGATGGTAAGCAAGATGAACATTTCCCACTCTCTCACACTAAAGTTAAATTCTGCATCATTGGACCAGGTTTTTGGATGACTGAGTGAGATTTAACCAGACTACATCACATTATGGTTTAACCTCAGAAGAGCCAAGCTCTGACAACCACATGTGGCTTGTTGCTATAGCCCAAAGAGCTTTATTTAGAGTATTGTCAAAATGTGCTACGTGATATGTGTAAGTGATCTTCGGGTTTGTAGAAGATTATATTAGTCAAGTCAGGCCATTTCAAAACTATTCTCGCTCCAGTATTTTCAGCAACCATGCAATACACCCAAGTATCTTTTGACTAATGAGTAATTAAACTAGTTCAATAATTAATCAAATGAGCAGGTGGTGATAAACATGTGGAATGGCTGGGCTGCCCCAGAGGAGAGGTTTGTGTTTTTTTTAACAAGTATGTACTTATTATGCAGATTTAAAAGCTTTCCGCATTTTCTTTGACAGCCTTAGACTGTTACACACAGGGTGTCCGCGCAGTAGTAAAAGGTAGTAAATGAAATCAGACAACATTAAGGCCCTTGAAAGGTATTAAAAGGTAGTAAATGGAATTTGACCTGGTAGTACATTTTTCATCATTCACCTCAATATATTATGAGTTTCCCATTTGTCTAAGTGTTTTAACTTCATCTAATTTAAAAAATATATAATATATGTGCTAACAGGACCTGAGTCGGAATTAATCGCCTATCAGAGTAACGCTGACGCCATTTCTCTGCCTTTTACCTCAGTTGAGCCAGGGTGATCTAACGTGTCGATATTAGCAGAGCCTCTGAAATTAGCTCGTAGCCATTTGGCTGTGAAATGGGGAAATGTAAGTTTTCTAAAAGTTGGCTTGATAACCCGCCATTTAAAGACTGGCTTAAGCCAGTCATGGGGAATGCCTGGAAAGTATTCTGCAGTATATAGAAAAAAAACTCTAAATATAACCTGGAACGGTGTTACCGCGATCAAATCTCTCAGAGAATCGGCCAGTCATCAGCAGCGGATTCACGTGCGGCGGGGAGGGGGGGCAGCTCCCTGTTTCGTTGTTCGGTGATAAGGTCAGCTACGAGCACAAACATTACCATCACACCACCTCGGCAGCAAACTAGCGCGACTAGCACCACTGCGGCTGCAGCAGACAGACAGACAGCAGACCTTACTGTCACCAACGTCGGCTCTCAGAGCTGAAGGTCTCTGGTGCCTGAACACCGCAGCTAGCCGTCATGCATACAATTTGAATGACGGTATTGGGGAAGCATGTTCACTGACTCTGTTTCGCATGTGGCAAGGATAAGACTGCATGCATGATTCGGTTCGGCATTGCGCCACATTTTAAGAAATTACTAATAAACAATACAGGTATTATGTATATACAGGTAAAATTGTTAACCTACTCTCTTAAGATTTCAATTTTATCTATTTTTTTTTTTTTTATCTCTCATTGCATAAACCAATAAATACCAATAGTTACCACCCATTACCATTCCATGGACTCTTTGGACAGTTTTTTAATCCACAGTGTAAGTTGTGAAGAAATAATTCACTACTTTAGTCTGTGTGTATGGGAATGTGTGTTTGTCTTGGTGTGTGTGAGTGTGTGTCACATGACACACTTATAAAAATGTATTAATGTTTATGGCTGTTGTCAAATATCATTTGTTTTAAGACGTGTCAAGTTAACTTTATTAGGTGGGGGTTAAGGGTTATTGTTAGGATAACCAAAGGGCTAGAGTTAAGGTAAGGACAAACAAAACGCCACAAATAAACAAATAACATTACTTAAGAATAACAGTTAAATATTAATTTGCCTAATATTTCTGATCATTACTTTCACGTGGCCTCAAAATTGAACACCACACAATTGCACTTCACACAAAAATATTTCTTTCAGCATTATCCACAAGACAAGAGACGCACACACGCACCTTTTTTGTTTATAGTATCTAATATACACATATTGGGTTCACTTCAAGATAAAACTTTTTTATTCTTTTGTGAAATTTATGATGCATACATGTATTGTATCGTACTTATGTCAGGGAAATTGTAATTGCATGCATAAATATTTTGCCTTTTAGCACAAACCTTCACAACTTAATGATAAATTTACATAGATTTCTTTTACTTCACTTGTTCCAATTTTAGACATATTATTCAGCATATCAGACAACAAACCTCTTTGCTAAAATATTTACAGATGCTGAGTATCAGTGGTTATGATTAAAAGCTGAAATGTCACTATATGGTAATAGGGATACAACACAAGACGCAATACAGCAACAAATACTAATGCATTACACACTGAACCCTTTGCCCTTGAATAGAAAAGTATTAGCCTTGGTATATCTCGGTACTGAAAAATCTTTTTTAACACGTTCATTTGTACAGTGTTGGCACAGTATTAAAATGCATGTCAACTCTTTTTTTTTTTTTTTAATCGCGTATTTGAATGCCAGTTTATGGAACTCCAAACAGGTCAAAAACACATGAACTTTAATGTGTAGACGACACATGTCATACATGATAACACGTAGTTGTAATGTGTATTCTATGCGTATTTTACGCATTATTTTTTCACGAGACAAAGTAGTCGTTCTAAAAAATCCTGTGACTTCAAAACTTTCAGATTTTTTTATTTTACATAACTTTTCTGGAAAGTCTGGAAAATGTGGTTTCTTAATTCGATGTTTTTTCCAGGACTTTCATGACCATGTGAACCCTATTATTATTATTATTATTATTATTATTATTATTATTATTATTGTTATTGTTATTGTTGTTATTGTTATTGTTGTTGTTGTTGTTA
>JAODKE010000035.1:10629424-10642115 GCA_026779605.1 Mormyrus hasselquistii | reverse complement strand
GTTATTGTTATTGTTATTGTTGTTATTGTTGTTATTATTATTATTATTATTGTTATTATTATTATTATTATTATTATTGCTGCTGCTGCTGTTGTTGTTATAGCAGCTCTAAGGAATCCAGTCATGTTAGTTAGGCTCAGATAATTCCTGTAGTTAACGTGATGTGGGTTGCACCAGCTGAGCGTAAGTTCAATCTTAGCCCATGATGGACATAAATTGCCCCAATGGCCCTATGTTCAAATTTCTGCACTACTAAAGATAATCGGTTGCACCACGCAAATAGCTTCAATGTAGCGCTAAGTTATAACACACATTTTGCACTACCTTAACATTAGGTGTAAGGTCCATCGTAACAAAAAAAAGTGGTGAAAATGGCACAGGTGTAACTAACCAAAAAAAAGTATAACTTAATATAATAGTATAACGTTATCAGATATATACTTTAATAATTTGCTACCTTTTCCGCTAATTTTAAGATAAAACAAGGCCACAGCTTGATATGTCTACCTTAGTCTAGTCAGCTAACGCTGGTTGGAAAGCTATAGAAATGTCACGTCGCAGAACGAATGTCAAGCACCTACAATTCATATAACTGACAAATTTGATAAAAATACTAGTGGCAACTGGAGTTGCCATCATCATCCCTTACAATATGGGGCGTGTTAAAACTTAAAATTATTTCTCACAATAGGAGAATCCCCCACTTGTATGTAGGGCACAGGGAGAATTTTAGATTTTATGTGAGAATGCAATAAGAAAAGACAAATGAAATGGCATGATAGTGATAGCCGAGGCATTTTTGGTGGAATCCACTTCCTTCTCCTGACACATGCTGTTCATGTGACTAATTGCTGCTTTTTTTGTCCGGAGATATCTTGTTTTGTGATCTTGAGAAAACAACTTTGAGTATATTGAGTTCACAAGAAAAAACTTGTGATCTTTATATAAGAAGAAGACATTGATGTACGTTGTCTATGGACTTCCATTGCAGGCAGAGTTGTGGATGAAAAGATACAGGCAGAGCAATATGTGTGTTCACGTAAACGGGTTTGTTAAAAGTTATATTTGTTTTTCTCTTTTCTTTTTTTGCTGATTTGTATTTCTGTGTATTTTCTTGGATCTGTGGCCCAAATACCGTGATATAAGCCGAATCGTGAGTCTTGTGATCTGTTGCTCCCTTAATCTGGGGCAATCCACTGCCATGCTCTTTGTACACCTGTAACCTGATCCTTTGCCACTGAGTCTACAACCGGCCTATTGAAATGGCAGCCTGTGGGCCACACGGGGTCCAGAAGCAGCCTCATGGGCCCATGTAAAAACATTTAAAAATTGTATGCCAAAAAAGCTTTGTTAATTAGGCTACTAGTAAGATACATAATGTACTGTTTCACCTTGTTTGTACATCTTATTTTAAGCATTTATGAGGCATTTGCAGTTCCATTTGAATATCTTCTTAGCAAGTATACACAAGTAGTGAATGCTTACAATGCCCTACAATTTTTTTTCCCCCCCACTGCCAACAGTGTCACTTACACCTCGTGTGAGCAGCGTAAAACAGCCCAAGCTGGCGACTCCCAAATCAGCCATTGTTTTTTTTTCATATTACTCACGTTGCACTTTGTTTAGTGCAATTTTCCACTAAACGCTACTTCCACCTCTCAAAACTTTAAAAAATCTCTGTGCTACTAGTTGTTGTCAAAATAGTAAAATACTTACACATTGTCACCCTCTTAAGACTTTATAACACCTGCGGTGAGCTAAAGTTCATAATTATATGATTGTTCTGTACACTGTGCAATATCCGCTACTTATAAACATACAAGTTACATATATATCACTCGGTGCAATATCTGTAATATTGGGGTCATCTGTTTATGCAATATGTGTAATTGTGCACACTTTCTTTCTTATTAATATTTCTTATGGTATCTCTTGGTTTGTGTGTTCTAGTTTTTTATTATTTGTAGGCTTATTTATTATTAATTTGTAGGCTTTTATATATGTAACAAGTCAAATTCCCCAGTATGAGATGAATAAAGTCTTTGTCCTTATTTGTCATTTGTCCCTATTAACCTTTTGTATATAAATACCACTTACTTAAGTGATGTAGATTAATATCATTTTTGTTTTTCCTTGCATGACACAAAGTATTACTTCCTTTTCTTATTATGGCACAGCCTGCAAAATGTCTTCCTCTGAGTCTTATTGGTGGTGAAAACGGTGCCCCCTCAGTGAACCATTATGACCTTGTCCAAATGCATCTGAATCTGGCTTTGTGTCATGACCCATGGACTCAATTTCCAATGTATGATTCATGTTTCTCAAGTGACTTGTCCCTTTGTCGCTTGTCTTGGGGGGATCCATGGTGTTCATGTGTTTCTTTTAATGACTGCAGTCAATATAACAACCTTTTGTTTGCAAATCCTCTGAGTTGAATAATCTTTAGCTAGGTGACTTTCCATCATTTTACATAAAAATCCTGATCTTAACCATGGTTCTTTTTCAGGTCATCAGTTGTTCAGGAAGTGAAGGTGGACCTTTCACCGTGTGTATCCATCCGGTCTCATCAGAAGATTCTCTAACTTCCTGTGACTCAAAGTCCAATTAGAGGCTCTTCAGCATCAAGATACTGCAAATCTATCGACTGCAGCACCAGAACGTTTGAAACGCATTCACATGAGACTCAAGAGCATGCAGTCAACACCAATCATGAAACAAGTGCCTTTTATATTTTTGCTGGAATAAGCTGCTTGCGTGCCGTTTCAGACTTTTCCTTCATTCGCTAACCACACCCCCATTGTTTTGTATGACATTGGCTTTGATTTTGCTGACTTCATTTTAAGGTGAATAATCATGTCTGTTATGATAATGTTGTGTGGAGTGCTAGACTTTGATGCTGTTTTGAAAAGACCTGCTAATTGCACATTTTTGATCCATCCAAATGTTTTCTGAAATCTCTCTCTTGTCAGAAGTCAGTATATTAGATCCAGCTTGGTGGTGCGGACTTTTCGGTTGCTTAGATGACATTGCCCTTTTCCCTCGTAACCTGCCTGATTTCCTGTTTGTGATGCCCATATGATTGTCAGCTCACCTTTCTCCTCGCTGCTGCCTGCTGGAGGGAAGCGTGCCCTGAAAAGATTCTTCTCTGTTTGTTTCTTCCATTCAAACATTGTTTACCAGTATTATCTAGTTTTTGTTTTCATTTGCATGTTCTCCCCGTGTCATCATGGGGTTTCCTCTGGGTCCTCCAGTTTCCCCCCCACAGTCAAAAAACATGGTGAAGTGACTTTGAGTGTCATGGGTTGGTGTCCCATTCTGGTTTGCTCCCTGCCTCGTGCCCATAGCTTCTGGGACGGGCCCCAGACCCCTGCGACCCTGCATAGGACAAGTAGCGATGGATGGATGTTTACAATATTTACATTTTTCTAAGTCATGTGATATTAATATATTGACCAGCTTCTGCAACGGGTGGATATAGACATATCAAACGAATTAAGTCTTGCTATTTTTTGCAGCCTGACTTGTTTTCAGCTTAATTCAATGGCTTTATCTGATTCCACACAATTCTTATGGTTCTTATGTTCACCTAGAAGTTATCCAATGTTTAATCTTCCTCTTGGTTTAGCTATGCTTTATACTAGTGGTAACAAAATAAGAAAGATGCAATTTGTGATTTCTGTGACCTTGGCATTTGCATATTGTTTTTTTTCAATCCCTCATTCTGAATTTTCAGAAACATTTCTCCAAGTAATTCGTATTATACTCTAACTTTGATTTTACAGTATGGGAAGGTTATACTTTGGTATTATAAGTTGCTCTAGCATTATCCTAATTACTAGCCCTCGGTATAGGTGTCTGTCTGTCTGTCTGTCTCTGTCTGTCTCTCTGTCTCTCTCTCTCTGTCTGTCTGTCTGTCTGTCGGTCGTGTTTCTGATGTATTGAATAGTTATTTTTGTACAAGGTGATAAATTTGTGACGTGAAAAAAAGTGTCTGTCTTGTGTATTCTACACAGTACATTTGAGAAATTAAACAGAATTTAATTTCATCCAATTTGAAAATTATCCAATAGTAATAATGGTAACTAGAAAGTGAAGATCATGTGTTAACTTCATGTTGCCTGAAAAAGCCAGCTATGTAAATTTAAATTAATATGAATGAAATCTAATTGCCTGTTCGAGAGTTCTCCCACTTTCCCCATTGACACACTGTGCAAAAGTGTGACAATTTTGGCAGCTGTAATTCTTTCATCAAAGTGTGTGAATTTTGATTGGCTGTTGGAGGCTCCGCCCACTTTTAAACCCTGTGCCCCACTCACTCATTGACCGGCTTTTCAAAGTTTACAAAGTTGCCATCAAGATTTTGACAAAGGCAGCAGTTTCAATTTTCCCATTAAAATCAATGACTAAATTCTGATTGGCTGATGGAGGTACAAGGAAGTGTGGAAGGTTTGATGGCTGAAGTGTTTAGAAAGTTGCAGGTGGAGGAAAAAAAATACAGTATGTTGGCTTGAAAAATAATTATGCCAAACTGAGTGAATTCTCTGCTCATGGCATTTAATAATCCATTAATTTCAATTAATTTTCAATTCATATAAAAAATTTATCTGGACTGAACTTTTTTACCATAAACCTCTACTTATTTAGTTACTCAAATCAGATCTCTCATTTCAAATAAGTACCATCCAACTAGAGTTTAAATGTATTTTCCCAAAGAGTATTTATTTTGTATTCTTAGCTTTCCCACATTTTGTGTTCCTTAGGTTTTTGCCCATTGAAATTGTCCAGAGAGATTAATTCAAGATGACAGGCTGGACTAGACATAGAGCTAGATTGTTATATTATCAAAAATGAATAATAGTAATATATGAAAAAGGGCAGTTAGGTAGCTGGTGCGTCAGCCGGCCCCAGATGAACATAACATCCTGTTTGCTGCCGCACCTCTTAGACTTCACACCATGTAAGTGGATAGCAAATGATGAGATATTTAAAGCAGAAGTAAGGACAAGCGAGTCTGCATGATAGCTGGAGGTAAGTATTGTGACAGTGAGTCCCAGCATGTTCATCATTCAAGCTTCCCAAGTGCCGATAGCAGCCGGCTAATGTTAAACGGCAGGACATGTCGGACACGCCTTGTTCCCTTATCCCCTCTAACACGAACGTGCAGCAGTTTCTGTCAATATCGCTGTGTCATGATTCCAGGTGGCCGCCGGCTGTCTATTAAAATCGGCTGCTTCTCTGAAGGCATGGGGGCACGGATCGTAGCACAATACGTGGAAATGGGCACGAGGGTCACTGACGGAGACAGGCTGAGTCACGTGGGGCCGGGCGGGCAGAGCAGCTGCCGTGGGGTGACGCACAGGATGCAGGTTAGTGGTGGCATCAATACAAACAGGATGGAGAGGAAGAGCAGATGGAAAGAACGTCACGGCGTCCCTCTGAAAACATGCTCACACACTCAAAAGTAGTGCGTGTTTTCCACTATTCTTGCCAATAGTGCCTTTTATTGAGTGCAGAACCTTAATCCTTTTTTGTGCATCTCTAAAAAGAGCAAAACACTTTACGGATGAATGTAGGAGTTATTTAGAAACTGCAATGATTTCTCATACATGAAGTACCCTGGTGAAGTGATCCAGTATCCTCTGTCATTCACATCCCTCCGCTTAGGCTTTTATGGTGCTCAGCACTGATAAATAATTGACGCTGAGGCAGGAAACAGATCTTTCCCTTCTTTATCTGTCTCACATGCAACTACTCAGACTGCACGTGGTCAAAACTGCAATTCATCCCCTGCTCCCTCCATTTTATGCTAAATGACTTTGACAGCTTAAAGTTATAAGTATTAAATGAAAGCATAAAGAATACCTTCATAAGACTTCTGAAGGTATTAGTAATGCATACTCACTTCCATAATAAATGAATATGCGTCAATATGTTTTTAAAATTCATAGATGTAAAGTGATTCATAGGTACTTTTTAACAAATTTGAGCTTGATGATAAAACCAGAAATGTTCAAATTTAGTTGCATTACTGAAATTATTGGAACTCGCTGTGAAGCTTGATTAATTGTTCATTTTAAAGGTGAAGGTATTTTCATTGCTATACCTATATTTGATCCGTTTTTAACACCTGTGATCATATTGATTTGGATACTTTAAAGGTAAAAGTTCCTTTTTTATTAAGCATATTTTCATATTATTTTTATATTGTATAAAAATATAATACTGCACTTTCTGGAATATTCTTTCTCAGTTGGGCTCTCCCTGCATTACTGAAGACATAGAATTCTTGAATATGTGAAGCCAGTGCCATGGGTGTCCCCTGGAAAAGGACACTATGCTCCTGAATGTACTTACTGTGGCAGATGTCAATTCACTGAATTGGCCAATTCCTTTTCAGCAAAGCCCACCATGTTTTCATTGAATGCTTTCCTCTAACAACCTCTACTTATAAGGTTCAACAGTCAACAAATAATTCATATGAATTTAAAGCACAGGCTGTAGTTTTGATTTCTGTAGATCAGTATTTCCCACCAGGTAAACAATTACTACATAAGTGCATACAAATAAAACTACAGCTAGAGCTTAAAGATGTTGGACACATTCCCAACCACCAAATAAGTTTACAGTATTTAAACAATGAAATACCTTTTTACAAAGGTTGCGTAATTTACCTTTGTTTGATAGACCTAATCATTTGACAGACATTTCAGTTCTCTCTGTGAAACTTGCACGGAAGAGAACTTTCAATACAGACAATGACAATCTCCGTCATCCACTGCTGTGAGGTACTACAAGCATGTGAATTACAGTGGGTTGAAAAAGTATTCGATCCCCTCTGGAAAGTCACTGTATTTCCATCTTGTGTCATTACAACCTATAAAAATCGCGAATGCAGAGAATCACAGTGAACGTCTATTTCCCTGTGCACGTTTTGCTAGTTAGAGTTTGGTGAACTAAACAAATGTAAATTGACAGTCATGTTTTGAAAAATGCTGTTGAGAAAGTAAATGACCCCTTCAAATGACACACAGTCATGTTGCAGTACCCTTTGCGGAAATAACTGCTTGCAATCGCTTTGGATAACCATCCACAAGCTTAGCACATCTGGATGGAGGCAATTTTTCCCATTTTTCCTTGTAGAACTGCTCCAACTGGGCCAAGTTTGAAGGCTTTTCTTTTTTGGCACAAATTTTCAATTGGTTTCAGATTTGCAAAACCTGGATCTTCTTTTTGTCAAACCATGCTTTGGTTACTTTTGCAAAGTGTTTTGGGTCATTGTCCTGCTGAAAGTGGGAGCGTCGTCCGAGTCCCAATTTGATGGCTGATGTTTGAAGGTTTTCTTCTAAAATCTGTATATACTCCTTACTATCCATTCTTCCTTCAATACAGACAAGGGATCCAGTGGCTGCCCTAGAGTAGTAGCCCCCAAAGCATGACGCCCCCCCACCGTGCTTGATGGTTGGTCTGGTGTTTGCCGGATCATTGGCAGCCCATTCCACCCGCCAGACTTATGTCTTTGTGTTGAGGCCAAAAAGTTAAATTTTGGTCTCATCAGACCAAAGTACATGACTCCAGAATGCAGGACTCTTGTCAATATGTCTGTTAGCGAATGCTAATCTACCTTTCAGATGACATTTCTTTAGTAGTGTCTTTTTTCTGGAAACTCTGCCATACAGCCCCTCTCTGTGCAGAACCTTCGATGTTGTGGTCTTGTGCGCATCCACCGCAGCTGCAGATACTGAACTTTGCAGGTCACTGAGAGTCACCTTACTTCTCGGACTGTTTTCCTTGACATTTTCTTTGTTATTTTAACAGGCAGCCTGACCTAGGTCGGTTCACGCTGTCTTCCACCTTCCTATGACGGCCTTCACAGTGGGCACACTGAGGCTACGGAGCTTGGCAGTCTTCTTGGCACCATTGTCATCCTTAAACTTCTTAATCACGGTTCTTCTCAAGTCATTAGACGGCTCCCCTGTCTTCATTTTTGTCAGTTTTTGAGGTTTCACCAAATATGCCACTTGTACTGATTTCTCTGTTGTATGTTCCTAAGAACTGGCTTGAATAATCACCTATGGACCAGTCAACAAGGTAGAGGATAAATTGATTGATTGTTTACGCTTGTTTGCATTTACCTCATTGCATAGTTAGCAGTAGTACAGTCTCCAAGCCATTAGGGGTCGAATACCTATTCGACAGAGGATTTCAATGATATGTTCTTTATTGTTGTTGCATAATTTGATTTTCGTTTTGATTTTTATTGGCCAATAGCCCATTATTTGTATGTAACAGTATGAAACTAAAGATGCATTTTCAAAGAAAAATATTACAAGAAATTTTTAATTTCTCTATCGGGTACTTTTTAGCCCACTGTATATCCTAGTGTCATTTGCACAATCTCTTCTTGAAAGCAGTTAATCCTTTGAATTATGAAAATCAAATTCAGGTAAGGAAATGCTGCTTGGTAGGTCCTGAAGAACCCAAGAGAGACCACATATATCATAGGACAACCCTGACTGATGTGTGTCATATTGTATATGCTGGATTGCATGTCCAATAACCAAAAGGAAACAAGACTGAAATGTTGTAGGGCCACTATTTGGGTAATGTACAGGAAGGGTTCGAGTAGAGTGGGGTCATTGAGGCCCCTACAGCTGCCTTCAGTCCATTAGCATCCAGGCACAGACAAATGGGGAGAGAACAACAGCAGGCTCATAGACAGGATGCACATGGACCAGAAAAGAATGGAGGGAGAAATTCAGGAAATGGACTGAGTGTAAAAGGAAGAAGGATTTTTTTTCAAACCTATAGGTTTGTTGTTTCAACATTTTTCTCTTGGTAGAATACAGTAGGCCTATTGTATTTGATTTTTGAATTGTTGAAGCTTTCAATTGTCAGTCAATCTGTTGTGCTAAAATATGACCTAAAGCAGACAGTTGGCGCTTTTGAGGATATGGTGAGAACATGAGTGCAAGCGCTTCTCCGGGAAGATTAATATAGTCATGTTAAGCATTTACAAGAAGCCAAGTAGCAGACCTCTGCATACTCTAAAAGAAGATATTCTGGCTTAACTTGAATTGAAGTTAAACTGCTGGGATGGAAAGCAAAGCAAGAATGCTATCCACGCTATCCGGTACCATCATGCCATAGGGGTTATTTTTCAGCTCAAGGGGTGGGGAAGGTTGTGGCCACCCAAATGAAATGGATGGAACTGGATACAGGCAAATCCTCAAGTCTGAGTCATTCAGAGAGAGATCTGCATTTAGGGTAGGATTCCATGCCCCAAAAACACTGACACTGTGCGATCTGTCCAACATCTGATACATACATCTACCCATTTGCTATCCACTTATCCTGGTGAGGGGAACAGCACACAAGGTTGGGGTACAACTTGAGCCTCATTTTAAAATGAAAAATTATGATATAAACTGAGAATTGCAGTCCAGTGAGATTTGGTAACATGTAAAACTGCATATAGGAATAAAAATGGACACTTTTCCTAATGGCAAGACATGTAAGTCACTTCAAACTAAGCAAGTAAGTAAAATTTATTTGCATAGCACTTTTCACAGACAGAAGTCACCAAATGCTTTACACGGCCATTAAAGGAGAAATTTTAAAAGTACACAACTCAGAGTGTACAATACATAATACAAATATAAAATGCAGAACCTGCACAAGGAGATCAACCAAATGCCTGTCTAAAGGTATGTCTTCAGCTACCGTTTGAAAGAATCCACAGAATTGGTAAACCTTAATGGTGCAGGGAGAGCATTCCACGGTTTAGTGCTACTCCCTGAACATCTTGGCTGCTGCGGATTTTTAGATGGGTACAGGGGAGAGAGAGTTCATTTAGCTCATTTGACTTTAGAGATGTGAGTGAGGATGAAGCAGAACAGCCACATATGCAGGGGCCTGAGCATGCAGTAATCAGTAAGTAAGAAGGAGAGTTTTAATCTGAATCCTATATGCTGCAAGGAGATGGTGAAGAGCAGGGGTGTAAATCAGGTACTGCAAGTCTATCTATTTGACATAGCAAGTAGTCTAGAAGCAGCATTCATAACTGACTTAAGATGATTAATGGCAGCCTTACTAAGGAAGGAGGATAGTTCATTACAATAGCCCAGACAAGATGAAATAAAGGCATGTATAAGTATCTCTAGTTCTGCATTACAAACTACAGATTTACTAATGAATTTACTGATATTTCTTAAATGCAACAACCAGGATCTGGTCAGCTGCTTAACATAGGTGTCAAACGACATGGACTAATCAAACATAACCCATGTTATGCACGTTAGGGTGCAAAGCAGAAGTAAGAGCCCCAAGGTTTTCTTTGATCACGAGAGCAACATTTTTTGGAGCAACTATTAAAATTTCACCTTATCAGGGATTAGCTGAAAGGAATTTTCTGCCGTGCAGTCCCTGACAGTGTTAAGACAATCTAAAAGCCTTGGTAGCCTATGAACCTTAAGTTTGAATGAGAAATAAAGCTTAATATCATCAGCAAGCAAATGGCATGCAATATTATGATCTGCCATAATGGCAGCAAGTATAAACTGGACACGGAGTCACCAACAGAGACAAAGAAACTTCTTTCAGTGAAACAGGATGTACATCAATCTAATTATGTGCCTTGATATGCCGAACCAGTCACCTAATCTCATAACCAGGATATGGTTGTCGACTGTGGCAAACGCAGAGATATGGTTAAGTGGTATTAAGACAGAACAATCACCGCATCAGACGATATTAAAATGTAATCTGCAATAAACCTAGATGGCTGTAAATAAACCTATAAATAACAGGTTTAATAAAGCCAGAGTTAAGGAGAAAGTAAATGTTTTCCAGCAAATAGTTCTGTAATTCGATGAATAAGTGACACAGGTAAAGCAAAGGACAGTCTGATTTGATTTTAAAATAAAATAAGAAATGTTCATAGTCATTTAAGGTTATTAGCGTATCATTAAAATATACTGCGTAATCGTTTACACTACAAGTACTCGATGTTCTTTGAAAAACGGGTAAGTTACCTGTAATATTAATAACAGTCGGTAGATTAAGTAAAACATCTAGATTTCTCTACTGCAAATCATTTTCCTATAATTAGCGCAGCAAGTGGCACACTGGCTCGCCGAATGCGTTTTATGGGCCGGAAGGGGAGTGATCATCAGGCGGCTCCCGGTGGTTTTGCATTAAGCAGCGTGTCCCACGCCCTTATAATCGCGGCATGGCGCGCCTCCGGGGGAGACGGTGCTTCGCTCCATCCGACGGTCCGAGGTGCGCGTAGTTTCAAAGCAGATCAACAAGGTTGAATGGAAAGGCGTGAAAAGAAAACGAAGCGAAAACCCTTAACTTAATCGGATTAATTTTAGAAATGTAAGTATTGTGCCCTGTATTGAATTGGAGTCCTAGTACGGTCTCAGTCTTAGTGTTTGATATATTTCTTCTTAAGAACAGTCGGGGGTATTTTGTTTTTTCAGGATCTTCTGGTAAAAGGTCACATGTTCCTAATGGATTAATTAGTTATTAATCGATCTCTTCTGATCAGTGCTACCAACGAGAGACGATTACATTGACATTAAAATGTACTGGTACTTAATTAGTACTTCTGCCCAAATATATAGGGGTAAATAAACGTGAGCGGAATTAACCGGTGCCCTTTGTGTTATACGACAACGCTCATTAAAAGTAGCACGATTATGAAAAGATCGATCGCCTGATTTACTTGACTGACGCTTGCCAGTAAAATTAATTCTTCACGCGTTCTTAATTATTTTTTCCTTTATAAAACTTCCAAGTGAGTCTTTTTTTCATGCCAAACTAAGTTGAAAATCGTCCACTATCATTAAAAATCCAATTAATGCCCGGGGTACTTTCGAGGTTGTTTTGCGACTTCTACATTTATCTTTACGAAGTGCAGTCCTCGATCTGTGATCAAACGTCAGTCTGTATGTAGTCTTCTTATCGCATTTTAATTATGACTGCGAATAACTAACCTGGCATTTCTGGCTTAAGTGTCGTTTTCCCGTAATGACCACATTGAAAAATGTACCTGTTTGATCACACCACAACTAATCTTTCGAATACATTTTTAAACTTCCAAATTCGGTAGCCTAGGTACCCTGCAGTGAACCCTGTTATAGAACAACATTTCACTGCGCTACTAGAAAATAGCACATGACTTGGTTACCAATTGAAGTGTTGCTTAAAGCCTCAAACTTTAATGTTTTTAATGGCGTGTGTGTGGTGGGGAGGAGAGGTCTCCTAACTGGAACTTGGCAAAAATCCGGAAGAATGAGTCAGCTCACGTAAGGTGTTGGGTTTTTAGGCGCGTGTAAATTACAGATGGAAATTACTTGATAAATGCATGAAATGTGAAATTTTACACAAAAAAAATCTGTACTTCGAGCTTTGAGAACATTTAGTATAACATTGATTAATTTTATTGCAAATATTTAAGACATATTACAGCAGTAACAGGATGAAACACAATCATATAATTTGTCTTTTTAATACATTCTCAGTTTTGTACTTTGACCTTTACATATACACATTTTAATAATACTGAATTGCATTGTAAAAATCTTATGCCCTCTGTTGGCACAACTTCCAACTTTGACTTTTTAAAGTCTTTGATTTATGAGCCTTTTTCTGTTTTTGGGAGTTTTTTTAATTATTATTTTTATTTATT
>JAODKE010000035.1:10598613-10625562 GCA_026779605.1 Mormyrus hasselquistii | reverse complement strand
CTTTTCTTGGGGGGGGGGGGGGGGGGTTTATTAAATTTCCCCCTAAAAAAGGTTCCAGGTAATTTTTATAATATAATTTTTAAAAACAATATTGGAACACACAATGCTGCATCATGTTTATGGAGCATGCACAATTTAAAGATGTGGGATCAGGCTACAGGAACTCTTTTTCCTATATGGCAGGGAACCAATTTGAGCTCATTTTAGAACATTCTCAAGACGGCTACTCATTCAGCGCAGTATTTATCTTGACGACACAGTGTTTGATTGGTTTGAACATTCCAAAGATAAAAGTACAATGGACGTGCTAAGTTCACAAATGCACTCCTGAGGAGATGTTGCCAAAGGCCACAGCCCTGCACACGGGACGATGGGAGGAAGAGCCCTGTTTGAAGTGGCCCATATGGGAGCTCAGCACGAAGGGGCGGAGGAGCAGCTGTTTGCCGTCGTTAACTGGCCGGCTGTTTGCCTTGGGCCTGCTCGACGGTGGGGGCCCATACACTGTGACCTCACAGCACACCTCCTCTTTGGAACCCCCCCACCCCACCCTTGCAGAGACTGCCTCCTCTCCCAGACCACTGTTACTTAAATCTCTGTCTACCCCCCTCTGCCTTAATGTAGTGGTTAATTACTGGTAGGGGTATGGAGACCCTGGCTGATTCACGGGGCCCAGCACTTTATAGGGGCCCCAAAATTGTATCGTTTCCCACCCCTCTGCTGGGCAACATCTATCGGTGACACTTTTTCGGGAGGCATAGAATTTTTGGCATAAATTATTACTGTCAAAATGTAGTGATATAAGACATATATCTCACAGGTAAGACTAGTAATGTGTGCAGGCACTGTAATGGAAAGTTGGCTTAGGACACAGAAACGGGTACCTGCTGAGCATAAATAGGAAATATAAACTTAAAAAATCCAGAAATACCCTAAGAACAGAGAAACAGAACTGCAGCTGACTGTAACCACAGATCTGAAAACAACACCTGCTACCAAAAACGGCAAAACCAGTGCAAGACTAGAAACTGGTGCCCATAAGGCAAAAAAAAAACAAATATTTATCACGTTATGGAGACATTGCATCCACATAAGGATAGGTAAACCCGCTCACACACACACAAATTGACCAGTGAAAAAGTACCACCAGTTTTCATAAACTCTGGATTTTCCTTTCTTGTTGGCATTGGAAAGTTGAGCAGACAACTTTAAGTGTAAATAAAATAAATCAAATAAGACAAAGTTTCCTTTATTTCCTAGAAAGAGTACATAACAGGACATACTAGTAAATGTCTGACATCCTGTTAACCTATGTGGTGATGGCATAGTCAAATTCTAGGCTGTCCTTTAACTTTTAAGGCACCAGTTACTTGCTTCACCCCAAAAAACAAAGCAGTGTTTAATGTCCCCTGTAGAAAGAATGCTTCAAATTTTCTTGACTGTTATCACTGCTAGAGAAGGTTGCTTTGTGTTAATTGATTGATTGGTTAATGGCCAATTATTGTGGATTACTCTCAGGTATGTTTGTCATGTGACTATGCCATGTGATTTCCTATTTAAGATGCACCTGCACCAATAAACAAGTGATTGAGTTTTCTTACGGCATCCAGTCTCCAAGTGGTGTTTATTCTCTCCAAGTTTATGGAAATGTTTTAGCCGGTATTAAACTCTGTTTAACAGGTTATGGGCCCAGAGGTGCGGACGTTTACGCAGATACGGCAGGAGTAGCCACCGCGAGACAGTTTTGTTTGCGTGTTTGCATACGTGTCTCAAGGTTTGGAGTGCCAGCGCCATGAGCGAACGGACAAGTTCACGGTGGTCTTGTCTTGTGTTCGATGGAAACGAAAAGTACTACGTACTGTGGGAGACAAAGTTTTTGGGCCATCTGTGGTTGCAGCTATTGAAGGACACAATATTGAATGGGCCCGCCGAGGGTGCGAATGCAGACCAGAGCATGTGAGCGGAGCGGAACGGATGGAATTTCAGCAGTTCAGCATATATACATTGTGACACTGTGTGGAGCTAGCCAATGGCACGGGGTGCAAGGGGGTCGCGGAGCGCAGAGGAGAAGCAGTGGTGTGTCTCGTCGACAGAGGAGGGCAGTACCTCAATACCGCGACCCCCCCACAAGTAGGCACTGTACTTCCCCTCCTAACCCCAAGACATCATCTCCGTAAAAGCTGCAACTTCCAGCGAGGGAAAAGTAATCTTCAAGGAGGGTGAAGACGTCTTGCAGACGGTACACGTTTTCTTATTAATGAACATAACATACAGTACTGTTCTATTCACCTACTATGCCAGTGAACAATGACTGTGATGATCAACGTATGAGTTGCCATGATATTCAGACGTGGCATGAGATTTTGGGACACTGCAATTTTGATAATATTCAGAAGTTAGAGAATGTTGTGGATGGTATGTCAATCAAGGGTAAATCATCGAAGTCTATGCAATGTGAAGTGCGTGTTTTAGGTAAATTCACTCAGAGCAGGAACAGGAAACCTGATGTGAGGGCCAAGTTAGCTTTAGAGTTGGTACACACTAACTTAGCAGGCCCTATTGACCCAGTGTCCAGAGAAGGGTATAGGTATGTACTTTCCTTTACTGATGACTACGCAAGTGCAGTGTTTGTGTACTTTCTGAAGCACAAAAGTTACACAGTGGAAGCCACAGAGAGGTTCCTAGCTGACATAGCTCCATATGAATAAGTTATATGTATCAGGTCTGGCAACGGTACTTAGTTTACTGGACAGGGTTATCAAGCACTACTTCGCAGGAACAGAATCAAACATGAGACATCAGCACCATACTCACCACACCAGAATGGCACTGCTGAGCGGGCACAACTGCAGAATCCTTTTTGATATGGCTTAGATGTATGCTCTTGGAAAGCAAGATACCCAAGGAGCTATGGCTGTATGCAGTCCAGACAGCAGCAGTAGTGAGGAACAGATGTTTCAATAACCACACCAGACAGACACCTTACTTTGTGCTGACAGGAAGGAGACCTTATGTATCCAGGATGCAGATGTTTGGTACTGTGTGTTATGCCTATAGATAGGACAGGTAGAAGCTAGACTCAAGGTCTGACAAGGGCATCTTCATTGGGTATGACAAGAACAGTCCAGCCTATATGGTAGAAAGGTGATGAAACACAGACTGGTGAGGTTCATGTCCAATGTTGAGACTGATGACGTGTCTCATGACAATGATGTTGGTGTGCGGTATGGCAGAAGTAGACCTGACCCTGACAAACCAAAGTAGTGTGACAGGTGGAGAAGGAGACCAGACTTCTATGGGGTGGAGAGTTATCAGGCACAGATCAACATTGATTATTGCTATAAGATGGTTTCAAATGTACCTCAGACTTTAAGAGAAGCTGTGACTTCATCCAACTCAATAGAGTTGGTAGATGCAACGGATGAGGAGATGAAATTACTGAGGGATAACAACACATTTACTCTGACCACGCTGCCTAAGGGCAAGAAAGCAGGGGGGGGGGGGGGTAGATGGGTGTATTTTATCAAAAGCAATGCTGATGGATCTGACAGGTACCAGGCCCGCTATGTCGCCAGGGGGTACAGTCAGGAGATGGGTGCAGATCATGGAGAAACCTTTTCTGCTCCTGCCAACCTTATCAGTGTGAGAGTGTTAATACAGGAAGCTGCTCAGGATCTTCCATCGGATGGATGTTAAAACTGCCTACCTACATGCACCGATTGATTATGAGATTTACATGGAATAGCCAGAGGGGTATGATGTAAAATCTCAGACAAATGAGAAAATGGTGTGTAAACTGGAAAAACCATTGTATGGGGTAAATTGGGTCGAAACTGGAATAAAATGTTACTATCTGTGTGAAAACATCTTTGTACGGAATCCAGCTGATCATTGTGTTTACGTGAGAGAACCAGAATATGAGAAAGCGATAATATTGATATGGATTGATGACTTGGTTATTGTTGCCAGTGATGAGAGTTTCAAAAGCTGTCAGATGCTTACTGGGAAATTCCAGATGATGGATTTGGGCACACTGAAGAACTTTCTAGGTATCACTTTTGACCATTGTGATGGGGTGGTGTGAATATGTCACAGCAGAGTTATGTTGGCAAACTGCTGGAAAGGTTTGACATGCAAGATTGGTTCACAAAGTGTCGACCTGGGTTTACAAAGTCACACTGATGGTGACGAAAAGCTGAGTGACCCCAGGAAATACAGAGAGGCAGTGGGTAGCTTAATCTACCAGTGGGTAGCCTAATCTAAAGCATGTACTGAAATATCTGAAAGGCACGAATGACAAAACGCTCTGTTACAGGAAATGTGATGAAGGGTTAAGGTTGTTGGCTTATAGAGATGCAGATTTGGCAGGTCACGCAAATGACCGACGAGGTACATCTGATTATTGTGTTAGACTATGTAAGAATCTTCCTCTGATATCCTGGAAGACCAAAAAGCAGCCAACTGTAGCAGTGTCAACATGTGAGGTTGAGTATATGGCATTGGCTGCCACTACACAAGAGTGTTTGTACTTGACTCAACTGCTTGGGCATCTTGATGATTATCAGTATGGTGTACCTATGATCTTTGAAGACAACCAAGGTACAATTGCATTGGCAAAGAATCCTGTTAGCAGACAGAGATGTAAGCATATTGATATCAAATATCACTTTGTAAGATCAATTATAAACAATGGTGAAGTGTCTTTGGAGTATTGCCCAACAGAGCAGATGGTAGCTGACCTATTGCCTAAACCAGCTACAAAAGTGAAGCTACTTACCTTTTCTGCGTTCCTGTTTGGGTTATAGCCAAGCCAAGATGCAAAGCAGTTGGTTGCCATGATGTTTCTATGTTTTTCCTTATGATTGTGAATAATGTGTGAGCAAGCGGGGGTGTTAAGTCATTGATTGGCTAATGGGTGTGCTCCCAATTATTGTGGATTACTCTCAGGTATGTTTGTCATGTGACCATGCCACGTGATTTCCTATTTAAGATGCACCTGCACCAATAAACAAGTGATTGAGTTTTCTCACGGCATCCAGTCTCCAAGTGGTGTTTATTCTCTCCAAGTTTATGGAAATGTTTTAGCCGGTATCTATTCAAACTCCATTTAACACTTTGATTAACCAAAGATATGATGTTTTTCCTCTAAAGGTACTCAAATGGTGAACATATTGTGTTTATTTGTTAGCAAATAATATTGAGTGTATTTTTAGTAAATACTGAGTGAGTAACATGCGAATGTAGAAAATCCCAGTCTGTGCAAAAACACTATGTTGCATGGTTTACCGCAATTATGTCACTGCAGGGTTTAAGTGTGTTGCCAACCAGTCCTGGTCATTGCCATCCTCCAGAAATGTATACTAAACATCACAATGTCTTCATACTGCTAAATCTCAACTCTCCCTTTTGTCTTCTGGAGTTTCTAATTCATAAACAATACAAAGAGAGCTAAGGATCGTGTATGGCTAAAAGAAAAATTCATTTGCCCTAATTAGATTGTGCTGATAAGATGACAAACAACCCTTCTCTGTACCTCAGTTTTAATCAATTAAAAAGACATCTAGGATGTCTTCCACAAGAAACAAACCCTTGAGCAAAGCAACAACCTTTCTATGCCCTAGAAACCTGACAGAGGCATGAAAAAAGCAGAAGCTCTGTCAGTGTCTGAGACAGCAATGGGACCCGATCCCTAAATGAGCGCATTCAGAACGCCAGCCAGCCTTGTCAGCACTCCCAGCCCTAGCCAACGTCTCCCCAAAAGCTGCTCCAGCGAAAAGCCACTCCACCAAACAAAGACTGAGGTTCACAGGCTTTTGTCCAGCTGACAGAGCAGCTATGATACCGCCCTGCTTACTTTGACAGGGCATTTGGAGCAAGAGTCTGCACACAGAAACAGGTCCTTCATGTTAGCTGTGACTACACAACAACAAGCCTGTTTATGCAAAGCTGCATGCTATCATGGTGACTCAGTGGACATCATTGTTGTCGAACATCTCCAGGACAGGGTGTTTATATGCCACTTCCTGCACGCGGTGTACATTTACTCTCTGTGTCAGACAGGTTTTCTCCCGCAGTTCAAAGACAGTTAGGCAAATTGGTGTCTCTCATTCTTTACAGACTATAATTCCAGAGTGTACCTAGAAAAGTACTCTAAATTGCCTGGGATATGTTGCAGGTGAAATTGAAGAAATTCACGAGACTTGCCATTTTAGTTGCTGACCCAGCCCATACTGAGGTATAGAACTACACCAGACTAGGCAAGAGGTGAGAAACTGGATAGCACTGTTAAACAAATGTTTGGTGCATGCAGAGATTAGTAATAATTTGAGAAAATTACAATTTTGATGCTGTTGCCATCCAGAAAGGCAATAGCAGCCTTAAACTGGCAAAAAACAGTAATTATTGCAGTTTTTCTATTGCTTTGCACACTTCATAGAAATTACTTTTATATTATTACAACTATAAGAGTGTTTCTCAAAACAGTTTTTGCATATAGCACAACACTATGGTATAGCTGCAAATGCCTGTGACAATTAACTCACGTCTCAAAAGCAAATAATTCTAACAATGAGTCAGTGCAACCATAATGAAAAGTACAATCAGCATCATTGTAAGCATGACAGGCAAAATGCTTTGATATATTGCTAAAATGTCAGTGCAAGTTCATTCCACATTCCACCTCCACAATTCTGAATGATAGTTGGTTCTCACATTCATTGACAGTGACTGATCATTTTCTGTTACTTACTCATGTCAAAGACACGAGTATTAACATTGCAGGGCTCTACATTATGCTTTGTAAAGTTCATTGTAAAGCACTCGCATGGATTTTTCCGATTTCAAGACACTGTACAATAGCAAACAAAATATGTCACATAGAACTGCAGAACACAAAAACAGCAATATTGAAAAACAAAATCATGCACTGTGGGGACCAAAAACAACAATGCTGCATCACGTTTACTGAGCATATTTTTGTGGTGACTAACATTGATCGCATACATATATAGTATTACGATGGCAAGACCATTTGCATACACAAATTAAAACATTTGGAAATGTGTGTGAAACAATGAAACAAAGTGGCATTATGTTGTGGGGGTTACAGTGGCTATTTTGCAAATGTCATTTGAGAAATGTGGCGAAGCTATCCAGAAAAACTATAATTATGGAGAAGAGTCAAACAGTAAATTTGAGAAGCCAAATAGAAGTCATTGACCAGCCCTCTAGTGGAGAAATTACTTTTGAATGGGGTGTTAAAACAGCTGCGGACCGCAAAAGCATAATCTGAAAACATGCCGTTTGTGCAATTCAGAAATACCAATTCTTCAATGTGGGACATTTGGGGAAGCATGGCCCATGATGATGATTAAATGATGATGATGATGTCGACCCTGGTCTGGGATTGGGTGTGAGACTCTAAGTGTGTGTGTATGATGTCCTATGAAAGACAGATGGATGTTTTGCAGGATCACACTGCCATCTGTTGGACAAATAGTGATATGACAAATTTATTTTTCATTTTTGTCGTTTAACCATAAGCATGTGGGAAATCAGATGAAATCCACTGGTTCAAACCCCATGGTTTGAACTAGGTTAAACTATGCTTTTTAAATATGATTAAAACTAATGAGGAAAAAATTTACCTGGTTAGAACGTTTGCCTGGTTGTGTGTTCCAATACTGCTTATACTTGTACCTGGTCATTCAATGGAAGCTCAACATTTTAGCTCTTTTATGGCCATTTCATGAACTCTGACAGGAGTATTCAAAGCCTTGTTGCTGTCTTCACTATGGATAAAACAAAAGGAAATATATTGTTCCTTCACATTGTCCTGTCAGAGTCTTTGAATGCATTACGCTCTAACCAGGCAAAAAAAATATCCCATTAGTTTTAATTATATTTAAAAACTTTAATAATACATATCAAGAGAAATTTTAAATATTGCCATGTTACAACCCTTTTCTTTAATAAACTAATACTTTGGTACTCTTGGCACTCCTACAAACCTAAAATGAGTGTGTCCTTATAATTTATCTTTCGATATTCCATTCACACCCATGTCATTGTGACTGTCAGCGAAAGAGGGGTGATGTGGATGAACATCCAGGATGAACCCTGAAGGTTGCTGAGAGTTGTGTTGGTATTGTCAGTGTTCCCAGAAGGAGGTGTTTCATCTCGCAGGACGACCGGAGCAGTCTGGCTCTACACCTCAGAAGTCTACCATTGACGGTATCCTTGCACTGAAGGTTCTCACGGCGCACAAGCGCGAATATCGGCACAGGTTCTTTGCAGTTCTTTGTCAGTTTTCTTAAAGCATTCAACTCAGTTGATCGAGTTGCCCTGTGGGACATCCTGAGTCTTTGCAGGATCCCTTCAAAGTTACAGGACGTCATAGCCAGCCTGTGCACTGGTACTGTGAGTGCTGTGCAGAGTGGAGGGAGAACCTCTGCATTCTTCCCAGTTGATTCTGGGGTTTGCCAGGGGTGTGATCTTGCTTCTACTCTGTTCATTGCTTGAATGGACTGGGAGTTGGGCAGCGCGGTAAGGTCCAACATCTGTGGGTGAAGAAAGATTTACCGATCTTGACTTTGTCGACAATGTGGTGATCTTAGAGGAGTCAATGGAGGCTCTGATCAGGGATCTCGAGAGGATGGAAATCAAGAGAGGACACTATCCAGTGAGCTGAGACAAAGACTGGACTCCTTCAGTAGTGATTCTCTTTGGAGAACCCTTGGGTACTGCGGTTGCTGGAGGAATCCCGAATGAGGCACATTACCTGCATTATGAGGGATTGTCAGTTACGGCACTAAAGCCATGTGGCGCGTTTCCCTGAGGGTGATCTGGCTTGCAGGATCCTCATTGCTGAGGACCTGAGCGGCTGGACCAGGCCAAGAGTTCACCAAAGTAACACCTGGCTGCAGCAGATGGAAGGCCATTTCTGGAGGGCGGGCCTGGACCATGTACAATTGTGTTCAAAATAATAGCAATCCAACATCACTAACCTGATCAATCACTGTTCTTGGTAGAAATTATATTTCTACATAGTTCAATTAGTGAGGTCATTTGTTCTGTGAAAAACCAGGTGCCTTTTTAAAGAGGGAAAGCAACAAATGTTGTACATGCTGGTTATAGTGCATTTCTCTCTGAAATTCTGAGTAAAATGGGGCGTTCCAGACATTGTTCAGAAGAACAGCGTACTTTGAATAAAAATTGGAGAGCGGAAAACGATAGGCTGCTTAGTCAAAATGTTTGCAAATGCTTTAAAATCGCAACCAAAACCTGAGAGACGTGAAAGAACATGGAAAACTGCCATTCGAATGGATCGAAAAATAGCCAAAATGGCAAAGACTCGGTCGATGATCAGCTCCAGGAAGATCAAAGAAGGTCTAAAGTTACCTGTGAGTACTGTGACAATTAGAAGACGCCTATGTGAAGCCAAGCTATTGGCAAGAAGCTGCCTCAAAGTCCCTTTGTTGAAAAAAAAAGACATGAGCTGAAGAGGTTACAATTTGCCAAAAAACACATTGACTGGCCTAAAGTCAGATGCCACAAAACTGAAGAAATCATGATTGTTCTTTTTGGGTCTAGTGACCGCAGACAGTTTGTCAAATGACCCCCAAACACTGAATTCAAGCCACAGTACACTGTGAAGACAGTGAAGCACGGTGGTGCAAGTATCACGATATGGGGATGTTTCTCGTACTATGGAGTTGGGGATATTTATCACAAACCAGGGATCATGGATTAGTTTGAATACCTCAGAATACTTGAAGAGGTCATGTTGCCTTATGCCAAAGAGGAAATGCCCTTGAAATGGGTGTTTCAATAAGACAACGACCCCAGACACACCAGTAAACAAGCAATATCTTGGTTCCTGACCAACGAGATTGACGTTATGGAGTGACCAGCCCAATCCCTGGACCTTGATCCAATATTCATCTTGTGGGGCGACATCAAACATGCTGTTTCTGAGGCAAAACCAAGAAATGTAGTCCAATCATCCTGGGCTGGAAGATCTGTTCCATAAGCTGGTCGACTCCATACAACAAATGTGCAGCAGTTCTCAGAAACATTTAGTTGTAGTTATACAACTAAATATTAGCTCAATGTTCCAAAGGAAAACATTTCAGTTCATACAGTGAATCTTTGAGTTTGTAAAGTAGAATGTGGACACTATTGTTTTGAACCGCCTAATATTCCCTTTCCTTCACTTTCTGTAAAGGAATAACAGAAACGTGATGCATTTCTCCTCTTGTAATGATTTGGAATATAATTTGTAGTGTCCACAACGCATTTGCTTGTATGGAAATAACACACTGCTATTATTATGAACACAACTGTACTTGCCGGCCAGGTTCCTGAGGAGATCCTGATCGCCGTGTGGTGGGTGCGGCAACGCGCTGCATCAGCGCATGCACCCCAACCTGACGCCTCCATTTTTATGACGACAATCTGCATGTACTCCAGAATGTTATGAAGAGTGATCAGATAAAGTCCCTCTTTGCCATGAAAATTAACTTAAGCCCAAAAAACCATTTCTAGCATTTCTAGCAAAAAGACCTGCTGACATAATCTCAGTGATTCTCTCATCACTGTCGCTGTTGATGACAAGGCTGGAGATCACGCTGTCATGCTGATTAAGTTAGAATATCAGACTGGGTGCTTTAAAAGGACGGTGGTGCTTGAAATAATCGTTCTTTTTCTGTTAACCGGCAAGGTCAGCGCTGTGCATAAAAAGGGCTTCGTAGGCAGGGATATTGCTGCTAGTAAGATTGCACCCAAATCATCCATTTATCGGATCATCAAGAACTTCAAGGAGAGAGGCTCAGTTGCGAAGAAGGCTTCAGGGCGCCCAAAAAAGCTGATGGGAGCTGTGGGATCGGGGCACCACCAGTGCAGAGCTTGCTCAGGAATGGCAGCAGGCAGGTGTGAGTGCATCTGGACGCACAGTGAGGCAAAGCCTTTTCGAGAATGACCTGGTGTTAAGAAGGGAGGCAAAAAAAGTTACCTATGTACCAGAAAAACATGAGAGAGAGACTCATATTCTGCAAAAGGCACAGGGATTGCACTGCTCAGGACAGGGGCAAAGTCATTTTCCCCGACGAATCCCTTTCTAGATCGTTTGGGGCATTCGGAAAATTCATTGTCTAGAGAAGAAAAGGTGAGTGCTACCATCAGTCCTGTGTCATGTCAACAGTAAAGCATCCTGAGACCATAAATGTGTGGGGCTGTTTGTCAGCTTGCTCACAATTTTGCCTTCCCATTGAGAACTTGTGGTCAATCCTCAAGAGGCTGGTGGACAAACAAAAACCCAGAAATTCTGACAAACTCCAAGCACTGATTATGTAAGAATGGGCAGCCATCAGTCAGGATTTGGCTCAGAAGTTGATTGACATCATGCCAGGGTGGATTACAAAGGTCTCGAAAAAGAAAAGCAAACACTCTTCGCACAAACTTAATGTAATTGTCAGTAGCAGCCTGACATTTAGGAAATGCTTGTAATTATACTTCTTTATACCATAGAACATCTGAGAAAAAAAAATCTACAAAACACTGAAGCAGCATACTTGTCAATCTCAAAAGGTCCGGTCACGATTGTATAGCTGTTTATCAATAAATACTAGTCTTAATATAAAGCTTCCGAAATAATTGATGTCACCGTCTATGAAAAACAAATACACTGATGCAATTCCATTGTAGAAGAGCTGCCATATGGCACCATTCATATTTTACTGTAGAATTCTACTAGCAAAAACATTCAAACCATACTAGCAGCACAGAGGGAGATGTTGGGAGGCGAGATTTAAAAACACCACTCGGACTATATATTTAAGGCCTGTCCTCAACACTTTAATATCGGAATAGGAAATTGAACTGAAACATGTTGCCATATGACAATAGCATAGACAGAGGCTCTTGGAAGATGGGTGAATGCCCAGACAAGAGGACAAACTCAATGTGTAAAACTCCATTCCATAAAGAGCTTCCCCTCCAGTGAGATCACTCCCGTCCAACAGTGACTCCTTGTGTCCGTAAGCTGTACTGCACTATTAAGATCAGCTCTGAAGGGAGAACTCACCCTTCAAACAGGACAAAAGGGAACAAAGACTCTAAACGCCCAAGACAGCTGGGCCACTTTAATCTTCCACTCATTACAATATGCTTTGCACATTTAACAGTAAAACTTCTGCATTTACAGTGAAACTAAAAACGTACATAAGGAAACACTTTTTACAAAAGGTAAAATGAAATATTACAAATTGTAGCAGGTACAATTTATCGAAACCAACAGGGCATGTTGATCTGTGAGTTGTCACATTCCATTTTACTTTGAAAAAAGAGAAAGGGGAGGAAAAAAAATGACCTCCTCATGAAGAACATGGATGACAGGGATATGAATACTCATCTGTCTTTAGCTATAGGTTAGGACAGTGGCTAAGATGCCCGTTACATTAATATCAATGCTTTCTGGAATGTCCGAGGCTCCAAAAGCACACAGAAATTAAGGAAAAAGTCCATTGGAAAAAAAAAGGAAAAAAACAAAAAAAAAAAAAAATCAGTCATCAAATTTAATCTTCTTTCCTTGGGGCTTCGCACCAAATCCACCACCTCTACCTCCTGTAAGATAGAAGATGAATCAAATTCAGACTGACAATGCAAACTCAAATGTCTTATTCTGCGATGGGGTAGAATCGGCACCTTACCTCCAAATCCACCTCTACCGCCACCACGGTTGCCTCCTCTTCCTCCACGGAAGCCACCACCTCGGCCAAAACCGCCACGTCCACCTCTGCCTCCTCCGCCGCGGCCTCCGAATCCGCCACCAAATCCGCCACCGAATCCGCCGCCCCTGCCACCCCTGTGCCCGGCATCACCCTTTGGCCTTGCGTAGTCCAGGGTCACTCTGTTGCCGTCAATCTCACAGTCCTCCATGGCTTCCTTTGCCGCCTTACAGTCCTGCTCGTTGTCAAAGTCTACAAAGCCAAACCTGAAGAAGAAACATTGCATGAACACACAGGATCGATCCGCCAACCAACCCAAATCGGCATCAAGTTTCTGTTCGTGTTTCATAAAAGAGATGTCGCTAGTGCCATCAAATAAGCAAGCAACTACCTCTGACACTGTTTATCTACTTCTCGTGCGAATCCGTACACCGCCATCGCGGAGACGGAGAGGAGCTCATGAGAAGACCTGCAAGTCAACCCACTGGGTGGGAACCGGCAAGCGAAAACCCACATACCCTTTAGATGACCCGGTTTCCCTGTCTGTGACGATTCTGGCTGCAATGGCACCTTCAAAGGAGTCTCTCAGAGTCTGGTCAGTGGTGTCCTCTGAAAGACCTTTGACAAATAGGGTCTTCGTGGGCCCTTAGAACAGAAAGTGAACAATCACAACCAAATCCAAACAGACAAACTGGCAGATAAAGCAATATTCACTTGGGTACAAGACATACCTGAATTTCCTCTGCCACCCTCAGACTTATGTCCACTGTTCTGGCTGTACTCCAGTCGGATCGTCCTGCCCTCGATCTCAGTGTTATTCATCGCCTCCAGGGCTTCCTTTGCATCGTCAGCAGTCTCGAACTCCAAAAACGCAAAACTGAAACAAATACGTCGTTGAAGCCTCTCAAAATATCCATTACATGGTCAAACCCAATATCTGCCACAGTCCCAAGGTTTGGTCTCCAGTCTATTTTACGACTAATGAATATTCGTAATAGTTCAGCATTTTTAGTTACAGATGCCAGATAACTGAAACCTAATCCACAAACCAAAACCTAATCGCCAGCAGTCATCATTTTACTCACCCCTTTGGCCTGCCGTTGTTTTGCGGCACTCTGATCGACACCGCCTTCTCAAACGTGCTCTGCAGTGTATCTTCTGTTACACTGTAAGCCAAGTTGTTCACCACAAGAGTCTTGGCTGGGGCAGCTGTGGAGGAAAGCAAGTCCAAACACACCTCAAAACTGACGACAATTTCCTACTCAACTGCCGACTGCATGATGGCAAAGTCCAGCTGAGCTCACATCCTACAGACTCAAATTTATTGCATGAACAATGTGGTGAAAGAAAATGCAAAACCTTTCAGCATGCAAGACATTAATATTTGTATGCCTCGCTACGCTGTTGCTCTGTAGGTCTGCATACCTGGAGCCTTGCCGCCTTTCTGACTCTTCTGTCCTGTGAAATCGACAATGATACACCGACCCTGGACATCTGCACCCTGGGCCTCTTCCAGCATTTTCTCCGCGATGGCTTCAGTTTTAAATTCTATGTAGGCAATTCTGTCATGGGGAAAAAACACAAGGTTGACTGAATGAACAAACCTTCAAAATGGTTTCAGGCTGGCAGCTGAGAAACCTTGCAAGGAGTTAATTTATCCAAAGCAAACTCAAAAATACCATTTTAGGCTAACTCACCCTCTGTTGGAACCATTATTTCCAGGAGGTATCCTGATATCTACAGCCTGGTCAAAGACTTCTTTCAAGTCTTCCTGTGTCGCAGAGAACGGGAGGTTCTTCACAAATAATGTGCGTGAATCTCTTTCTGTGGATGGGAGGAGGCAGGTATTAAATTAGTACCTCAAAAGCACTAATGAGTCAACCTGAACTGCACTTCACATTTTGCACAGCAGGGGTGTCACTGAGGTGTTTTACCTTTCTTGCCTTCTGCAGAATTTTCTTTGCTCCTGGCCCTGTCCAGTTTTAGCTCATGGCCCATGAACTTCTTTCCGTTGAGTTGAAGAGCTTTCTGCAGATCCTCTTCAGAAGCAAAATCCACATAGCCAAATTTCCTAGGTTGAAAGTAAAATAAATGCAAATACACAACCAGTAAGTTCTACCATTCCCGTTACAGCCTACAAGCTTGATTACAGAACCGCATCTTTACCCAAGTCGACCAAGACCCTCACAACAGACCATGCTGATCAAACACCACCACGAATCCCTACTAAAGGAGGCTGATCCTCAGAAAGGATCACTTATGCTATAAAAAGCTACGTCGTCGTCAAGGACTCACTTGGACGCTCCAAGTCTGACTTGCTGAACCTCAAGCTGCTTCTTAGAGAAGAAATTGCTCAGTGCTTCCTTGATCTCATCAAAGTCTTTATCCATGTTCAGATTCCCAACAAAGAGACAGAAGCCTGCCAAAAACAAGTTGCAAGAGGGCTCAACATAAAACAATGCACACAACACGAAATAGGCTATGTTAAAAGTGAACACTAGAAGTTTTTGGCACTAGGGTGTTCAGATTTTGTGGCCACCTCACCTTCACCCTCCGATTTGGCTTTCTTGGCAGGAGGAGTGTCCTTTTTAGACTCAGCCTTTCTCTTTGCTGGGGTCACCACAGGCTCTAAACATACAAGCCATCTTTAGTTTCCCCTCCAGAAAGACAGTCAATGTGTGAGAGCAGCAGTCATTCTGAAACATCTCACCAGCATCTTCATCGTCATCCTCTTCGTCGTCCTCTTCGTCGTCATCGTCCTCTTCGTCTGACTCTTCCTTGGCCTTCACCTTTCCGGCTTTCTTGGCCTTGCTGGCAGAAGCGGGAGTGGTGTCCATCTCCTCTTCAGATTCTACAAGGCAGAAGTGTTTGCTTGCCTCACCGTGGTACATCACAGCCGCCACCACATAGTTCGTTTCAAGGCACATCAGACGCATATAAATCATCAAACGTTCAGGATTAAGTCCCTTTTTGATCATCACGGTGCCAAGTGCAATCGGGGAATGCCGACTCGAGCAAAGCAGGGGAGCGCCTTACCATCATCTTCATCGTCGTCCTCTTCCTCAGACTCTTCCTTGGCAGGAGCGGGCGCTGCTTTTGCTGGGGTGGCTTTTGCGGGGGCCTTGGCTGGAGTAGCTTTCTTGGGAGGAGGAGGAGCCTCTTCCTCAGATTCTTCAGAAACAGACAACACACAACCAAAAATTAGCGATAATTCGTGACAGACGTGAAAAAAATTTCCCAAGTCATTCCATCAATGCCAATACCATCATCTTCATCGTCGTCCTCTTCCTCAGACTCTTCCTTGGCAGGAGCTGCTTTTGCTGGGGTGGCTTTTGCGGGGGCCTTGGCTGGAGTAGCCTTCTTGGGAGGAGGAGGAGCCTCTTCCTCAGATTCTACAGAAACCAAAATGACAATCAACAAATCACAGCTGTGGAAGACCAAGACCTAACATGACAAAAAGAATCCAACCCATGGAAATATAAAGTCATTTATACAAGTTATTCAAGTCAATACCATCATCATCATCATCTTCATCAGATTCTTCGGCCTTAGGTGGAGCTGCTTTTTTTGGTGGAGCCGTCTTTGCAGGGGTGGCTTTGCCTTTCTTGGGTGGAGGAGGGGGCTCTTCCTCAGATTCATCCTCTGTGACACAACAAGTGTTACTTACCCAGATGCACACGAGTCAAAGCAAAGGCAGATCGGGTCACAAAACAGATCACAAACCGGAGTCGTCTTCCTCATCCTCTTCACTTTCTTCTTTTTTGGCCGCTTTTCCATTTTTAGTCCCCTTGGCTGGAGTTTTCTTGGAAACTATTTTTGGTGGTGGAGTCTGAGAAAAGAAACATTTCCTTGACTCTTTACCATAATGTTCATGCTCAGTGGTAAAAAAAATCCGTACTTTGTGCTGCTCTACCAAAGTAGTTAACGTCAGATAAGTGACTTTAAATGACAGATACGCAGAAATTACAGCTATACAGGAATTAAGTTCCTCACCTCTTCCTCTTCACTGACATCTTCACTCTCCTCCTCCTCCTCCTCCACTTTTTTAGGAGGTGGGGGTTTCTTCTTGGGTGGTTTCTGCTTTTTCTCTGTCTGTAGAAGGCAAACGAAATATTCTCTTCATACATTTGGTTAATCGTAAATGAGCTATAAAAAATATTCCCCAAAATCTCGCACATAAATGAGAAATGCGCCGAACCAGCGCCATGTGACCGAAAGCGTCAGGGCACTGTGCTCGCTGAAGCAGAGACCACGTGTGGCCGTACCTACATGCGACGGAAACCCACGTGGTGCACTTACAGTGACTACCCAGCCAAGGCCTACCTATGTGGGCCTCGTTAAAATGCGTTACCAGCACCAAAAAAAACTAGATCACTTCACTTACATCATATAACGGGACCAAAAAATTTATCTCAGGCGGTTTAATAGTCGGTTTGTACGACTTGGCCTACAAGCCTCAGATGACGGAAGTGAAACTTTCGGTCAACTGCGGAGCCAGTCGGGGTCGCTAATCTACTACAAACGTGTCGTTTTCTCAAATACATCTTACCTCAGTAAACACTTAGCAAGCTGTAGCTATACAACGGTTAAACCGAGCATAGCGCCAAACGGGTCTTCCGCAAACGCACTTATATGGCCATTTTGAAAATGCGATTTTGCTAGCTAGCGCAAAGAGGGAGCTAACATGGCCGAAAAATGGGTCGACTGAAAATGTAGCTAACTACATGTAGCTAACTAAGGCCGACTCCGGGTAGTGAGCGGTACACCAGGCTCTAAAGCCGCTTACATACAATTAACGCAAAATAAATTATATATTTAAAAAAAAAAAAATCACAGATCACTGCACAAAAATTGCCTAGCTAGATAAATGCTAATACCCTACGCCATTTTAAAATAAACACATGCTTACATATAGGAACTTCTTATTTTACGACCTAGCAGCAACACTACAACCTCAACTGCGTTTTATGTTCAAAATAAGGTGAAAATTAATACTTACCTTTGCCAGTTTGACCATGGTTATTGAAAAGATAAGGAATATGCGTCCAAAAAGTAGTATAAAAGGAAGACGCTTAGCAACCTACACGTGGGCCTGACCGCTCTAAGGGGCGCTCTAAGAAGAAAGACTGCTTTGCAGCCACACGACCGTCTTACTTCCCTCGCCTGCGTGTTCAGTGACTCTCCGCCTACGCGCATGCTCCGTCCAATCACAGGACTTCGATTAGCATAAAACCCCCGCCTTCAATCTGCATGCATGCAGGGAAAGGAGGAGCCCATTGCTTTGAACGGCGCACCTCACTGCGCCCGCAAGCTCCTTCTAGCCAATAACACGAGGTCTATTTGCATAATGGCTACTCGCAGGAAAGGAGCGAATTAGGTTTTTGAATGATAACTTAATATTTGGTAAGAGTTGCGTGTGCTTTCTGGTGTTAAATGTATTTTTTCCTCTAGTTCAGTTTGTGACTTGATTCAAGTTTCGACAGTATGCATTCTGGCAGATTAAGACGGCATCTTGTTGATGTTTATGGACAGAGTTACTGCATTCTTACTGCAATGAAAACTGTAAACTAGTAATTATTAGTAATGATTGACTTATAAAAATGATCAAAAGAAAATTATAAGATTATTGTTTCCCTCTAAACGTTTGTTGAAGTTAAACCTGAAGCTGCGGGTAGTCCCCAGGCATTTATGCAACCACGTGGTCGGTTATACACGTGCAAAAAGCATGGGGACTCCATTTAAAATAATCACGCCTTCGCTGGTTTTTGACCACGCCGAGTTCTTACGGTAAATGATGTGCTTAAGCGTAACAGTTCAGTTGTCTTTTTAAACTTGTGAAACATCTAGGTTTTGAAGACGAGTTTTGAAGTGATTTAGTGAAGATAGTACACAAATACTATTAAGGTGGCCTTTGTAACACACAAAAGCACCCTCCCACTACTGTCAATAGTACCCCTGTTTTCAGTACGCTTATGTTTTTGAGAAACTAGGCCTATTCGGTAGAAGCTTGAGTTTTTGGAGCTGTGTAAAGCAAGTCTGTGCCTCTGCAGCATGTGGTTCAACCTACTGCAAATCTAATCTCTTCCTGCTCTCAGTTTTCCATATCTCATGTGCTGCTCATAGCCTGGAAAATAGCCTGAGAATAGCTAGATTTTAGAAATAGGCTAGGGGAAGTGTTAGGGTCCCTTATAACCATTGATAGTGTGTTTTTTGTATTGGCTTCAAAGCAGTTGAACCTGTGACAGTTGGCGGTAGTTTATCATATTTAATTGAATCCAAGTGTCAAGAAACCACCCATGCTTCTATCCGTCGTCCAAAGCTATGTGTCTAATGCAGGGTCACTGGGCACTTGGAGCCTATAGCAGAGATACACCAATTTTTTTTTCCAGAAACATACATTTATTGGGTGTAGTTATTTAAAAGTCCTCACCAAGATTTTGAAAAAGAAAAAATGTTTAAAAAATAAACGTGTGTTATTGTCATGAATAATACTTTGAACAAAAACACAACTAAATATATTGAGGTTTTAATAAATAATAATCAAATGTATTGTGTATGTATCAAACACCGGTGCTGTGGACAGGGGAGTTGCAGTGTGCCCTCTGGTGGAAAAACTACGTAACAACAACACACTTGGTTGTAGGATCCGTCTCCCTGTTTTATTGAAAGTGTTTATTGGCCGTTATAAACATCAATGCCAATTTATTTGCAACTATCTTATATCAGCCAATAATATCGGCAGGCCAATTAATTGATTGGCCTATATTAAAATGGCATGCATATTGCACACGATACCTTTTTTGAAGGTAACATTACTGTAAAGATTCTTAACGTTGTTAGGGATTTAAGTAGCTAACTTGCCCAAATTTTATTGTAAATATTAGCTTCCTTGTTCTTCTTTCTCATTTTGTCTTATATGCTGCTGCTGGGGGAGAAAAAACATCGCTTCAGAGTGTTGCTAGGTTCACACTTTTGTTTAACGTAAGATACAATTAAGGATCCGACAGCGTCAGGCAGTGTTGTAGACAAGTCGGGGTTATGGGCATTAAAGGCTCAAAGGTCCAGCAGTGCCATCACTGTCAATCATGGCCATAGACCCCGGACTCACAAATTCACACGTATTCCTGAACTTATGAGGGCATTAAGCTACATGACTGAGAGTTGTGGTGTTTCAGCATAACTCAGACAGACCGTTTTTGTCCAAAGATGCTTCCCCATGAATAGCATTTTAATTTTGATTATGAGTTTGGCTTTCAATGATAATCAAAACAAAATAAGCAAAATAAAGGTATTATTGTACCGTATTTTGTTTCTCAGTGATGCCCCCGCTTTGTGTTGTTATAAATCCAGCCACCCCTTTCCAGCCCCATCTTTATTTGATTCTCAGTTGAATTATATTTAGAGCACATGCAGCACATTTCCAGAGTCAATGAGTAATTGTGTTATACAATTTTGATCTCAATATTGACCCTCGTGATTATGATTTTTGCCATAATCCAGTAGCCCTGACACGTCAGATTCTTCAGAATAATGTCATTATAATCTGATCCGTGTTAAGCATACCCTTTGAGCATGATACAAGTGATATTTAACTGAGAAAGCACTGTTACATTCGTTTTTTTTTTCAGGAAAACACTGGATTTCTCTGTTGGAGAAGTTGATAAAAGTTGCAATAAAATAAGTGTAAGTACCAGATAAGCACTCTTGAAACTTCTATACTTAATTCTAGTTCTTTTTTCCAGGCTTTTGGGGATTTCCTGTTGGGGTTGTTTTTAAACGTGTTTAAAGAAACTGCACCAAATGTATGGTTTCATTAATTCCTGCTTGTTTTTCTCCACTTGAAGTTTCCACTGATTTCCTCAAGCAGTATACTTCAGCGCAGTAGGTGGCAGTGTGCACTTATTACTGTAGGTTCTAATCAGTTCATTTTCAGAAGTCATGGTGACACTATTGCCTTCTGGGATTGGTCTGGAGTTTCACATTATGTAACAGTTCTTGCAATCTTAATTAAAAAGATAGTGACTAAGTACTTGGAATGAACATTGGAATGAAGATTTTGGTTTTTCCTTTTCCTGTGCTTGGTTGTATGAATATTTTAGTTGAATGTTATATATATATATATATTCAATAAGAATAGCACATTGGTTATGATCTTTCTGGAATCAGCTATAAAATGCAGCCTATTAGCTTGTTTGCCCACCTGAGAAATAACAGGACTGACACACACGGCATCAGGACGGCTTTTGAAAAAACATTAGTGGTGCTGTTATAGTTCCTGGGGGGCAGTACAGTCGATAATCAGCATCAGCACTTGTGTATGGCTTTGAGGATAAAACAGGAATTTATCCATTTCAGTGTGCTCTCAGAAAAAATGAAAACAATCTAGATCTTCTTGATAAAACAGAACTAAAACGTAAAATCAATGCATGCTCTAGCCATTAACAATATCGAAATAGTGTGTTAGATTAACAGGCAAGGGTGGAGATTTTCACGGCACTTTGTATGCGAGTCATTATTCCATGTATATGCTCACACATTTATGGCTCTACTGCTTCACGATGAAATGTCAGCTCTCACTCTGGGTCTTCATATGGGAGGGTTGCATGTGACGTCACACTATACCATACCATCCACCTGAAGCATTGGCTGTCATATGCCATATCGGTGCATAGTTTCTCATCTAGCTCATGATTCACCACGTGTACTGCGTGCACTCTTTGCAAAGGGTGTCTGGAGGGCTGTTGGCTGCAAAACAGGGTTTGTAAAAAAGGTAAAGCATCCTTTTTCATTCCCAAAATAATGATAAATAGCCATGCAGAGAAGTTATATGAAGTTTTACCTAGCGAGTGTTTACACATCTCAAGAGAGCATCTCACTAAGAACCTAAACAGCACCAGAGTTTGTGGAGGTCACTTTGTAAATGGTAAGAATAGCACTAAAATTAATAGTCTTTCTATGTGTTTATTTCCGCAGAACAGTACTGGACTTCGTTTGCTGGTGATCATCGGCTTAGTCCTTGTTAGCATGCTAATGCTACTACTTCTCATGATCCTCATGTTAACTGACAGTGGACACTCACAACCATTTTGCTTTTAATGTGTACAGGTCACATCCAGTAATATCCGTGTTCTCTTCATGATGCTTATCGTTTGTTTCATTTTGTGTATTTTACTTTTATGGAATGTTTTGTACATTATTTTACGTCACCATATGCAGTGCACTGAACATGAGTGGTGTGTGAATAAAGCAGCCTATGACTTGTCTTGCTTGCATTCACTTGCTGGGAGTTCTTACCATATGTGACAATGCACTAATATGGAGGTGCAAGGTCATTGCGCAATACCATTGCAACCCTCCAGTATGGAAGCAAAGCGAGCGTATGCAGCTGCACAGGTGGGAGGAAGCTGAGTATGAAGTATTAGAAATGATGCTGATGGAAAAAAACTTTTAAAATGAGTAGGATAGGAAGGGACTACAGCTTCAGAAGTGTGAATTAAAATGCCTGCAGGCTGAATGGGAATTGGTGACTGTTCATGGCAGGTTCGATATTTATGATATAGACTGGCGGTACTTGCTCCACCCCCCGAGGTGGTTCCTGTGCCCGGGGTGGTTCCTGGTCCAGCGCCCATGGAGCTTTTGCTTCAAGGTGGCCCAGCTCAGCCCTGTCTGCCTCCGGCTGTCTCAGCCATACCTATTCCCGGATGAACACCTTACTGAGCCTCCTATGGTGGCAAGAAGGCCCTACTGGAGCTTCCAGTTCAGGCGGAGTCCCCCTATCTGGCCCCTATCTCCGGCTCTCTGAGGCGGGTGCAAAGCAAGAGACAGGAGCAGACCGGCACTGGAGGAGGCCTTCCAGCAGAGGTGAGAGCTGGAGCAGAGGTGGGAGATCTTGAGCTGGTGGAGGGCTACCATCTTGATGTGGAGATGGAGCTTGAGGTGCTGCCACTCGACCCCAAGGCTCCAAGGGGCCCAGAGGAGCTCCCCCAGGGTCCCTGCCTGCAGCCAGAGGCATTGGAGCATTTTCCACGAACCCAGGTGAGACAGCTGCGGTACCTAACACTGGTTGATCTAGGTGGTCTCTCTGCTGCTTGATCCCTGGCACCGCCGATCAGCACCAAGCTCACTGAGGAACCCAGCAACTTTGCCCTCTATGGCCCTCTGTGAGTTCCTGCCGCAGGAGACAGACTGAGGCCCAGCCCAGGTTATGCCCAGCTCGTCCGATCCTCCTGTGTCTTGTTCAATGTAGTCTGGTATATTTAAGAGCTTCCTTGTTCATCTTCCCCCAGTCCTGTCATTGACGTTGCTACCTGCTTTGCCCCATGTGTCTTGCAGTTTCCCCAATAAATCCCTCATTTTCCAGACTCCCTGGACTCCCGCTCCTCTGTCCCCACTCGGTGCCCATCTGTTGGGTAACATCTTCAATGTTTGTTTGAACAAAAGAACTCATGGTTCGGGACAAAACTCATTTTTAGGTGCATAGTTCAATGCAATTTTAGTAAAACAGGGAAAACATACAGTAATTTGTATTCAAATTATTCATTATTGAAATTGCAAAAAAATGTGATTAGGAACAATTATAGACCAATGACAATGTGTCTGACAATGACATGTCCCAATAGCAAAACTTAAGGGACATTTATTTGTGCATTGTAAAAAGGAATATATACAATAATTTAAAAATAAGAGCATAATAATGATGAACTGAATCCTAGCTGTGTTCTCTACTACGGAGTATGGTGAAATATCGATAGCAATAAGCACTCCTGCAGGCATAATTGTATTCCCCAGACTTCGAGCAATATAATACATACAGTTTGAGCACCAGTCCGTCGCCACCACAGGCGCTTTGTTGGTGATGACGATAACTCAAAAACCTTTTTGTTAGGCATGACCCTTAGATACTTATATGCCTCACCAGTAGATGGCACTGTAATCTCTATTTAGTATAAGTTCTGCGTAACTATAGTAAAAGGAACCGAATAAGAGACGCTGATTTTGTGCTTAAAAACACCGATGTCGGCTGCGTTATTGAACGCCTCCACGAAACCTTACCAAAGGCCCCCAAAGTAAACCATACTTTTGGCCAACTTTGAAGAAAAAAAATCTTTTTTTAAACCGATCTTCCCAAAGTCGAAGCAGTGCCACATGGTGATATAAAAAAGGGCAGTTTTGAAACTTTTCACTGTTTAGTGGCAGCAAAGAGAAGGGTGAATGCAGACATGTGACTTAAATTTGTGAATGTGATAAGTCAGTAGGTATTGATGGACCTTATTACTGCCATACAACAAACATATTGATGAAGATCTATAGCTAGTTTAATTTTCAGAACAAAATTGCCTCACAAAAGAAGCAGTAACGCTGTGTATGAGTGTAGAAGACACTTGGTCTTGTGAACACAGTATCTGTAAAAGCATTGTACAGTCGGCCCTCATTTATCGCAGTTAATCAGTTCCAGACTCTACAGCGATAAGTGAATTTCCTCGAAGTTGGATTATTTATTTATAAATCGAATATTTTCGTAGTTAGAGCATAGAAAACCTGTTTACGACCTTCTAAACATTATTAGAGCCCTCTAGACATGAAATAATACCCTTTAGTCACCATTACTGTTATGATTGGTGGACACGGAAGCAGGACTGGGGAGATGAGGAATTAGGATCGAAGGGTTTATTTGGAATCACTCCAAATGCAGGACACAGGAACATGTAACGTCAAAACGTCAATGACAGACCCGGGGTTATAGACGCTGATGTGGACTTAAATACACCGGACGAATCAAATTGACAGAAAACAACTGGTCACAATCGGGGTTGCACACGTGGTTAATAAGGGGGCGTGGCACACAAGAGGATCGTACTGGCAGTACGTCATAACAATTACACTCGTATTACCCAATATATTAGACAAAATAAGAGAAAATAAGACATATTAGACGTTACAAATATCATATTATTATTATTATTGCACATTTAATTACAAAGAGCAAAGATGCTTCTGATGCGTAGCGATGTATCATTTTCACTGTCTCCATCAACTTTTTAATGAGTATACAAAAAACCGTGATATAGTGAAGTCGAAGCGCGAAGAGGAGAGGGACGTCTGTACAGATCTTTTTCAGACTTTCCATGGACATTGAAGGGGTGACAAACTGGAAGGTCTCAAATCTTGAGATGTATAGCCTCAAACCTGAAGCAGGCCCACTCGAGTGATAGCTAGACATAGCTTCAGATATTTAATCCCGTTAGAGCTATAATTCAATAAATATTTGACAGATCCTTTTTCAACTTTTGCAGACATCTTGAAGGGGTGAACATTTGAATCTTATGAAATATTGACAGAAATCGCACCAAACCTGTAGCAGCACCATATAATTATAGCAAAAAATGGCCAGATCAGACACTTTTCAACATGATAACTCAAAAATCATTGGGTCAATAGTGTCCAAACTATGTACATTGTTAGGATGAATTTGGCACAGAAATGGGGCTTCACTCCTACTTGTATGGTTGTCAGAGTGCTGGACCACAATAAAGAAATCGATCAAGTTAACAAAAAGAGACCACCATACAAACAAACTGTTTAAGGTAAGAGGGAGAATCATGTTTATCCACATTTGTTGTATACTTACTGTCATGCCTGTGTGGGATACTTTATATTGGAAAGACTAAACGACATAAAAACCAAAATACTTGCGCACAAAGCGTTATTTGCAATAGGAATGAATCGTGTCTCGTAGCTCCACGTTTTAACACAGTGGGACACAACTGTAATGTCTTAGGTTTCTTCGGTCTGGAGACCTATAGTCCCTAGAGGGGGCGATCGAAAAAGCCCTCTTATAAAAGAAGCTTGATATTTTTTTGCTTTAAATACATTCGTACTAGACAACATGAATGATGATTTCTCTTTAACCTTTTTTATGATAGTTTTTTTTTTTTAAATATTACCGATGGCTTTGCTATACTTTTCATACAATATGCTGTTACACCATGTTTTTGGGGTGTAGCCTGGTGATGTCCTTGTGATGTTCATTACACCTCTTGTGTTATCAATAGTTGTTTTGCAGGAATGTGTCTATGTAAATAGGAACATGGTCTGTATCACACTGAGGAAGACATCAGTATCTTCATTATGTGTTACACTATTTGAAAGCAAAACCTATTCAGCCCTCATGTAAGTAAACAAAGAACTTATATAAAACTTCCAAAACCCGAAAAAAATCCATAGATATTCACTCAAAAAACATATCCGGTGGATTGAGTGAGCTTTGGAAACTTGCTCTTCAGTTTTAGGTAGCTTTTCATCAGGGAATTCCTCTACATAGACACAAGGAAGCTGATAACTCTCACAGGGATCTTAACTATTTTGAGATAATGTATTTCTTGGGTTTGCTATTTGCAAGGGAAACTTTACTGATGTATAAAGGCAGGTTCACCAACGGAATGAAGCCACACTAAATAGGTAGACAGTGTGTAAACTTAAATGCAGAGCCTCCTTCCTGAGGCTCCTATGCGTGTGAAGGGCTGCTGTTTGTGCATCACGGTCTTCTTTAGGGGCTTTGCTTTACAGGGCTACATCTAGGATACTGACCTGAGGGTATTTTTTTCCACTAAAGATTCTACAGATCTGTGATTATACTTTTTATACATAAATAGTGAAGGAATTTTATCTGAACATAATTAAATGTGAAGATACATTAAAGATTCATTAAATCAGAAAATACAGATGAGCAGTCAGAGGGGGTCACAGTAATGTTGTATTCCCTGAAATGCTGCTGTCTGTGGGGGCTTTACCCAATGCCCAACCGTGCAGCTCTCCATGACACACGTGTGGCATATAGGACCCCAATGGGCCACAGTAATTAGCCAAAACAAGATATTCGGCTGAATGAAGAGAAGTTATGGAGGTGTCCTGGTGGTCAGTTTAAGCCAGTTGACAGAATTAGATCACATTTTGATCATATTATATTAGATATCATATTAGATCACATTTTTTAGGCAGTAATATTTTGTAGAATAAGTTGTATGTCATACAAACAAGTAAGAAGAAAAAAGCCTGTTTTTCCAAAAGGAAAAAAATGCCAAAAACCATTGAGAAAAGTAGCCTTTACTGTACATCCCATTAGTCCAAAAAAAATCACTGTTCATTTGACAAGTAATGAACTAGTAGTTATTAGAAATAATCCATAGTTAGTAGATAATTCCCAATGAGACCTGCAATACTCAATAGT
>JAODKE010000035.1:10564232-10590901 GCA_026779605.1 Mormyrus hasselquistii | reverse complement strand
CCCCTTTTTCCCCCACCCTCTCCACCCCCCCCCCCCCCCCCCCCCACACACACACACACACACAGACAAACACTTTACCTGCATCTGACGGAACACGCTTTACTTTTACATTAAATCAATTGTTTTCACAATAAATATCAAGCAAAATAAGTTCTTTAGTCTACAAAATACACAAGGAGCAGGTCTTTTTTGTCATAGGCGGTCGTGTCTCATTTGCCGTTTCTTTTTTTGGTATGCGGTCATACACTTATTACAAACTTAACTACAACTTACAAAAATCGTAATAAAACAAAGTTTCCACGAATACGTAGGCCTATTTAATGGTTTTGGTTAGACCGCCGTGGCACATCAGAGCGGAATAGTATACAGAGTCAGGGAGGCAAATATCAGTACAGCCTTGCCAATGCGATTGGGGAATAGGAAAAACTACAATAATTTACACTTAAACGAGTATAAGGTAAAATCAGCAAAGTTCCAGATTTTGTGCTTGTATTGTGAAATTCTTATTCAGTGTCAATACTATGCACATTTGCCGCAAAAAACAGTTAAAAATCACGCAGAGGGTTATCGGACGCGGCTTTTGTACAAAATGTTAATATTTTGGTTTTGTAATAAATTGTTGCCACCTTTAAAATACATATCGCAACTTGCTTTGAGTTGTGTGGAAATTAAAAGTCTGATAGCGTTTTAATGCTATTTGCCTTTTGCAGACATTGTTGATTTTTTAATCAAACGAATCTATTGATTGTCTGACATGTCTGTGGATAAACTGTGGATAAAAAACAGCAATATACCGTTCTGAAAATTCGTCTTTGGAAAAGACCTCACTGAGTCTTATGCGAAATATATCTCAGCGACACAAAATATAGTTCTGAATTCTAATTTCTTAACAAATGTCGGGTAGCATTTCTGACAAATAAAATATATTAATTTGACAATTAATCGATATCAATTAATTATCAAAGTACACAGTTAATCATTTTAAAAGACAATATCGGTAAATAATTACAGCCGTGATATACAGTATACGTATCATGTGTTCAATATCTGGCATATTGGATATTTGGCGACGGCAATGTGAAATGATTGTCTGCTTCCATTTTCCTAGGATTAATGGGCGTCTAGTTAATGTTTCAGCATAATATATTACCATTACTTTCTATGGAATCATGTTTTGTGTTGCTATTATTGCTTTACATATGTTCGGTACAGTGGGTAATTATCACATAATGACAATACATATGCCTATTTAAACATATACACTAATATGTATAAATATATTCTATTCATGTATACAATAAAATGCATATATTTGTATTTATTATTTGAACAATATTAAACTGTAATTAATTTCCAATCCATTAATTTTGGAGGAAAACAAAACACCGTTTACTCGACCAAAACATCTTCGAATTAATGTAGCGATGCAGTCAAAGCGTGGGGTGCGAGGTTCAGGGGGAGACCGCGTTGGGGTTGCGGGTCTCGTCCCCTTCCTGATTGTGTGGAGTTTTCTTGATTATTCCTCCGGGTGTCCTGCGTTCCTCCTGCAGACCAAAGGCATGTGTTTAGCGTGTACACCTGTCCTATATTGCCCAAGATAAGCTCCTGTCCTCCCGTGACCCTATCAGGAGGATGGATGGAAGATCTCCTAGGGGAAGCCGCATGTTATAATAAAGGGCGTAGATTTGGGTATGGACGGTAGGGACATGTCCGTACCAATATTGTGGGAGTATCATGTGTGTTTTGGGCGGTGGGCGGTTCGGGACTGATTTATTCCCCACCGAGGTTGAAAGAAAGTCTACGCCCTTGGTTTTAATTAAACTGTGAAATTACATCGATGTGTGCATCAATGATATTTGTTACTTTATGAAACTGTTTTGCCAGAGAAAGTTTTGTTCATTATTAAGTGATTTGCATATATATCAGATTTTACAGAGACGAATAGACGATATAATGCCGAACATGTTGCGCTAAGGAAATAAAGAGATCGACTGATATCCGGTGGTTAAGTTCAACGCGTACAGCCATGGATAACGACGTACCGCAAAGCCGGCTAACGGTGAAATGGACGCTCTTTTTTACATTTGGTTTAAAGGCAAATATCAGTCAAATGGGGGCGAATACCTTGGTGAAAATATTTATCTTCGGAACACGAATTTTTTGGTGATTTCTGCGTTAGCTACTGTCAATTTATAGAAATGAACGTGTTACTATGTCACTAAACATCTCACAGGGCTGAGGTTTACTTTCAGATGGAGTCTGCTTTTTTGGTCTTAGCATAATGTTTGTTTAGAGGGAAATTCTCCTCTAATGGACGCCTGGACCTGGCATACCTGTTTGCTGCTCCCATGTTACACATCTACATACTGTACCATAATTATATTGTATTTATATTTTTCTTGTATTTGGTCAAAGTTGTTATACATTTGAACAGATGTGGCACAATGAAATCGCTGGTGTTGCAGACCTGCAGAAGTTAGGAAACACTACTGTGGCTGATGAAGCCCCCTGTGTCGTTTTATTTTAAGAGGATGATGACATTGAAGTAAGCGGACCTGCCTGACACCCGACACCTATAGCTTGCAATGATGAAACAAATCTGACATCTCACCTTGCCCACCGTGAACTGACAGACTAATGGGATCTGACGCGGTTTGAACAATGCATGTCCTTTTCAATGGAAGCCAGCACACGCGGCGCTCACTAGAAACCAGAGCGAAGCCCGATTGGGTCAGATACTGCCGACGGTAGTGATTTAAGACACCGCTGAGCAGCGGAGGCGGATGAACTCGATTTAGGCGTATGCTAAATGGTAGAGGAATAATTATGTGATTGCCAGACAACAGCTCACTGTGGAAAAAGGAGGTTTCATTCTCCGATTGAGTAGTGGAGGGTGAATGATCCTTTGTTGGACGATGGTGTGAAGAGCTTAGCAATCAGTATGGCCAGCGTGCCTGTCCAGGGCCAGCGAAGGGGGTCATGGCCTATTAAACACAGGGAGCAGAATGAGAGGAGATGCGTCAATGTGGGGCGGTCAGCGGGTGCCTTTCCGGGCGATGGCGTGACGTCCAGTTGCTCTGGAGAAGCGGGGTGGGCTTAAAGGGGGGGTTGGGGGCTCATATTTAATGTGGTGCTTTTGCGGTGACATTATTGTTTGTGTTTTCGGGGAAAGGGTCACCTTTAATTCTTCTTTGGAAAAGAGCTTCAGCAGAGTAATGTCCCAATAACATAAAACGACAAACAATGCCTGCCGACACCAGAGGAAAACGCAGACAGACTGCAGCTCTAAGAGCTCTTTCAGTAACTCCGTGAGTCCTGTGTCTCTGCCTCTGCTCTCATGGTTACACGAGTGCTGATTAATGTCAGTTTCCCGTAAAACCTAACAGGTACCGGGCAGAAAAATAAATATATCAAAAGTCGTCCAGTGCATGCTGTACAGCAGCGGGATGCATCCCACGTCTTTCACAGATATAATCTTTTATAATAATGTGATAATTATAGACCTTTGAGAAGTACATGCTTGTTACCTGGGATCTGAGCTCCAAATACCACATTATTCCAACTGACACCACAAGTATTTCAATGGCATATGTGGTATAACAGTTCTCATCTTATCTAGCAAGTAATAACGGTAAAACACTTACGCACAACTGTATACATGATGAGAATGGAAGGCAGCATGTACCCATGGTCAACACAGTGATTTCACCTTCCAGGGCACATCCAGTTGCACTGGATGTACCAGGCACTGGAGATCTTGTATGACATGGCAGTTCATCACAGGCAGTTTGCCCTACTGTTCCAAGCCAGGACAGAAACATGGGGAAACATCCAAAGTCAAACACAGCTGACCAGTGGCAGTAGGCAATTTCAACTGGAAGGGGGGTGGAGGGCAGACTGGGGCCAGTTGTTCAGTTAGGGGGGGGGGGCATATTCTTTTGACCATAATATCCTCCCAGCATTACTTAGAATGCCAACATTAAGAGGCAAATGACAAATTTATGGCAAATGACAAATGAAAAATTATTTGTGCAGTGCTTTGCAGTCTCATTTCACAATTTTTACAAGCATGTAACTCATTCTTATTTCTGGTTTAGACTGTCTTTCTTCCACAAGCTTGATCACTTCTTCTCACTGATCATTGTTTAACCTCTACTTTCCCAACCCAGCAGACCTGCATTAAGAGTCCGTCAAGCAAATGTGCCCACTTTGTGTTTCGCCTGTAGCACGAGCACAAAATATATAAATGTGAACACACACATATATATGCAAATAATAATAACAATAATTTATTTCAGACTCAAGTAGCATATGGATATACATATTTGGTTGGGGGGGTGGGGGGTTTGTTGGGGCATGCGTGTTGTCACAGGGGCACTGGTCCCCACTATGGTGTAGCCTACGCAATCACACGGATATCGACAGCGTAGATTCTACGCAGAGGTATAAATCCTTTATCTGTATTTTTCTGAAAACCATCAATACAAAAAGTGATTTATTGCTTCAAGAAAAAAATAAATAAAATCCAAGAAAAGGAGTTGAAATTGAAAAGTAGATGGCAAGATTGTCATTTTATAAAATTGTTCCAGTTTTATGGAAAAAGATAAATATTGATAGAACGGTAATGGTGTAGTAGTGTGCGTGTAACTCTCAGACATCCCCCTAAAAGCTCAACTTTTGCTGAACCTCATTGGACCTTCAAAAATGAAAAATGAAACCAGACAGCTTTTATTAAATGAAAAATTACTTATTAAAGAAAAAGGTATTTATTATTGTGAAATCAGCCTATTGGTGAGCCAACATGCCATATAAACAGGCAGTGTCTTCCGCACTTATCAGCTTCATTCCGGCAATGGAAATATCGATGCGGTGCCATATTGGAATTTGGCTGGACTAATGATTCATAAAGCTGGCACAAGAGTAACGATTCAAAGCGACACTCCACTATTATTTTTCACATTTACAAAAGGTGCAGTCAGTCACGTGTGGATTGTTTTTACAACTGATATTTTTAAAAAAGCTGCTGATATTTGTATGTGGTCAATGATTGTCAGGACCGTGCATGAATAGTCCATCCTGAGATCAAGGACAACCTTACTATAGATGAATGGCAAATTGATTGTCCAGTGCATATCTGCTGCTTCCTACCTGAGTACACGAACAATCGCTGACTAACTAGGGGAAGTATTTCAGTAAATATATATAAGTTTTTGTTGTAAATGTTGCAAGATCCAAATATGGATTTTCTTTTGTTGATGCTGCACAAAGTACGCCTGCCATCAGGGTAAATCTCGGCTAATTTTGGCTCCGTACGTGTGTTTAACTAGTAGGGAGAGCAGATTGGAGGAGATTTACTCAGGTTTAACTCGCCTCGGAAAATCCTACTCAGACTCCGACATGGTGGTGGACACGTTCTCATGAGACTGACTTGTTCCATCTGAATACCTTATGAGCAACTGCGTAATGTAGTAAAACACACTTGTATTTATTAAGTTAAAGACATTTTGTTGTACTATAAGTGCTGGATAACAAGTGTTTCTGTTTTTCTTTTTGTGCGTGGTTAATGATATGACGGCTTTTTCCCAGTGACATCATAAGGAATATTAGGGGCCTTTTGAAATCAAAAGCGCAAAATGTTACATGCGGAATTTTTTTATGAGCTTTGTAGCTTTCTTGTGGCGGGGAAGCAGAAACGCGCTGGCTCGTGCGTAGATCCTGCAGCTGATCAACCCGGCGTGAGGAAGGGTCACCAGCAGAGGGACTGCCCACCTCTTCATGGATTTCTGTTGCAACGAGCATTGCCCGCCTTCACTACTTGGGGTTAGAGCAAGGCAAACTACAAAACTGTTATGGTCCTATAAATAACTGTTTTATTACGCTGGGATTTTATAGCGTTTCAGAAAGCAGATCTCTGAATGGTTTTGCATGTGGGATCAGACAGTGTCTGTTTTTCTGACTGGGCAGCAGGGCCGACGTGAGGGACCAGGCAGGTGAGTCTAACGATCTTGGAACCTCCTTTGATAATTAGCGGAGCTCTCATCTTCGGTCTCATCCCATTGTTGTGACTGAAGCAGTGTTTACCATAATGGTTCTCCGAGGATGTTTCAGCACATTTTTCCTGGGAGGGACGTCCTTACATGCAGCAGGTAGGTCCAGGCCAAATGAGGTGGGCAGTCTGTGCACGGGGGTCTGCTTCTCGGGGTATCGCAGTCTGTGCCGCTACCATGTCACCTCACCTTTCCCTCCAATCAGCTGCGATCCTCTTCAGAGTGGCCACAGACAATATGTTACTGTTCACACGAGAGCCAGTCTGTTCCTAAAGGATCTATGTACTGAATTTCAGATACACATTGTTTACTATCAGATATCCAAGGAAGGTGGCGCCTGTCAAGTCACAGCTTTAAAGCCTGTCGCCCTCACCTCAGCAATGTTTTACTGCTCAGGAAACTGTAACTTTGCATAAACTCACTGAGCATTTGTAGTGCTGTATAGACACTTACCAGGCAAATAAAAATGCCAGTTTTACAATGTCATGCAACAAACTAAAATGCACGAACATCTAATTGTGCGTGCACTGTAAATAGACCATAAATCCATCAAAGGTGAAATAACAATGAGAGAATGATTTATGTCAAATAACCACGTGTCATACTTATAACTGTTATTTTCTATTTCCAGTATGTCTCATCCCAAAAACTGGAATACACCCTTAAAATAGAATCGACTATAAAGTAAATCTTGATTTTATTGTAAATCTGTGTTCTTGGAAAGGTATTGTTCATTTGTATAGCTTAAAGAAAAGTTTAACTAATTTGGAAATGACTGATCAGGAGTTTCACAGTGTTAGGCAAGTCCCAACATGGGGCTGCGATGCACAGGCGATGCAGAGCCGTCAGTTTGCTGGAGAAGCGTATCTTTGGAGTGCGGGGAGGCAGACGGAGAGAAGGAGAACAGGACGACGCCACAAAGACGCCGTGGCTGGGTAACAACTCACATAGTCACACTGGTACTATCCTACTGTGCTCCTTGCCAAACGCTACTGTGTATCATCTTTTAGTTGCATCATTTTATTATTATTAAAATAGCATTCTGCTGCTCTTTTCCAAAGTGATTTACATAGCTGGCATAGTTTTTAAAGAAGCGATCCAAGTGGAGTTCAAATGTGTAACAATGCGGCTCCTCCCAGGCCTTGAACGAGCAACGTCCTGCTATATATATACAGATGTTAGTTAACAGAAGTTTCCAGCCATTCGACAGTCTATCAAAGCGCCCTTTGAAATTTTCACAGCATTACCACAAATTATTGGTTGTCACAGTATACTTTTTTATTAATTTTTTTTTTTTTGGTTTGGCATTTGGCCTAGCTTTAAGATTTTGTTTTTATTCGTATCCTAAAATCATGAGGAAAAGCAGTTTTAAAGGTCTGGGTGACATAAGCCCATGTAAAAAAAAAAAATAAATATATAACAGGCATGGGAAAAAGAGAGAGAACTTGTTTAAGGGGTCGGCCAAGTTATTTTAAGGCTGTGTGATGATGAGGAACTGCATCCATCACTTTATATCCCAATCTGATCGTCCTCATGTAGAAAGACTTGGGCATCAGGCTAACGATAAATTTGACAAGACGCATGTATCCAACCTATCTAGGAAGAATTATTCATTACATCATTATTTGTGAATGATTAGCAGCTTCAACACCAAACAATTTATGCGTGTCCGCTGCATACATGATAGTTTACTTCATGAAATCACATACGTTTCCATGTTCCTTATGAGAACGAACACAATTTTGACCTGGTGTGATATTACAGCTCCCTTGGTATTGAATCAATAATCACTGCTGCAATATATCCATCCATCCATCCATCCCCTTCATCCATTGCATCAATCCATGAATGGCTATTACTATTACTAGAACTTACTAAAAACTTTCTTGCAGCAAGACTTAAAACTGACAATTATTGTAAAGAAAGTTAATAAAAATTGCATTCACTATTCACACAAAAGAGCAAACCAATTCTGCTCTAACAAAGGCAAGCCACAGTAAGTACGCTGACACCAAACCTGAGGAAAGGGCTCTTTTGGTTTTTGCGTGGATTTTGTAGTTACTGTAATTTTCACACACAGTTTTCTTCAAAACCAATTTTTTGTCACAAATTAAAACAGGGCATAACTAAGTTAATTTTGATAAAATATGCAGTTACAGTGTTTTTGCCTTTGTATGGCAGAATACGCAAAATGTTTGTGGGTCTGAATCAGTGAGATACTATTATCCCTGAAAAAAAGTGGACACATAAACAACGTTAAGGTAATGTATTTAGAGCATACATTCAGGGACAGTATGCCACATTACACAGAGCTTGATTCAGATCCAATCATTTCACAGGGTCCATAAATCCACGTTTGTCGTCATGTCTGAAAAGTGCAAACTTTACAAAGTGATGTAACTCACATCCTCCTAAACTAGAAATCCAGAAGCACACATGGTTTGTGAGTCGCGTGAACCTCATCCTTAGACAACACAGGCTAAGAATGCACATAATAAACGGAATTCAAAGGGTTAATGACTTTCCTCAAGTTGTTATGGTGCTTTTACGGCCCCTTTTCTCATTTTGCATGAATTAAGTCCCTGCATTTGAAGATGAAAAGCTTCTATGAAATCTTCATTCCTGCCTCACTGTAAATGGAAAACGAACAAAGAAGTCAATAGGCTGCATGAGAATTATACCTTTGAAATATGTCTGTGTAACTTATATCTCTTTCTTCTGTTAGAGTAATGTATCCCTTTGAGCACTGCAAAAAATCTAGATCTTAATAAACCTATATTATATATTTGAAAATTTTACAGCTTATTACACCACAAAATATCTGTAAAGTACATTGTGACAAATCCAACTCAGAATAAAAAGTCTTTATTGAATAGCAGTATTTGCCATTATTACTTAATTATAGCAGCTAAAGTTTGTTTAAAAGATTTACTGTGTGAACTGGGTGGCTGCATAAACTCTAAAGCAAGGAGTAGGGTTAGCCGTACAAGGATCACAAGAGACAGAGATGTGATGGAGATACCTGCATTCCAACTCTTACTGGGAATTCTGGTCACTGAAGGAAAGCTGATGGAACGCAGAAGGGAACAGTCTGATGCTGAGTGCCATTCACAGACCCGGCGTTCTTGGACGTGACCTAGACAAGGTACCGTCAAGCAGATGTGATAGAACATGCTGATCAGAGCTACCTATTGATCAGAGTTACCAGTTCCCCGAGTCTTAACGATCTTCAGGCCTGTCCTAGCATAACAGGATTAAGAAAATAACGCATTAAAATTAAATTATTCTCTTTATTCCACTGCAGTATAACACAGACTACATCACAGTTTAATAGACTTATGGTAGAGCATGCATGCAATCATTAAGTAGTCCTTCAAATAACAACGTAATTATATATACTCATCCACTGACTTGCGCCCTATCTAGTAATGTCCGATTGCACTTACGCCCCATTATAGCCTCAATAAAATTTATTGAGAGAAATCCGAAGCAGTGGATGTTAGCAGATGTATTTCACTGAGTGTGCGGAATGAGGCAAGGACAAGCCATTACAGAGGTTTGGTTAGATGTGTGTGATATTGTATCATATGTTACGCTATTATGATTGAGATACTTCCAGACTGACGTAAGTCGATGGATGCCTGCACGTGTGTGGGAGGAAGAGAACCGGTCACAGAAGAAACTTTAAAGCTTAGAACAATAGAATTCAAAATCTCTTGAAGAGCAACATTTGCACTTTTTCTGTTATTACTCCTGCTATGTATTTTCCACCATTTAAAAAGAGCTTTCACATAGGATAATTGCATCAAAATATATTTCTGCTTTTGCGGCTCCTACTGACAAAGTGAAAAACAAGGAGAAAGCAACAAAAGGACCACGATGGCTGTGTCTGTGACTCTTGTGAACACACAATGCGTATGCTAGATGAAAGTGAATTAAAGTCAATAAACTTGCCCTTTCAGCACAAATTACAGTAAGTGGGAAGTTACAGATGATTTATGTTCATACTACTCTGTATGTTAAATGAATCATTTAATTTAGCAAATTAGAATATATGTTATCATATGGAGTTGAGTGTGCGGGTCACTTTCTTCAGATCGCAAAAATATCAAACAATTGAAAGGCAAAATGCCTTAAACCAATTGGGCTACATATTAACAGTGTGTACTTTTAACATCTGTCTTCCTCTGTCCTTTAATATTGAGAACTTTAGTTAGTAGACTGTTATGGAAAGTATCTTGGGACCTCTGCTAAATTTAGAAACCTTTACGTAAGGTAACAATTTACATTCCAAAAGTAGTATATCTGAATCCTGCTCTGAGTATATGAAACAGAGCGTGCTGATGGAATAAATTTGAGCAACCTAAATGTGTTTAAACCATTTTCACCATGTAGTATAAATACTGTGTGCAGTCGAGCATGTTATTGATTGTTACTTGAAGAAATGGAATATATTTGATTCCAAGGTCAGCTGAAAATGAACCTCAAAAACTGTCAAACAGCCCTTCCTTCTTTTCTGTATAATATAAAGATTTTATAGATTTTAAATCAAAAGAGTTAGGTTTGTTCCTTTGAGCCTTTTGGAGACCAAAATCTGACAGAATTAACATCAATGATACTTGATTCCAAAGTAAGTAGCTCCGAGGCAAACGCAGCTCTTCCTTAGTCAGAGGTCGAAAACCTCGTGACATAATTTTACATGCCACGTGTTCTTTCGTTGTTCAGTAATCCTGGGGAAAATGATATTGGGGAATACAGTTAGAAAACAAAACCGCTTATCATCATAAAATGGTTTCCATTTATCCTAGGTTATCTTCCCCATACAGACAGCTTGGAAAGCTTTGCAATTCTTAAAATATACTCATTGGCCAGTTTATTAGGTACACCTGTTTGTTAATGCTAATAGCTGCACAGTGAATCACATGGCTAAATTATATACAGCATGCAGACAGGGTCACTTACTGCTCAGATAAGCATTACAAACGCTGAGGCATCTGACCTTATTTTAGTGATATGATTGTTGGTGCCAGACGAGGTGGATCCAGCATCTTAGAGACAGTCACCCTCTTGGGATTTGACGTACTACTGTATCTGAAGTTTACAGAGAATGGTGTTATAAAAACATCCAGTCAATGGCAGCTCTATGGCCAAAAATACCTCATTAATGAGCAAGATCAGAAGAGAATGGCCGGACTGGTTAAAGTTAATAATGTTAAGTGCAAAACCAACAGCTCAGTACACCAGAGAATAGTTTCTGTTGCTCTTTTCCACTGCCCCGCGTACAGAACTTTTGGTAAACGTATTTGAAACAGTAGCAGTGGCATTACAGGCGCAGAATGACATCATCATTACACGCGACTGGGTGTTTGTATAGAGATTAAAAAATGGCTCTTATACATAGGGCTGGACACTATGCAAAATTAATATCGATATTGCATTTTATGCATATGCAGCTCTTTCATTGTTAAAACTCTGTGTAAATTTTTCCTGCAAAATTTCCTTTTCCAGGAAATTTCCATGCGAGAAAATGAATCATCGTCATCCTCACTGTTTAAAGTACTCAATGTGTTTATGGGAAATAAATATTGGGGGGATAGACAGTACCTGGGGATAGGCAGTACCTGGGGATAGGCAGTACCTGAGGATAGACAGTACCTGAGGATAGGCAGTACCTGGGGATAGGCAGTACCTGAGGATAGACAGTACCTGGGGATAGGCAGTACCTGAGGATAGGCAGTACCTGGGGATAGACAGTACCTGGGGATAGGCAGTACCTGAGGATAGGCAGTACCTGAGGATAGGCAGTACCTGGGGATAGACAGTACCTGGGGATAAGCAGTACCTGGGGATAGGCAGTACCTGGGGATAGACAGTACCTGGGGATAGACAGTACCTGGTCACTAAAAGCCATTCACCCTCTGCTGTATGGAAATTTTTCAATTCCATAGAGATGATATTGAGCAAAAGAAACTTATTTGACAGAATCTATGGGTAGATAAGTTCTGTTCAACCATAGTTTATTTTGGGTGCATTTCGAGACATCGCATTTTTTGCCAAAGATATTCACACGGTGATATTTGCTATTTGTGCAATAACATGCAGCCCTATTTTATTCTTGTCATGCCATCCAGATCGTGTTGTATCTGTTTTTCTGACCAGATCGTGGTTAAAACTTGGGTGTCTATATTTATCCACACAATCATTATTCCGTCCATTTTCTGAAACCACTCATCCTGTTTAGAGTCATGGGGGTCTGGAGGCAGGGAACAACCTAGGTTAGGGCACATTCACATGCCAGTACTCACACATATGGGCAACTTGGTCATTTCAATTAGCCTAACCATGTTTCTGGAGTACTCAGGAAACCAGAACAATCATCATAATGACATGGGGAGAACATGCAAACTCCACACACACAGAACCCAGGTAGAGACTCGAACCCGGGTCCCAGAGGTGCGAGGCGCCAGTGTTAATCACTGCACCATCACACCAGCCCACAGTTCTTGTTAATACTTTTTGTTGGTTTACATCATTTATTGTTGTTCTCTGAGTTTGTAACTACACGTTTTCAAGATGGTGTTTGTAATTTCTGTTGGCAAAGCAGGTTATTTGCATAACCAATAAACATGCTTGCAAGTCCCACCCCAAAGCACCAAAAGCACCCCAGCTGATTTGGTACTGGTTTGGTACTGGTTTGGTATTGGGCAGGAAAGGGCAAAATGGCAGTACCGATTTTTTTAGTACCAAAAGTTTGGTACGTGGTGCAGTGGAAAAGTACTGCTTGTTTAACCTTTTAGAGGCAAAAGTGGATCTAACCTAGTACTAGCTGGGCATAACTGGCCTCTGAGTGTAATATACTTAATATATATGTTTTGCTGCAATGATATGATATCTGATAATAGAATCTCCATGGATCCAGGCAAGATACAAGTGGTAGCTAACTGGCCGCTTCCAACTAGCGTTTCAGAGCTATGTTCTTTTCTTGGGTTTGTCATTTAATAGAGCGTTGCTGAGTCGGTAGCCTCTTTGCTTAGGCTGTTGTCTAAGAGAAGGTCTAAGAAGGCTGTGCAGGGTGCTGTTGGGACCTGGACTGAGTAGTGCCATAGACGTTTTGAGGTACTGTCAACCAAGCTAACACCAGTACTCACCTATGCTGACTTCTCCAAATTTTTTATCTTGGAGGTGGATGCAAGTCATTTTGGCCTTTGGGATGATGCTCGCCAAGAGCAAGGAGGCAGGGTGAGGCCAATAGCCTATGCTAGCTGAGGCCCGAGGCTCCCGGAGAGCAATATATTGAACTGTAGTTCCGTGAAGCTCTTGCCACTCGGGTGGGCCATGACAGAACCTCAGGGAGTACCTGTTGGGCCACAAGTGTGTTGTTTACACCAAGGCCACTTAGTCATTTGTCATATGCTAAGCTGGATGCTATGGAAAAATGTTAGGCAGGTCAACTTACATCATTTGGCTTTGAGATAAAATACCAGTCAGGGAGAAGTAGTTAGAATGCAGATGGTCTATTTTGTCAGCATCCACCCAGCCAACAGGAAGTGGAAGCTATGGTTCCTGGTATTTTGCTCCCCAAACCCTTACTGCTAGCTTTGCAGTTGGAAAAGGCTGTGGTAAGCCAAGATGTAATCACAGTTTTTCCCTGTTCTGCACCTGATGTTTATGCTCTCCAGCAGGCCGATCCAGTCATTCAAGAAATTTTGGTGTTTTGGAGATGGAAGCGACATGTCAACAATGAGGAATGGATACAGGTGTTCCATCCCCAGCTGGCTCTACTCACATAATGAGACCGCCTGGCTGAGAAGAGTGGGATCCTGTATCGGCAGGTTTTTCACCCTGATGGTGCTGACTCAGATTCATCAGGAGCCATCAAGGACTGGAGAGAAAATGGGACCTGCTGCAGCAGTGGGGTAATTGGCTCGGCATGTTCTCTGTGGTGGCATATTGGTGTCAGACATGTGAGAGGTGCAAGGTTGCCAAGGATACCCATCTAGCTGCCTGTAGTTTCATTGGCCATCTGTTGGTTTCACGGGCAAATGAAATTCCAGCTATTGATTACACCAGGGTTCTTCAACTCTGGACCTTGATTCCAAAGGCCTTGTTTTTAGTTCTCCCAAGTACTTAGTTTAATAATTACCGATTCTCATTGGCTAGAAGCTTCACACCTGGCTGACAGGTAAAGGAAGGCTGGAAAATCAACAGTGCTCGGACCTTGAGGACCGTGACTTGAAAGAAGAGCCAAAAGAAAAACTATGATCGGCATTTTTGAGACTTACCACTGAGGGTCAGTTGGTATTTCTGCTATATTTCAGTGCAAGAGGGCATCATAAAACCTAAGACCTGTGGAGCTCTATGGTACATTGAGTCCCAAAAGTGCATAAAGTGAGTGGATCAATATACAACATCGCACCCATAGATGACCAGATCAAAGCTAAGCAAGTCGAACATACCCTGTTGAAGGCTATGATTGGACCAAACTCCTCCACCGGTATCTTCCCCAGCAGTCCACTGTCTGAGATGCCACCTTCAGAGGATTCGGCATGTGATGGTGACATGTTGGTCCAGAGGCATGAAGGTCCTCAGATCTGCCAGATCAGTGGTAACGACCCGAACCTTTTGGGTTTCAGCACTATTTCCCTGGGTGAAATTCCTAAGGTGGCATAGTCAGACTTCATACGGGTCGATGCCTGACAACCCAACACCTGCCTGCCACATATGCATAGCTATATCATACACATGTCAACAATAATATTTTTTACAATGTAGCTGCACTTTGTTTAACAGAAGAAAGTTCACAGCAGTTGAATGAGATGGGAATGTTTTACCCCCGCCCCCATAAATAGCACATGGGAATGGGGGTTGGTGTGGGCGTCCTGGGGTGGGGAGATGAGTTCTTTGATGTGGTGCTAAGGATATAATCTCATTCGTTTTCTCTCCCTGGTCCCTGACAGCAGACCTGGTCGTACCTGTTTCAGCACCACATCCATTCGGTGCCCCTGCGTCCTTCCTCTTCAGTGATGTGGCAGCTGCCACCCCCTCATCCTCATTTCACCCCCTTCAGTATAAAACAGCACTAATGTCCCCATTCCACACTCCCATTCTCATGTCACATGTACCGGTTAATCGGCCCGACCCAAGCGAGCCACCCGCACGTGCGCAGTAGCTCAGAGCTTTGCTAGCTGCATGAAGCGCCCCCTTACCCCCTCATGCACCTGGGGAGTCACCATGAGCCCCATAACGACTGCTGCAAATCTTCCAGGAGCTCCAGGTTATAGAAAACGCATCTTTACACACAGGATTTTAAACCTTTTAAATGCTGAAGTATAGTTCAAAAAGCAGTCAACTGGTTACAGTGGAGAAGGTTACTTCATCTCATGAATGTCAGCCTAGAGTGTAATACTTTTATGATAATGACAGAATTTTATATCATGGCTGTATCATTTTTGTTTCCCCTGTAATAGCCTCTTAAAAGGGGTAATGAATGATACCTGTACTACTCCCAGCTGAACTATTCAAGGCGATTCCGTTGCTTTGCATACATTTTCTGCCTCTGTTTTCATTCTATAAACCTAAATATCTTTCTTGTCAGATAAATAATCCTTTAAGTGCCTCTAGATTCTTTCCAAAGGCAGCTGGATTTGTGACAATCCTACCTGGTAGGTCAAATAAAACTTACATGTGCCTGCAAAGGACTCGTGTTGTATGTCTTTCTGGAGGATTTTTACATAATGTGCTTTCCAAAGTGGCCATTGATGATGTGTGTACTTACTTGGGGATTTTTGCTGCAATGAAAGTTTACATAAGTCAGATGTTATGCTAGATGTATTTTTAGCATGACTTTTACCACAATAGTGTTTTATTTGTTCTGTTTTCTGAAGGCCTGCTAGTCTCATCATCATTCTTGGAGCCGCTCACCTCTCTATTCTGACTTCATTGTCTGCTCTTTTAAGGTGCTCATTTCCTGCTTCCTTAAAATGAACTCCATTTTATTACCTATTTACAACCTCGTTAGCTACATGTATGTAAGACTTCCCCGATCGGCATGGCAAACTGATCCATGCTACACGGAGACAGGATGATGGAACGGGGAATGAAACTGGGAGAGAGAAATTAACACACAAGACAGTCACGTTGCTTTGGTACAGAGGACAGGAAAGGCTGGTAGGGGCACAAAGTGGGGAAACCAGGTCTGGGCATGTGGTCTGCCGGGGGCTCTAGAGACAAACCGAAACTTAAATGATTAGAAATTATCTGACACAGTATTGCCTTGGTTTCTCCACACTCTGTCTTACTATGTTGTAGTCAAAGTGTTTGACATTGCAGGGGGGCCACTGTATATCGTGACATTGCAGACTAACACTGTTTAGGGTGCAGTGTTACAACTAAAACATAACTAAGAAAAACACAACTGGCACATATGATTAAATTATTTTGTTTGAGGACCACAATCTATATGTCTCGTCCTTGTGCTCAAGAAGGTATGTTTCATTTATTTATCTATGTATTTATTTGTTTGTTTATTTTTTGGGAAGGGGCTGTTTCTTAGTCTGGAATTAAGCAAGAATAACCGATTTCACAGTGTCACTACAAGTGTTAGTTACACTGATGCTCCAGGACGTGTTGGTGCCACTCACAGACTGTGGGTTTGCGTTTCATCTCACCTCTGCCTCAGTAGGATGTGTTTTCCCTGCTCAATTCATGGTGGTGCCCTTCCAAGGACACCCAATTAGATGGGCTCTATTTGTGGTAGGTTCTGGAATGATGTCCTATTGAGAGTAAAACCTGCCTTATGCATTACACATTCCAGGGATAAACCGCAGGAGAGCTCAGAGCCTGTTTCCAGTTACCTGAAGATGTTCTAAGACGATAAGAAGTGAAATGATATGGTAGGAAATTTGTTTCCAAGCGGACAGGATGTCCCAAATAATTTCTCAGGGTACCCATAAGAGGCAGAGAGTTGGGTCGAGAAAGTTCTGCTAAAGGTGAAACACAGGTAACCAAAAGAAATGGAGCAGAACCACAGTGAGACCATAACCCCGATTTACAGTAGAAAGGACTTAAGCCTCTGGAGGTTAACCGCTACACCAGGATCACCAGTCAAATAGCAGCTGACTTGGGAAGCTGTTCAAACCCTGCATCCCCTGGCTGCTTGCAGCAGCAGCACTAAGAGGCTTCCCATGGAAAAGCAGTTAAAGTGCTCTGGCCATGATAATGAGCGAGTTTCCATCAGGTTCCCCAGGACAGATTCATATCCCAAACCCTTCATCACCCCCCATTTAGTGCACGTCAAATTACTCCTCGCGCCTTTCAAACGGGATCATAGGTATCAACATTGCCACCTGCCTTTTCGTTGTCGACACGCTCCCTTCACACCTGAGCGTTTTTTCATAATCTCTGCTTTAATTTGTCATTGTCATGCTGGCTCATTTTCCTACTCAAGGACTTCCAATTCGGAAAACATTTTCCAGGAGATTGTTCCAGATCTGTCAGGAGAACCGAATGATTATCACAAGTGACGGTCACTGCCATGTGTGAAGGGCAATGTGACTGAAATGCTTGCAGACTTTCTCTAGCCATTTGACCTTTAATTATTTTCAAAAGTATTTCATTGAAAAAACCAAATCTGAACACATTATCAGTAGAAAAGCCCAAGTATTGATATGGATTGCAGAATGGATAATGACTTTCTTTAAATATGCAGAGATTAAATTATGTAATACTGTGTATGTACTTTAATGTTTACTAGTTTCTGGCGGATCAGAGCATGTCTAATTTTTTTCACGAGGTACTTCGAGTTTACATAAATTGTTTTGCATGAATAAAGTTAGTCAAAAATAAGTGTTTTCAGATTATGGTATAATCACAATATAAATATTGTATTAATTTCTCTGTGCATCTAGCATGCAGTACATGGTTTTGGTGAGCCTGGAGTCTGTGCTGGAAAAGGTGTGAGGAACAGCCGGGATGCTGTGCCAGTCTCAGGGCACACACTCACCACACAGCCATATACTGTGGCCAATTAGAAACTCTACCTAATCTCATATAGATGGATGGCAGGAGGAAATGGAGGAAGCAGCCTGAGTGATACCAAGCATGCCAGCCTATAAAGTGAACCAGATAAAAGAAATGAATGCATAAAGGAATCAAATATTAAGGAACACAAAATACATTTTCATTTAATATGTAGAAAACCACAGAATTGGGATAGCAGTAAAAGCCGCTTGCTGAAAACTAGCAAAGTTAGATATTCATCATTTCAGTCAATACAAAACCTCTACGCTGATGTGTATAATATACATCAAAACAAAAAAAAAACAGCTGCCAATGTTAGGTTACATTGATTTAGTAAAAATTATAAATGCAAATTTTGAAATATAAAAAAATCTATATTTACTGCAACTAGTACTCTTTCTGTGAAAAAAAGAAATTGAAAATTATCACATGCTATAGAGCGTCATTTATTTTTATCTGTTTTATTTGTTTTGAGAAATGTTATTGTTATGTTTGTTATTTGATATATTTGCCGGGACTTACTCACTTTCATTTGGAAATGTGTCTTTCACATTAATGGACTGTGGAATTAATCTCCAATGACTTCATGTGGTTTGATGATTTTTAAAATTTTTTTTTTCATATGTTCCATGAGTCACTGCTAACGTGTCCCACAATAGCTCATGCAGTCAGGGTCCGGAGACCACATTTCAAAAAAATAAAATAAAATCCTGGCCTCTATGAGTGACTTTTTTAAAAATTTGTGTTGCCAACAAAGTAAATACTTGAGGAACGGAAGGGAAACCTTTCAGTGACCGGGCGAGCAGGCGGCAGTAAATTTGGAGTCCCCCCGCTTTACAAGACATGGGGCAGCCATCAGATTGAAAGGGGCTTTCCAAATTATTACAATCATTTGTCATCACATTAGCAGCTGGCCGATGGCTTGGGAAATCGTGATTGATTTTTAAAACAGCAAGCTTTGGATCATAAGCACTAGATATAGTCTTCGTGTCGGGGGGGGGAAAAAAGCCTGGTAAAAGACGGAGAGACACTGAGTCCCCTTTGTGTCATAGACCTAATTTTAACTGTCCTTACCTCACTTGCGAAGCAGTTCAGCGGTGACTTTCTCAGAGCTTACCTTTTGGCCATCTCCACATTAACGTGCCGAGCACGGATGTCAGCATGGAACTCACTGCCCTCTCTGAGCCTCCGGTACAGGCTGCTCAGCCACTCTGTCTGTAAACCTGCAACTTCATTATTACCACGTTTTCATTTCTGCAAACAGGCCTTGGGTTCCGAGAATAAAGAAAATGTTTGAGGAAAAAGCATTTTGTACTAAATCGGATTGCTGTCTAATAACTGAGTGTTTTCTGTTATTATTAATCTCGTCATAGGATATATTAAAAAATGTAAGTGATAAAAATAAAAGATTCCTGGTACCTCTGGGGTGCTGCATACTTTTGACCAGCCTGAGGGCATGAATGATGATTGCATGGTAAGAAAACATTTATGGTTTTAGAGAAGCATTTTTCAAAAAACTTTCATTAGGTCTGGTCACATTAAGTCATTTGTTCTAGTTTTATTTCTTTTGTCATTGTAATATTTAACTGTAGTCAATTGCTTTTTATTTTATGTTTTTACTGTTTGATTAGGAAATTCCATTTCTTTTCTTCCAGTGTATTAAAGGAAACATTTATCTTTTTCTATATATATATATATATATATATATATATATATATATATATATATATAAAAACAATAAATCATATTTCTCTTTCTAGCATAAGGAAAGCCCAGCTGTTGGGTTTGTGTCCTTTCAGAAGTGAAAAGGTTTCACATATTCTTATTTCAGATGTAACTGTTATTTAAGCTTTGCTGCCGTGTCGCTGCAGCAGCCGATTGTGATTTAAGATGCAAAGGAATTCATATTTGGCCATATATGGCCGAGAACTTAAACAAAATATTAAAATGAATGAGTGTGAAATATGGGCAGGCTTGTGAGGGGGTGGGACGCAGTCACTGCAGTTCCTGTGTATCTAGATACAGATGCGCATGCCTCTGCAGGTGGGATTTAACACGCCTCCTACCCCCACCCAAGAGTATGTCCAACCTTGCAGCTGCCCCCGGGAGCTCTGACCGGCCCCCAGCAGGTCCTGCTGCTCAGCAGCTCCGAGTGAACCTCTCTGCAGTGCACACCCACCTGCCTACAGGCCCCCAATTCGGGCTGTGGCGTTGCCCCAGAACGTTGGGCTCTCAGGTGAGCAGCTGAAGGACTAGCTGGTATCTGCTCCTGCCGTGGGCTGCTGCTTTGTTCAGACAAGTATAAATAAAAGGGGAAAAAAAACACATATATAAATGTTACATAAATTATTTTTCCATCAGCATTGCACAATCCGTTCTGGCACTGAGCTCTACCTTTGTCGGGGCCTTGGTAATTTATATTATTAAACAGAGTCTCCTCATTGAATCATCAATTTGAGTGAAGTAATTATCATTTCCTAAACAATTATTGCTCCAGTCTGTTTCAGCTCAACATGATTTTTAAAAATATTTTTATTGATGCAATGTCATGACCTGCTCATTTGATCCTCCTGTATGCCACGCCCCCTCGTTAACCACATGCGCAATCCCGATTGTGACCAGCTGTTTCATATCATTTCCATTTAGTCCTGTGTATTTAAGTGCGCGTTCAAGTCTGTTTCCCCAGTCCGGTCATTGATGTTGTTTTATCATGTGATTCCTTGTCTGTCAGTTTACCTGAATAAAACCCCGTTTTTTGGATTTCCGTATGCCGATCCTGCTTCCCCGCTTGCTCGTCCCTGCACACGGTCATAACAGGCAAATTATTTACACATTGAAAGCACTGAATAAATGGGGTTAGTTAATGTCCTTAAAAATACATTTAATTACTCTGTAAATATAAAGCATAAAAAATACTTCTGAAATGTACTAATGGTGTTCAGTCATTATTTAAAAGTGTTCCCCTAGTATGCATGACTTACAGTACAAGTATACCTTTTCAAAAGAAATAAACATATTGAAGTTCACTGTGGCCCTTTATTCAAGCAATAGTCAGACGATGGATGAGCAGATCAACGGGTTCAAGTCTCATGACAGCAAAGAAATTAAATATGGGAAGATAAGTACTGTTGTATTACTGTTCATGCCCATACCTACCATTGATAACACCAGGGACAAGCCCTCAGTATTTTTTCTGCAACTCCAATAGCCACAATCCATTATAGAGCATGCCAAAGAAGGGCTAACACTGCTGGCCTCAGTATTTTAAAAATCCTACCAACGGCCCTGTTACCATTATTATCTAAACGACATAAAGTGCACACACAAAAATGACCACTTTGTAACTGGAACTCCATTGTCTTGAAATCAGAACACCCCAAACAAAACTGTAATGTAGATGTCAGGATCTGTCCCTGCCATGTCCTGTTCTGTCTGTTGTTACCCCATTTGGCCAGCAGGTGTTGCTGGTCATCCTGTTCTTTCTTCAGTGTTTTAGCACCATCTTTATTACTTAGTGTGTTCCCCTGCTCTCTGGATCACTGCATTACTGAATGGGCATGTTAAGTGTTACGTACTTATTGGTGTCTTTTGCTTGTGGTTCCTCTGTATTTCCGTGCATTATTTCCAGCATTTGTTAGTTCTTGTTTACCAACTTTGCTATTGACGCCATGTAGCTCTTTTTTGTTTCTGGTTTATTTTGTACTCAGTTTGTAAATTAAAAATCCCCCAATTGCCTGTAAGCTGTGGATCTTCATTCCCTCTTGCCCCCACATGACAGTTGAATCCACTGTAATTAGGAGGAGTACTGTACTGCCACACAAACATATCATGCAGTACCATGCACACTACCCAGCATGGAGAGATTATATTTATTTTACATTATTATACTGTGGCACTGTCGATTTCTGTTGATTAATTCTCTAATACCATAAATGCCAGTCACGCGAAACACAGTAGCAAATCAATGCACAAGTATAGTCTTTAATTCTAACTAATATTACTTAATGGAAACTATAAAACCAAAGAAATTGTTACGTATCACTTAGGCAACAGCAGTGCTTCAGGCTGAAGACCATGTCCAGTCGCCAGTGATGAAATACCGAAACAATTTTCTGACGTAATACTTGGAGGTCAGTCATACTTTGAAAGCAGTATGAGAGACGGTATGCAAGTCTGTCTTAAATAATCAATAAACAGCGAATAAGATAGGTCTTTCCCCATAACACAGCTGAATATCAGAAGTTACATAATGCTAAATTAATAAAACAAATAAAAGTTTAAAAATCTCTTTATATATCTATGTATATATCTTATTCATATATTTACCTCTGTCTCTCTCTCTCTTTTTCTCTCTCCCTGTCTGTATATATACACTCTGTGAAAAAACACATTGTGGGTTTGCATGAGGCCGGGTGGTCGTTTCCCAGCATGTGGGGCATGCAGATGTCACAGTCGCCCGATGTTGGAACCAATGGGCACGTGAGGGCAGCCACACATGTTGTGAAGGTTCCGGTATCCCAAGACAGACCACACCAAGGGAGGATCGTCGAATTGTGCACCAAGCATTACAGAACCCCATGACACCTGCACCTGCCGTCCCGACACAGGTAGTGGACTCTCTACAACAGCCCACGTCATCCTGCACCGTGTTCAGCGGTGATTCTCGGTTCCACAGGTGCCCATCATGTTCGTGTATGGCAGCTCTGAGAGTAGAGGACCAATCCTGCTAATGTTGTGGAGAGACATACTGGCGTTACTCCTGGCATCATTGTGTGGGGAGCCATAGGGTATGACTTCAGGTCATCTCTGGTAGTGATTCGGGGGACCCTAATGGCACAGTGCAATGTCAGTGATATCCTGCATCCAAATGTCTTACCCCTTCTGAGACCTCACTGTGGTACAGTCTTCCAACAAGAAAATGCCTGACCATACACGGCACGTGTGTCTATGGACTGCCTGTGTCATGTTGAGGTCCTCCCATGGCCAGCAAGCTGCTCTGATCGTTGCCCAATCGAACATGTGTGGGATCAGCTCAGACGTCAACTCAGTGCCAGTCTGCAGGATCTTGAGGGCCAGTTACAACAGCTGTGAACCAGTTTGTCATAGGAGAGGATACAGCGGCTGTAGGACTCCCTTCTGCATCTAATCGCCCCATGTATCCAGTCCCAAGGGGATGCCGCACCCTACTGACCTGGGACCAGCAGTGTGCCTATACTGCCAACTCTGTTGTCCATTTGATCTATTATTGTAATCATTGTCATACAGCTACACGACCTTTTACCACGTGCAGATTCATTTCCACCACTCCGTTGTTTTTTGTCACTGAGTGTGTGTTTGTGTGTGTGTGTGTGTGTGTGTGTGTGTGTGTGTGTGTGTGTGTGTGTAAAAGCATCCATTATATATAGACGTGTTTTTGCCTCCTCAGTGCATTATCCTGCTTATACCACAGTCACTACACATTTGGTTTACACGTTTGTATGATAGGACTGGCCTTTGGGCATAGCAGCAGCCAGTTTCGAATTAATGATTGGTGTATGGTGTTGAATTAGACAATTGTCAAATTGAGGACAGTGGCTTGGTTGAAATTTAAGCAAAATAGTAGGTTTAGGTGATTAAATATTTTTCATATCAGTCAGACATGACACCGTAGTAGAGTATACGCTATTTCGACTGCATTTTAAAAAGCAATGCTCTTCTAGTATTTTGAAATCTTAGTGATAAAATTCAGGTCCCCCATGATATAGTTTCAGGTAAAGGACATACCGTGGTATGCCATGGGCTCACAAAGACTCACAAAATTTCTACATTTATTTGAAAATTTCAATGTGGAAACGTATCCTAAAGGTCATTCTTATCATTTCTAGGTTGGCAAATTAGCCACAATTTATGACAGAGGCGACATTAACTGGGCACCAGCAGTGAACTTTGGATACAGAAGTCTATAAGCATCACAGACATCTGGAGAGGAAAGCAAAAAGAAACAGCTCCGCAGACAGACTCTGCAGCCACAAATCCAGGGATGAAATAAATCAGTCAGCAAAGTGCCTTTAAAATACATTCAGTTATGTGTGATCAAACAGAGGCACAGCACGTAAACATTACAGCATAGCAACGAGATTGCTTAGCGTTACCATTACATCATGAAAATAATGTAATGATAAGCAATTTATAATGATAAATAAAAAACAAGAAGCATGACATTTATACTTCTACTTGCCCATTAATATACCAAAATGTTTTGTTCACGTTATTTCCTCCACAGTATTTTTTTCCCAAACAGAAATAAAAAAAATAAACTTCCAAATTTGAGTCACTTTGTTTTTTGCTTCAGTGCTAAACCCACGATGATTATAAAACCAGAAAATTAAAAATATCCTCATAAAGGACAGCAGGTGCTTCACAACCAATTATCTTTCGTTGTGTGTGGTTCCCATCCAGAAATAATCTGTTTTCTCTTTATATCATTTGGTTTTAATTTGCTTTCATATAAAATTTATATTATGTTACTTCACATCATTATATGCAGTGTGCTGATAATAAGGCCATACTTAACTTGCTTGTTTTAATGTGCTTGGAACTCTCTATTAACACAACCGTCAAAGCATCAAGATGGCAGAACAAGGCAATTGCGCAATAAATAAATCCTCCTATAAATCAAGGCTTTAGGCGTACGCTTTGTATTGGACAAACTGACCTCATGATCAACAACTCAGTGGTCAATATTTTTCCTCCAAAAATTAAGTCAAAAGAGCAGAAAAGGTGAACAAAAGAGGGACTTTTATTTTACTTAGGGGATTATTTCTTTTGGACAGGTCATTGTTACAAATTGGTAGCCTGATGGGCTAACTTGATCGTCCCAGGACGTTGAGCTAATGATTTTGCGAGCCGTGGGCCCTGTTTTCACTTGATTTTAAAATGCGTCTTGGGCAGTCGGATCACAAGAGGACACATTGTGATCCGACCACTCAAACCACTTGCTGAAGTCGTCTGGGACGCATTACACCAGATGTCCTGATGTGTCTCTGAGAAGCACATCATAATAACTGTGCACAGGGCCATTTGACCTTCTAGCAGAAGTGATATAGGTAGGAGGAAAGTCTGATTACGTGGTCAGTTGGACACATTGGAGATGCATGATGGACTCAGGTGTAGATGCCGATGTGTCTTGGCTGTCCACTTGCGAGCCGATCGCCGAAGTGTAAAACCAAGTGTAAACAAGACCTATAATACCACCCAAGCCTAAATAGTAGTTCTACTAATAAATGTATGTTCTTTTTGTAAATGTGAAAATAATATTTTCAAGTACAACGTGTAAACCAAATGTGCAGTAACTGTGGTAATGATGCATTCCAAGCTCTGCATTATACATTTTAAACGCATACTGGGGGGTTGTTAGCTTCCACAGCCGTGCATTTAAAATTGTATAATGCACGGCTTGTCATTCAGTAACACTTACTTACCACCTCGTTCACTTTGCATGCTGCAGTCTGCCGAGCTAGCTGCTCCAGAGGGCATGTGGCCGGAGGGCAGGCCGCCTGGTTGAGGGCAGGCCGCCTGTCTAGCTGAAGGGATCTATCTATTTCATGCATCCTTATAGGGAAGCTTCCCACAGCGGCTCACTACACTTTCTGCAAAGTCATCATTGCTCAGTGTTGAGCAGCATCTGAACTGCCAAATCTCTTAAAACCTAATCTATCAGTTATAAACAATGCTTCTGTGTTTGAGCAATACTTTAAAAATTTTCGTCGGGCCTCCGTCTGAACACCAAATGCTTCGTCAAGAAGCCCGAGGGCCTTGCTCTCTTTTGCAGGTTTCCAGGGCTTTCATAACTAAATCCCGTTTGTCATTTTTTTTTCATTCTAGCACTGAGGTGTTTTTGTTTGGGAAAAGCTGCCTTGCCAAAGGATGGGCTGTGTCAGAGGTAGCTAGCCAAAGCTTTATTATGGTTTATATCCTCATATGCCACTTCAAGATGGAAAGCTATCAAGGAGAAGACACCCCTGAGGATCTCTGCTCTTCTTGTGTGATCTGTTGTGGAAGTAAACTGAGGCATTTGCTGTAAGAAAGGATTTGGCTTCAACCAAAGACTAGCATTCCTTGGGCAAAGATGCCCATAGTATCTGACTTATGAGGGAATCATGGGGAATTGGCCAAAACAAATTATTTGAACTGAGCCTTTAACATATGCTCCCTACCATACGTGCACGGGTGTTCAATGCCTTATTCCTGTTTTTATTTGAGGAAAATGGAATGTCTAATTATGTCTGCCTGAATGATTGAAGATACATGGCAGTATATTTAACTGTTTGACTACTGGTCATTAAAGTTTTTTTTAAATTTTTTATTGATCTTATTGTTAAAAATTTGCATTGTCATCTTCTATTCTACAGCCATCTTGGGGGCAGTCCCTAATGCCTATATATATATATATATTTTCCAATTTTCCAGCCCAAAACTTAATCTCTAACAACTGTGACATATGTTCTGCTAATTTGGAATATGGCGGCTGGATTTGCAAGTGAGTATGGCCAGGGCCGTTTGAAGGAATTTGGGGGCCCCAAGCAAAATGGACATGGAGGGCGCTCACACAGTTTGTCGCTGCAT
>JAODKE010000035.1:10548962-10564132 GCA_026779605.1 Mormyrus hasselquistii | reverse complement strand
GGAGGGCGCTCACACAGTTTGTCGCTGCATTTTATTCTTAACCAGTCGTTGTCTTGGGGCCCCAGGCCAGCTCGGGGGCCCCAAGCAATTGCTTGGTTTGCCTGCCTTGTCGCGACGGGCCTGAGTATGGCAGGGATTAAAAACAACCACAGTCTAGTCCTCGTTTTGTGTGCTACATTATGAAGATAATTGCATTTCGGTGACTTTGGTGTCCTGCTAAATTTTATTAAGACTTCATCAACCCTTAATGTAAATTCAAGGATAATGACTGCATGCTCGCCTTTCGCACTATATATTTGCAATTAGTTACTTCAGTTTTTTCACCCCCTGCCATTGTTAGTTTTTTTCTTCTTCACATTTCCTCTTTGTCCATGTAATTCAAAGCTTTTAAGGAGCTTCAGAGTGAAACAGTGAGTCAGAGTCTCCAATTAAAGGAATGCGTCAAAACAAACACTTTTACCAAATGAGCTCATTTAGCGCTTGTGGTTCTCAGTTTAAAGATATGACTGGATTTGGGCGGAAGCCTTTTCAGCCATAAAGGACTGTTTCCTTCCATCTGGTTTGTTTGTAGAGTTTTCAAAGTCCTCAATTGTCTCTTTTTTTTTCAATTCTCCATCGTTTATTTAAGCCATTCTCTTGCATGTACTTGTCTGTTCTGAGAATGGCTTAAGCTCCCCATGATTTTCAAAAACTGAAAGTTGAAAATGATTAAGTGTGCGGTGTAGGATAAAAGGCATTTGACTCATCAGGGATTGCAATCTCAACAAGAATTCAGTGATATGTTGGTTTTTACAGCATGAGAGGTCCGTACTATAACCTTATCCTAAGCAATTTAAGATGAGGAAACAATTAATCAACTATGTGGTAGTTCTGCGTTGTGATGGTAAACAATGTCGGTGAGTCATATATACATCTTTGAAGTCATGGTTTTACTGTCTCCAAATTAGAACCTAGATGTGTCATTAGTGTTTAATATACATTAAATAGGGTCTCCAATAAATGGCGTGTCTGCAGGCAAGTCAGTCAGCTCCTGGCCGGGCCGGCGTGTGTCCATACCCACAGCAGCAGGCTGCAAATAGCCATTTCCATCAAACGCCCCTACTGGTTGCTCCATTCTGGGGTGAAAGTGCGTGGACCTTAAAGAAGACACGACCATCTTCAGATCTCCCACACAATGCTGATGGTGCTTCTTCTGAGACGGTAACATTAACCACATACATGGTAGTGAAGCAGAATCCCTGTCCAATGTCCTCCATGCGTCACAGTCAGCTGACTCTGTGGACATGTGGACACACTGTCCAGGAAAAACCATTGTAGCTACCAGGCTCTACTAGTGGAATTGGGGGGAAAGGACATGCAAAGTCCATGCACAGAGATCCCTGATTACACACCAAAATGCTCAAATAGAGCATCTGCCCAAGAAACACTTTTAAAAGTCTGTGTCCATCTAAAGCACTCAAAAGCTTAACACTGACTTTGAAATATTGCGAATTCACGAAACATTGTGCAGATTTTGCTGAATGTTTCACATGGATGAATGCAGTAGTTGTACACTGTGTGGAAGTTTATTAAACATGATTTGTGTGTGTGTGTGGATTATGTTTATATTACATCCGACCAAAAACCAAAGACCAAAAATCCGACACAAAATAAAAAACTGTGGATGCAATCAAAAAAGTAAAAATGCCAAAAGTCTTCTTTTTAAGTTGGTTTCTTAAGGTTAGGGATGGGTAGTGGTTAAGGGTGTCATGATTGGGATTATGGTTTTTCCCATAGAAATGAATGGACGGTCCCCATTTAGATAGGAAGACCAACTTGTGTGTGTGTGTGTGTGTGTTTGTTAAAGGAGGTAATAATTTGTGAAAGTACTGAAAAATACTCAGTATTTAAAAAGTACATGTTAGTGCGTAAACATTTTGGAGTGGGGAGTGTGAGAGCTGGTATTTATGAGGGGAAAAGTACTTTGTTTACATCTAGTGAGGAATGTTTGGCTTGTTAATAGGATGGAAAGTAAAATTATGCTTGGTGAAAAATGCATATTTATAACATTTCTCCATTGTAACACAAAATGATTACCTATTTATATATGTACATACACTCACTGGCCACTTTATTAGGTACATCCTGCTAGTGCCAGGTTGGATCCCTTTTTGCCTTCAGAAGTGCTTTAGCTCCTCAGAGACTTCATGTTGACATGATAGTATCATGCAGTTGCTGCAGATTCATCTGCCGCTCCTTCGCGATGCATATTCCCCGTTCCACCACATCACATAGGAGCTCTATTGGATTGAGATCTGGTGACTGTGGAAGCCATTTGAGTACAGTGAACTCATTGCCATGTTCAAGAAGCCAATCTGATATGAATTTTGTGATATACCACACTATCCTGCTGGAAGTAGCTATCAGAAGCTGTGGTCATTAAGGGATGGCCTTGGTCAGCAACAATACTTTGATAGGCTGCGGTATTTAAAAGGTGCAGGATATAAACACATTCTCCAATGTGTCCTGGACATGCATGGAGAACCTCCCCAGGGAGACAAGAGCCTCAGCTGACTCCTCTCAATACAGAGGAGCAAGGGCTCTAACTCTGAGCTCCTCCTGAATGTCTGACCTCCTCACTGTATCTCTAAGGCTGTGCCCAGACGCCTTGTGAAGGAAACTCATTTCAGTTATTTGTATCATGCAATCTCGTTCTTTCATTCACTACCCAGACCTCATGTCCATAGATGAGGGTTGGAATATAGATCGATAGTTTCACCTTTTGGCCCAACTCTCTTGTCACCACAACAGACATAAGAACATAAGAAATTTACAAATGAGAGGAGGCCATTCGGCCCATCAGGGTCATTTGGGAAGAACTTTCAGTAACTAATAGCTCAGAGTTGTTAAAATCTTATCTGGCTCTGATTTAAAGGAAACCAGGGTTTTAGCTTGCACTATACTAACAGGTTGGCTATTCCATACTCTAACTACATGCTGTGTAAAGAAGTGCTTTCTCAGATTCATTTTAAAATGTTCTCTTGCTAATTTCCACTTATGGCCACGAGTTCTAGTATTTAAACTAATATTGAAGTAGCCATTTGCATGAACAGCATCTAGACCTGTTAGAATCTTACATACCTGGATCATGTCCCCCCTTAGACTCCTGTGCTGTAGAGTAAACAGATTCAGCTCAGCTAACCTCTCCTCATAAGACATTTCTCTAATACCAGGAATCATTCTTGTAGCCCTACGTTGCACCCTTTCCAAGGCAGCAATGTCCTTTTTAAGGTATGGTGACCAAACCTGCATACCATATTCTAGGTGGGGTCTTACCTAGGAATTGTATAATCGTAGTATCACCCCACTTGACTTAAACTCCACACACCTAGAGATGTAATCCAGCATCCTATTGGGCTTTTTTTATTGAGTGGGACATGGAAGCATCAACATAGACAACAAGGTCTTTCTTATAATAAGCTACCTTTACTGTATGTCAGTGGAACCCATAAAATATGTGCACTTTATATTTCTGCTCCCTGCATGGATTAACTTTTGAATAAACATTTATCTATGTTAAATTTATCTGCTAGATATCAGTCCAGTCGCTAATTAAATTGAGATCTCGTTGTAGCCTCTGTCGTCTGCAAATTTCACCTGTTTACTGTATGTATTGCTGTCAATATCATTATTGTAAATTAGGATCAATAGTGGTCCTAAACTTGTACCTTGCAGTACCCCACTATGAATGCAGGCCCACTGCGACATTGTGCTTCTAATAACTACTTGCTGCTTACTGTCTTAACCAATCTTTGATCCAAGCTGCTACAGTTCCTAAAATACCTGTAGCTTTGATTTTAAGCAGGAGCCGTTTGTGGGGGACAACATCAAAGGCCTTCTGGAAATCTAAGTAGATCACATCGTAGGCTTTTTTGTAATCAATTTCTCTTGTAGCTTCCTCAAAGAACTCAAGTAGATTCTTTAAACAGGATCTACCTCTCCTAAATGCATGTCGGCTATCCCTCAGAATGTTATTTGAATCCAGGTAATGTACCATTTTGACTTGGATTATAGCTTCCATTACTTTTCCAGTTAAAATTTGCAAGTTAAACTGATTGGCCTATAGTTTGCTGGATTACTTCGACCCCCTTCTATCCCCCTCTACTTACAAACTTTCAACTTACGAACTTTGAGAAATATGAAGGAAGAGGACTAAGTCCACATGGGCTTCCGTTTCTTATCTACAACATCCTTTTTTCTGCATGCCCATTCCGCCTAGTACGACTTCTGGCCGCTAATCCGCATTGCGTGCGTACTCCCAGCATCCTAGTTCTTTGTACTGTAAAGTGATGTTGAATAACGACCAAACATTTTAAGTTACGAACAGCCATTCGGAACCTAACTCGTTCGTAAGTAGAGGAGCGTCTGTATGGGCATTCTACCATTTTCGCTTGGATTATATCTTCCATTACAGGTACGCAAAGTTAAACTGATTGGCCTATAGTCTGCTGGATTACTTATATCCCCTTTTTTGAATATGGGTGTTATATTAGCATGCTTCCAATCAGAAGATCTCACACCAGTAGATAAGGATTTCTGAAATTGTAAAGGTAAAGGTTAGCTAATAATATCCCTAATGTCTTTTAAAACTATAGGTAAGATACCATCAGGGCCCTGCGATTTATTTATTTTGAGCTGTAATGACACAGGTAACACAGGGCTTAATTACTCCCCTCCAAAAAAGAATGATTATTGCCAACCCAGTAAACAGACTTGCCTACGGTTGGCCCATGAGTGTTCCACAGGCTATATGCAAAACCAATTAATGAAAGATTTAATAAACATTTGATTGACATCTGATACTCCAGGTGAGGTGATTTACAGTAATCATTCCAGCAGAAAACCCCGACATACTCCAGCAGGCCCTAAATCTATTTAGCGTTTCATGAAGAAATCATTTGCATTCCTCTGGGAGAAGCCATGACATATAAACTAGCAACAAGACCAGCCGTGTTTCTTAACCCTTGTACTTACAGCACACTGTGAAAAGAAATTCGTATTAATTAGGCTCGTACAGCATGATTTAAACGATGGATGAAACCCTTTAGACGTGCTTTATCCACAGGTGTAATATCCATCCATCCATTTGCCATACATGTTATTAATAAAGACTCATACTCTGAGAACACATAGCTCCCGATTCAGCCAACCGCATGCTTTTTTTCACCTGGCTGAAGAAAACCCCTCCGAACATTATAAAAAGCACCAAACACTTGGAGAGCATATCAGCTCCACAGGGCCAGGGGCAGAAAGCAAGCTCATAGCTGTATTGGTGTGAGGTAACTATGCTGCACCAGCCCCCAGACGTGTGAAAATCATGGTGAAATTGAGCTAAGCTGTCAGGGATGTTTGCTATGTGTTTGACGTCACACCCAGCTTTAGGTAAGACGTTATGGAAAACTCATCAATGCTAATTCACTGCACCCTCTCTAAAGTAAATTTATAACTGTCACATAAAGACAAAAAATGTATATAAATTTTGTTAAAGGGCCACGTAAATTGTTTATTTGTCCAAGCTAAGGATGACACTGTGCCTTAATGCTGCTCAGGTGAAACTGCTACGGATGATTCTCTGGGTCACTGGGGGTCCAGAGCCTACCCTGGAAGCTATGGGTACGAGGTAGGGAACAACCCTGGTCGGGGAGCCAGCCCATCGCATGGCACACTCACACACCTATGGGCACGAGGTAGTGAACAACCCAGGTCGGGGAGTCAGCCCATCGCATGGCACACTCACACACCTATGGGCACGAGGTAGGGAACAACCCTGGTCGGGGAGTCAGCCCATCGCATGGCACACTCACACACCTATGGGCAATTGGCCTCAGCTGGAAACCGGAGAAAACCCCACAACGACACAGGGAGAACATGCAAACTCCACATACATGTAACCCAGGCAGAGACTTGTCCCGGAGGTATGAGGAAACAGTGCAGTAGTAGTAGTAGTAGAACCCAGACAGGTAATACAAATGCTTTTGGGACCAGTCTGCTCCTACTGTTAACACTTTCTTGTTAACATGATAACTTAAAAAGTATTTCACAGATCATTTCATCCTTTGCAGGGGCATTGCATGGGTGACAAGCTGGAAATTGAAGCCACTCCGCTTAGTGGTAGCAAAGGGGAGGGTGAAGGCACACAACATTTGACCTTGTGAATGTGATAAGTCATGAAGTAATAGATGGATCACAAAAATATGATCTGAATGAAGACCTACACCTCACCTTATTTTGAGACAAGCTATCTAAAAAATGATGCAGCAACACTATATGGCAGCAAAGAAAGAAAATGGCAGCTGTCTTGTGAACACAGTAACTCCGAAATTGAAGCAATGCTGCACAGTGAACACAAAAAAGGCGATTCCATGCTTTCTGTGAAGTATAAAGACGTGAACTTGTTTAAATTCTGAGAAATATTGTACCAAAATTTAAGCAATTTGACAGCAAATCACATCACAGAAACCTTAACCCCACCAGTAACACTTTACTTAAGGCAATGTTTTTAATCATTTATAAACACATGCATGATGCATTATAATGCATTCATAAAGCATCATAAACATGGCTATAAATATTTTTAAAAAAGCTATCAATAGTGCATTATAGATGAGAGCTTCATAAAGCAGTCATAATGCATAATACACATGGCTATAATATGTTATGCCTTTTGATAAATATTTATAGCAGTGTTAATAATGCTTTGTGATTGCATTATTATTTGTTATGAATGTGTTTATGAAATACTAAAAACATACAGTAGCCTTAAGTAAAGTGTTACCACCTGAAGTAACAGTATTACTTTCCTGAAACTTGCTAAACTTGCCAGCACAGATTAATGGAATGATGTTACATCATTTTTTCATTCTCTGGAAAATTAAAGATTGATTTGCAGGTCAGATTTAACAAAGACTTATAAAGATATTGTAGACTGGTACTTTGAAACCCCTTATAAATAGTGAATAAGTCCACAAAACCCCTCATCCTCCGTACTACAGAATATGGCAGATTGTCCAGTGCAATCTTCTCTATCATTTTAGTAGCTGTGTCTTTAGTTGCAGTGCTGCTAATTTAATATTAAGTGTAAATATGCCAATACGTTGATTTTTAATTAACATCAGCCAAATACCAATATATTGTAAGTTGTGTTCAAATATTACTTCAACTGATTTTTACATTAAGGTTGGACTACCAAACAGATCATAACTATGTATTATTCAAATTCAAACTGTACTAAGTTGTTATATCTCCGGTGTTACTTGAACTTTAAATTTGATCTGACTGTTTGTACTGATTTTCATTTGAAGCCGCAAATGTTTTTCTAATATCTACGGTGCTGCCTGAACTGCATTTCTTCTGGTAGCCTCTTAACCTGCCCCACCCCTTGACTGACCCGTCAGCAGTACAGATAATAGTTTCCAGACTTCAACAATTTCAATAAAAACATCATAACATGAAGAACATCCAGCCAAAATCAATTTAATTATAATGAAACATAATCCAGACACAAAGTCACTGAAATAAAAATATTAATAAAATTTGTTAGCATTTCAATATGGCTGCGAGGCAGGCTGTTTGTTTACATGGATAACAGAAAATATGCTGATCTTGGCATTTGAATCTTCGTAATGGTCCAAAGATCAATACCCATCACAGTTCTTCAGTCTAAAAACAAGCTAAAACAAAAAAAAAATACACCTGTAAATTAGGGATGTAAAGATACACTCAACTCACGATTCGATACGATTTATGATTCTGAGTTCACGGTACAATTTTCTCGTGATTTTTTTAGCAGAATGAGCTGCAGACAAATTTATTCAAAAATATTCCTTTATCTTTTTAGACTGTGCAAAACGTGTCCTCTTCTTAACAGTGCAACTGAAATTGAATAAAATACTGTTTTAAAAGGGTTCCCAAATCAAAATAAGTAAATAAAAAAAAATCTTCAAATATATAAACTAAGGCTTGCATTTGCAGCTTTTTAGCGTGGTTTGCACTCTGGCGGTGGTGAATTGAGTTCACTGTGGTGCTGGTGGACATGCTGAAGCACGTTCATTGTGCTATTTCTGTATGTTATCAGTCTTTTACAATGTTTGAATGCAGTTTTTGTCTTGTCTGTGCTTTCCTCCCTGTTTTCCTTTGTGATTACCGGAAAGCTAAGATGCTGCCACACCGACGATATAAGACCATGTGATGCGTCCATCCATCCATCCATTTCCTGAAACCACTTAGTCCCAATTGGGGCTGCGGGGGGGGAACCATAGCCTATCACAGGGACAATGGACACAGACAGAAACCAACCCCAGGCAGTCACTAACACACTGCAGGGCACACACATTCAGACAGCTACATGGCCAATTTAGACTCACAAATCAACCGGCCATGTGCACTTTTGGACCATGGGATAAAACCAGAGCCCCAGGCAAACATGGGGAGAACTTGCAAACTCCACACAGAAAGGACCCAGGACTGAAGCCACAACCTTCTTACTATGAGGCAGCAGCACTAATCACTGCGCCACCGCGCCACCCGGCAGATGGCCCTCAATTTCAAATTTGCTAGCCATCTCGCGTTTGGTCAAAACCGAAAACTGACATCCGACGTCGACATGAACATGCAGTGACATCTGTCGTCGAACTGACATTGTGAAATCAAGTGTAATATTACACCAGTTTTTTCTGTTAAAGTACTGTGAAGTAATCCTAATGTAGTGATTCATTTTCCACATCAGGCGGTTTAAATCGTCATACATTTACTTCGATTTTTCACCGATTCACGATTCATCGTTACATTCCTACTGTAAATATGTAGTCCGTGACATTTTTCCCCGTGGATTTCAGCATGTACACTGCACCAACACGCGATTCACAGCATTCAAGACATAACTCTCAGACAAATTAACAAATGAAGGCTGCATTCAGCCCAATTCATTTGGTCTGCCCTAAATGCCAAGGGTTAGCAACCAACTACCTCGTGACGCAGGGACTACTGACCCTCCCTTTTGAGGGACTTCTCGGCCACCCAATAATGTGCAGATCCTTGAAAGAGAAAGAAATTAAGATACAGTTCAGTGATATATCACAACCCCCACCTTGATTTAAAATTATGCTGCACGGTGTCAGAGCTTTTCAAAAAGACGATCCAGTGACGACTCAGCGGATAAGAGAGTGTCAGGAATAGAACTAAGTGAAGAAAATACAGTTTATTTGCTGTATACTTGTATTTGCCGTTTTCAAAACTGGGTGAACTAGAGGTGGCCTGGGGTAAGCTGATGACATCACCAATGGTGGACCGATCGAGGCAAGCTCTATAGTGATTGTTGCCAGGCATTTTCTTATTATGTCATTCAACACATTAGTCATTGGATTAGTTGCCTAATCAAAAAAAATAATTACCAGATTAATCAATACAAAAGTAATTGTTAGTTACAGCTTTAGATTTTATATACACTCCGCTGTACCTGTGAAGAGGTTTTTTTGCCAGATAACTGCAGCTTGTGTGTACAGTCAAAAACAAACTAGGTAGCAGCAACACAATCGGGTCTGTATGTCTCTGTATGATATTGGTTATTTAGTTTATACCATTGTTGTGGCTATTACAGTTCTGACCGTTATGTCACAGAACATGTTGCTCATTGTGCAAATGAGAAACAAATAGAATAGAAATATTTAGACATAGGAAGAATATTAATAATATAAATGACATTTTAAGACATGGACATTAAGGCACATATAAAAAATATAGTTAACCCCCTAATTGATGGGAAAGATTGTGTAAATTGGCATGCATATTAAGTGCAATTGTGCGATAAATGAATAGGTGTAGTGTCATAGTTTCGTGTCACAGCTAGATCTCAGAGAATTAATTTAAAACACATTTATTGGCTTTTACATTTCCAGATCCAGTAAATCTAGAAATTGGTGTAGGAGGGGGTAGGAATTAGATGGGGGAGGGGGTGACAGGGCTATTGAGGTAATACACTGTTGTCATTCTGACAGCATCTTTTCTAATTTTTATTATTATTGTTAATACTATTGTTGTTGTTGTTGTTAAAATATCGTTATGGCTCCATGCTATATATTTATCTCCATCAACAATATCTTATATTATCCATATTAAAACCCTTCAATTGAGGGTCACAGTGAGCCTTTAGCCCACGTCACTCTTTCTTCATGTTCTTTCCACCCATTTCCCATCTTCCTTGTCAGCACGTCCTACAAAACGCTTGTTTCTTATCATGAAATGTCACTATACAGGGAGAACATCACTCCTGCCCATCCAGTACCCATGATGCCCTATAATACTCACAGCCAGCTGTGGCTTTGCATGAGTAAGGGGCTTCAGCCAAGGGTGGAAAAGAAAACGGGTCCAACATGTGGCTGGTACCGCATCTGCTGTCGACTCAAGTCGCCGGCTTTCTGGCTCCACTTTGACCTAAATCACTCTTGTCAAGGCGTGAATCAAGAACCCAAATGATCCATTGCAAAAGTCAAAAGAAAGGGACAAGCCCTGTAGCCTCATGGTCATGTGACTTTCTCCCACGGCACCACAATTAGCAGGGCAGAGCTAGGATCTGAACCCATGAATATCACATAAGCCAAAATAAACTGTCACACTCTACTTTTATACTGCCTATCATTTATCAGATTCAATCGATTTTTGTGATTCAGTAATCTTTACATTTCAGCTACATAATTAATGTTACTGTTACTGTAGGTCCTTCATCAATGGTGTGATTGTCTGTGTCTAATGAATCCATGCTCTCTTCTGTTACATCACCTTCCTCTCCTTATCAAACCTACTATAGATTTATAATGGTTCTAACGAGGAGATGTAAAGGTGATGTAACGGAAGAGAATGTATGAGGTAATGTTTGATAACTGGTTTGATTGTCTGTCCGATCCCAGTTTAGCGACATATATCCAGGCTGGAATTCAGTGCTGTTTGTGATGGTTGTCTTTTTTGGGATGCACTTTGTCAGACAAGACTGCATGCTCACATGAAGAGTACCCAGAAAACACGGGTATGTATTAGATGCACAGCACATGTTATTGCATTGCATGTGCTCAAGTAAGCATGACGTCACACCCTCACTAACAATCTCATAATTATGAAAATATGCATATGCAATTTGAACAAGTTAATAAATTATTCAGAATGGCTATTTATTGCTTGTCAATAACATACTAAATGCATATTATAATTTAGTTATTATTGTTTGTGTCCAAGGATTGATTTATATGGTCCATTGATACAATGAATATGTTATATTGTATAAGTGTTGATCAGAATAATTTTGCAATTACTTTTGTCTCATGGATTTAGGTAATAAATCAATGGAGAACTGTACTCTAAAATTACTTTTGAATACATTTAGTATTGTAAATATATTAGTTTGTTGTGAAAATTAACATTGCTTTCCTTCCTGGAATTATAGAAAAAGTCTCTGCTACCAGCAAAGTATTAGTATATAAACATTAATTCAAAGTTCATTTGCAGCTGAAATCGCCTGGTCAAAAAAAATCCACATTCATTCACTGCCCACTCACACACTCCTCAAAAACATCAGCTAAACTTAAGGTGTTAACAAAACTAGGGAATATCCTTCAGGCATAATGGGCTTCAGCTCAGAGACCCTCTGTGGAGACCTTTAAATCATTCCATTCACTGATGTCAGATGTCAGATTCTGAAGGACACTATATTCTCTGTGTGAGTATGATTAAATAATTTTTGATGAATATTGATTATAAATGCTGAATCCATGCCAGTATTAAAAATGATAGGTACCTTTACTTTGTTGTTCGTCTGGGTAAAATGAGAGTTTTTCTTCGATCCAAACCAGATTTTCATATATTGAGGCTGGATATGGGACAGATATATTTTACTGTTGTGCAAATGCAGCAGAAATCCCAAGGCAGAAGGTCTGAAGCAACAGTCCAGCAAGCAGCACTGATCTGAGGGTGGCCCCGATTGGTTTTTTACCATGCAGGGCATTGATATGAAGATGCAATAATTCTCTTTTGTGAGCGATTCTCAGCAAATGTGAAATGTACTGCCCAGTCATGAGTGACCACAGATCAGCAAGCAATTTGGGAGATTCAGGTTGGGACAGCAGGCAGGTGGGTGGCTTGATAGGGATGGCAGGTGGGGGCCAGCGATGCCATAATCAGAGGAACCTGTGACGTGGGGGGGGAGCGGTCAGGATAGTCTTGACGTCATTACCAGGTCTCCAGATCACCTTTCATCTCCGCTGATAGACATTTCCTGGAATTAGCAATGTGAGTCATTGGGGCCCAGCGCCTGTCATCATTATTACAGTAAAATCCAGTTCTTCAGAAACTTTTCAACTAGGTGCACGTATAATACAAGAGCAATTCAGGATCCTTAGAGACATCACTTTTAACATCCTTCAGCTAGATCCTAACTCTATCTGAGTTTAATTTGATTTAATATCTTACTCAAAAAGCAAAGATTCTGATAATTTAAACCATGCTCTGTTGTCAAATGGATGAGCGGCAGAGAATGTTAAGGTTAAAAGTGCATGCTAATATTTTTAAATGAAATCATAGTTTCAGACATACAGCAATCCTTGCACTTAAAGTAAGGGATCATATTATTTTTCTAGGCTCATAACACAGGCTTACTTTTTAAAGTTAATTGAACATATTCAAAACGGTTCATAGGATTGTGTATTTTAAAATAAGAGCACCAGACCCACAGCTAGAAGCAGGTCTTGTTCCCTTCACAACTGAGGGGTCTCTCCTTAAAAATAAGTTGCCCCAAACTTGACTGACTTTACTTAACCGACCCATTTCAAGGAACTACCATTAAGGAAAGGAAAGGATTCATCATTTGTCATGTTCCTGCACTCTCTGGCCAATCAGAGTTTCCATATGTTAGGAATAAAAACTTCCTTTTCAAAAATCCCCAAACCACTCACAATCACATCCTCTGCTGTCATACCGGAAATTTCAAGCTCACACAAGACAAGCTAAGAAATGAAAAACCTTTTACAGTAACTAGAGGAGAGGATTAATGATCATCTATCTGCATGTGATTACATAATGTATTTAGCAATATTTCACAAAGAATCTTTACTTAATAAGAGATTGCTTTCCCTAAGTGACACACTACTCTGTCTCACATAAAGTGTCAGTTCTGATTAAGTGCATTATTCAACTGGCAGCTTGTCAGTTTCTAAATTTATCTTTAATCTCTGATGTTGTATACCCCCATATGTATAATAACGTGAAACAAAGGGACATTGTGTGTTACAGGAGATTAAATTTATTTTACCTTAAAATCAACCAATCCATCCATCCACTGTATTTCCAGTACATGCTAAGTGAGTGCAGGGCCACACTGTTTATAATAAACACATTCATAAGCATAACTTGCATCTGGCATCTGTTTAATGAATTTAGGCACATTATCATCAGTCCTGAGAAACCAGCCTGCTTTAATTTGTATGACTCTGCATGTTTCCATGAGAAATGAACATGAATGATCTGCGGAATCAGATTTTTGATTAAATTTTATTTGTAATACATATGAGCACTTGTCTTTAAATGTTAAAATGTTAAATATCATTATTGACAGGCTGGAGCAGGGAGCTAAGGAACAATTTGGAATGTGTAATTACAAAATGATGATGGAATTTTAAAACATGCTAATTGAATTCTGGAAAGTTGGATGTTTATAACAATTTATAACTTTAGTTTGTCTTGGAATTCAAACCTTTAGTTATTGAGAATTTGTATCTTATATGTGTAAAATTATCTGAATACACCTTTTGTTCCACTTATAGCATGACAGATGCTATTAAATACACATTTCCTGAAATGAAAATCAAGCAATTAGAATTTACAATTTATTTCCATGCAGGGTCAGACTTGCTGACATTGATGGTGAACCGGTCCTAGCCGTTTGCCACCTCAATCTGCTGCAGTCAGTCACATCATTCATATTTAAAAGTCAAACTGATGCCTTGGGATCCAGTTCAATAGCAAACTACGCTTGTCAGTAGCAATTAATTAATCTGCTTGGAGAATTTTGGGTATGCATATTTTGACAGATCCACTCTAAGATTTGTGAGAACAAAAACGAGAAAAAAATAAAACCTATTAATACAATTGTGCACTCCTGTTGTATAACTGTCACGGCATGTAAATAGTGAGCATTTGATGGGCGGTGGGGAGTGTTAGTGGGTATAACCTCACACCTATTCGGCTATGTGCTTCTACCCCTGGATCTCTGTCTATATCAGCTTGTATGTTCTCTCTGTTTGCTGCAGGAGGAGAATCACTCCAGTATTTTCTTAAGAACTTAATATGCATTGACATGTGTGCTAGAAAGCATGATATTATAATAAAAACAAAAAAAGCAGTTTAAAGACATGCGTGCACAAATCAAGAAAACCCGTCCAGCATCCACATAAAAAATCTGAAACTGTATGACTCACAAAAATAAACATGAATGAGGGGATGGGGAATCGAGTGCGGTTCTCGCTAGAGCTGTGAAACTTGGACAGACGTGAAAAAACAGTCTATCCTGCAAAGAGCCCTGTCTTCTTGCAGCATTAACCGAAGCCTCTGTACAATGACACATGCTCTACACTACGTGCCTGACACCACACGGATTAGGAAGGTAGAAACAAATCCTAACATTGCTCCTAATGTTTACACTGTTGTAATTGCAGTAGCTATATGAGCAACACTGATGAATCAAATTGAGTCAACTGGTGGCAGGAATAAACTCATTGAAAAGAAAAGAATTTCCTGTCTGGGCACGTTGAGGCTTTGAAATGACCTTTTATTTTGCCAATAAAAAGTAATGTTTCAATTTACGAATCAGGACGAATCGTAACCATGTGCAGTCATGAATGCCTTTAGATTACAAATATTTGCAGCAATGTCCTTTTGGTATAACAGCTGGAATAACAGGCTTGGTATTATTATGGATCCAGCCCCGCCTGCTGACTTTTTTTTTTTTTTTTTTTTATTGTTAACACACAAGACAACTTTTTATTTTTTAGTTTTTGTTATCCTACTTTAAAAAACACAACACTTAAAGGGAAAAAAACAGATTTTTACGTTAATTTTAATATGCCTTTTTGTGAGTAGACTGCGGACGACGG
>JAODKE010000035.1:10529382-10544589 GCA_026779605.1 Mormyrus hasselquistii | reverse complement strand
GCGCCCAGGGAGCTGGGGGTTAAGGGTCTTGCTCAAGGACCCGCAGACATGCTGAGGCTGGGTTTGAACCTGCGACCATGTGATTACAGTACACAGTCTTAGCCCAGTTTATTTTTTGTTTGGTTCGGTCTGTTCTCCTTCTGTTGCTCCATCACACCTGCTGTCTGAGTCTTTTGTCTTGGCATTCATGACAGAATGACAGAACTCCCAAACAACCCCAGCAGCCTGTGCCCCCATCTACATCTCACTCCATCCAGCAGATCAGATACTCTGAGTACCTTAGTTTAGGGGGTCAAAAGGGTTGCCAGTACCACAGGAATGACCTGGTCTCCAAGCAGAGGGATTTGTTTTCCTCCAACTTGACACCACCTCGCAGCTGAGGACAAACCCCACAGTCTGGAAGATCCCAGAGACCACAATTCGTTTCTGGTCTGTGAACAGATGCTTGTGAGGCTGGCCCCCGGTGCGGATCCCCAGTAGGCAGAGGAAGTCTGGCATTTGCTAGCAGAAATGTGTGAGTTAGTGAAGTATGACTCTGCTCCGGCTACCCCCCAGCTGCAGCCCCCCCAGCTCGCCACGGATGTACCCACAAGCTTCCCACAGCTTGACGCAGAGTCGCCCGCTCGCGCCACAAACCCACCTGCAGTTTCCAGCCCTCAGAAAACTGGAAGCTTGTGGTGCCTGAGGCTGCTGCCACGTCTGGCCCAGGAGAGGCTGCCACTGAAGCAGGGCCAGGAAAGGCCACTGGGCCCAACTGAGGTCACTGCCACATCCCCAAAGCCCGGCCCAAAAAGGGTCACTCTACCTGCGTTCCCAGCTCCCGACCCAAAGAGGGTCACTCTACATGCATTCCCAGCTCCCGGCCCAGAAAGGGTCACTTTACCGGCGTTCCCAGCTCCCGGCTCAGAAAGGGTCACTCTACCTGCGTTCCCAGCTTCCGACCCAAAGAGCGTCACTCTACCTGCGTTCCCAGCTCCCGGCCCAGAAAGGGTCACTCTACCGGCGTTCCCAGCTCCCGGCTCAGAAAGGGTCACTCTACCTGCATTCCCAGCTCCCGGCTCAGAAAGGGTCACTCTACCTGCGTTCCCAGCTCCCGACCCAAAGAGGGTCACTCTACATGCATTCCCAGCTCCCGGCCCAGAAAGGGTCACTCTACCTGTGTTCCTGACTCCTGGCCCAGAGAGGGCCGCTTCGCCTGCACTCCAGGTGTCTCCGCTGCAATGGTAGAGGTGATGCTAGCCTCACTGTTTCCTGATGCCCAGCCAGCACCTGCCTTGTCGTCTCCTGGCATCCTGCCATGGCCCACCTTGTCGTCTCCTGAAGTCCCATCAGTGCCCACCTCATTGCTTCCTGTCATCGCCCAGGCACCCGCCACATTGTCTCCTGTTATTGTCCACATGCCCGCCACATACCCTGCAGACCTCTGCCAGCTTTGTGCAAGGTCTCCCGGCCACCACCATCCCAGAGGTGATGAACCCAGAAGATACAAGGACTTAGATACTCCGGACTCGCGCTCCTGCTCAACTGTTGTGCCGACCTGATCTTGCATCTCGGTGTGGTCGAGGCCACAAGCTTGGACCCAGAAGAGGGGCTGGCCGAATCTCCTGCTCCTGACTCTGATCCAGTCTTACAGATCCCTGGTTAGGCCCAGGAAGATCCACATCCCTGGGTCGCCACCCAACATCCCGGGGTCCAGAAAACCCCCCTGTGTGTCTGGTCCGTGCCCCAGTCCTGTCGGTCTAGTGTCTTCCGGCCTTGTGTGTCTGCCCAGGGTGTTTGTTCTATTGTCCTGACCCTGGTGTGGTTTGTTCCATCCTGCCCTGTCCAGTCCAGGGGCTCTGTCCCTCTGCTTACCCAGGTGTTCTGTCGGTCCTGCCTTCCCCAGTCTGGTCTGGTGTCCAAACCCTATATGTCCACCATGTTTTCAAGCTCCTTTGTTCCCCTCCTCTGTCTATCCTTCAATTTTTTTGTGATTAACATTTTTTATTACAAAATATAACAAATCATGAACATATAAAGCACACAATACAGTACAGATAGTGACCATGATCGATTACAGGTAGTTGATACAAATTAAAACTATGAAAACATGCAAAGTATTCCCTTCATTACATCAAAATAAATGAAAAAGACCTCTAAGTTTAATCACGGATCTTTTGCTTTCCAAAGTCCTGAATGGACTGAGTCATCCAAGACCAAGCTTGGATGGTTTTGGGTTTGGCCTTGTTAAGGCATGCAGTCGTACACTCAGTTGAAGTGATGTATTGATAAGCAGTTAACTAATATTGTGTTAGAGGTAGATTAGGGTAGAACCAAAATCTTAGTATAGTTTTTTTTTTTGCTGCAGTAAGTCCTGCAAGGAGCAGTCTACGCTGAGTGAGAGTGAGGGATAGCTGCAAATCATCATTGAGAAGACAGAGGCAGGGGTTGGGCTTTATGTTCTCATTAAGTAGTAAGGATATTATAGAAAATATCTCATGCCAGAAGCATCTGGTTGTAGTGCACTCCCAGAACATATGCATTGTTGTACCAAGTGCCTGATCTAGGCAATGACTGCAATAAGGGCTTGAGAGTAATTTCATCTTGAAACATTTTAGGGCACTGTCTCCCTTCATGATTGGAGGACATGCTTTGAGGGGTGGGGGTCGGGGCGTATTACTGTCTTTCCCTGCCCATCTGACCTTCCTGTTGCCTCCCTAGTGTGGCCCTAATGGGCCTCACCTGTTGATTGTTTGTTTCATGTCTCATTCCTGCCCCAGAGTTACTCACTCCAGGTACCTCTCATTTGCTCCCTTGTTAGCCTTGTATTCAAGTGCTTCCCAGTGTTGTGGCTCCCAGTTCCGTCATGCCTTGTTCTTGCCCATTTCCTCGCCTCCTTTTTGATTCCCCATGATCCAATATATTTCCTGTTTAGTTCAGTCTGTTTAATAAATCTCCTTTTGTTGCTCCACCATGCCTGCTTCTAGAGTCTTTCATCCTATAATTACTACACATAAAAACTCATAGCAACAGAGAAATATCTGTCAGAAAGGAGGGAATCCACTGAGATGCTATACCACCTAACCTAGTGTTTATGCTTCTTTATCAGAATGTTGTGGTCCACTGTATCACCGTATTACCAGAAAATCTAGTCTTAAGTGGCATAATGAGTCTATTGAACCAGCTATTAAATCACAGCTGGTCTTAGTTCTTCTGTATGTCCCATATGCTCAGAAGCAGTAACTTTTTTCTTGGAACTTACATTACCTTATTTAGCAGATGCTTTTGTCCAAAGCATTCTACAACTGAGAAAAGAGGGTCAGCAAATCTTGGAAGAAACTGAGGTTAAGGGCCTTGCTCACGGGTTCTAGTTGCAGGTGGTTTCCCCAAAGTTTACTTTAGGATCTTTTCTTTTCTGCCTTAGTCCAAAATTAAGCACATTGTTCTTGGACAAGACTAGCTACTTAAAGGTTTCTGTTCTATGTCTCACATAAAATTTCAATATCTCTTCTAATACATTGTTCATTGAATTTATTTAAGTATTTGATCATGTAGGAAATATTAGCCCATATAATGGAAAAATGTTTGTTTTTGTGCTGTGGCCCCTCTTTCTGAAAGACCCAACTACAGCAGTGACCCTGGGGCTTTCTGACACCGTGCTGGAGGCTACAGCAGTGACCCTGGGGCTTTCTGACACCGTGCTGGAGGCTAAGTGGGTTTTAGCCAGTCTTCACACATGGTGACACACCCATGACTCATATGGACAAAATTAGAAAATGTAGTTTTTAGCTCCCAGTTCGAAGCAGTAGGATAGCGTCGCAACATACAGCGGCAGATATTTCTATATAAAGTGCTAAATGGAGAAATACAGTCAAATGGAAGCCAACATGAAGTGAGGCCTGGGTAAGGGACGTGTATGCTTTTTCAATCTATCGGAATAGATTACAGCCTGACCTCGAAGCCAGGAAAGATATTGAAAACTATATAAATTATATAAGTTATAAATCATATATAATTCATAATTATAATAAATTATAACCTACAACTAAAATATTTAGTTTACTGCAATTATATGTTCTGTTTATTTATAATGTTCATTTGAGAGCAGGTGTATGTTTACATGTATTTACAGATGTACTGTATTGCAGTTTTTTGCAGACCAGTGAAGGGCTATACACTGTAAAGTACTGCTACTGTTTCTAGTTATGAAGTAATGAAATGTTATGCAATGAAAATGCATGTTGGTCCAGGGTCTGAAACTGATATTTTTGATGTGAACCATGAGCAACAGATGTGACAGTCCCTGAGTGAGAGTTAGGGTTGGTTTTTCTCAGTTGTCTTGGAGAATAGCTAAAACTGCCATGTTTGATATTTGAGTGACATCAGCTATTTAAATTCAAGCAATTAAGCCCAAATTTGGAAATTTCCTTTAATGCCGCACAGGTCAATCTGACAACTATTCTGGCACAATGTAATATTTTGCTTTTCAATTTTTTGTTGGACCCTTGGTCGTTCTATTATTTTCCGATGAAAATATATAAGATTAAAGTATCATGGTAAGACAAATTGACTTGAGGCTTATAATTATATGAATGTCTATCCTGGAATTTTGGTAAGATAAAATGGCTGTGGACACTATCAATGTGGTGATTTTATTTCATGGTCAAGAAAGCCAATATAGAGAAGTAAGTCAAGAGAAATAAAATAAAAGATATTAATTTCTGATTAACTCCCCAGAGAAGTTTTTAATGCAATTGATGTCACTGTGCAGTTTCCTTCAGGTAGCATTTAAAAGATTTGGATATTTATAAAGTGAAGATGCTCTTGTTTCAATACAAATGTGTGAAAATTGTATATATTTTGCTTAAAAACTCAAATTTTGTTTGCTAAAAAAGTGGGTGCTAGTTTATTGTAGGGCAACTTTCAAAAAAGGTTTTTTTTTTCCAAGCATAGGAGGTCAAGTGAGTTTACAGATGGTACATTTAACTGAGACCTCATCCCATGGTAATTATCTGAAAGAGGAAAACAAGGACATGGGTAATTTACTGAGGCTGGCTGTGGGTCTGCATGGTGAGATAATATTCTTGTCTCTGACTTTTAGGTTATGTTGTCTTTCTTTCTAGTCATTAATGAAAGTTCTTCAGCAGACTTTACAAAACCGTACAGCAACTTGTATAGATAATTGTAGAACAAAGTGTAAGTGGAAAAGAATAATGTTTAACAATATTTCAAATAATTTATATCCATATTACTATCGAACAAGTCTTCTGGGGAATGACAGCTTCTGTCAAGAACATTCATTGAATTCATTGAATGAGAAGTTGAATAAATTGCAACACTGAGCACACTGTTCACTGCAAATTATTTTTTTACAGAGTTGAATTTGTGGAGCTTATCAAAATGCGACGGTAATTATTATTTGCAGAATGTATTGTAATTTTTTTGCTGTTTGTAAGTTTAAATAACATTAAATATGAGGTTTAAGCACAGCTAAGGAGTCACATTGGAATACTAATTTTATAGAAAATTCAGTAACACTTTACTTGAGGGGGAACAAATAATGTAGTGGTACGCTGTTACTTAATGTACTAGTTAACCGTTACTTAAGAGTTAGTTACGTACTGATCCCATGTTCGTTCACTATTAGTCATAATGGTTTGTGTATTCCAAGCCGTTATTTTTTCATGATTTGTGCTTGAGTAGTAACTGAGTATGTTGTGATCCCTCACACAAAGTGTTACTGAAATTTTATAGTATTTGACTTCCAAAATCGCTGCAGCATATTTTAATTTTAAGTATTACTTAGATGTTAGTACATTCACAATAATTGTATTACAGGATACATTTCTATATATATTACAGTATTACATGAGAAAAAAAGGTTGCCTTGTATAACAGGACATATGCACATCTGAGGTGTTCCCTGTGTTTCCCAGAGTTCCCTGATTCCTGGATCATTAGATGCATTAACGGGACGCGTGGCTACTGAAATCGGACGGACATGCACAATTTTTGTTTATGGTGCATTTTTCGCTTCTGTGGGTCGGAGACCCAGTGACGGCGGAGATCTTCATCGCGAATGAGTCCGCCTCTCCGCTCCCGATAAGCCCCTTCAAAGGCAGTCCGCTAAGCATCATGCTGTTTAAAGAAGCAGTAATTACTTCCAGAGCCTCCCACTGTGCCTGCGCTGCCGGCGTGGGGAAGCGGGCCTTCTCCGCTTAAAGCAGGCCTAAGTAGATGAAAGAAAAAAAACCTTCTATCAGGTCTTTTCCTCTCACTTTATCATAACAAGACCTCCTTTCTCCAGGCAGGTCCAGCTTTTGTTCCCTGAGATTAAAAATAATTTTGAACAAAATGGCCTGATTGTGACGATTAGCTAGACCCTCTGTACTGTTTGCTCCGGGTCGAGCATTGATAACTTGGCACCAGTGGTGGCTTTCTGCTTTATCTCATCCTAAATGTCCTTGTCTTTAAGCTACTGATTCTCCTTGTATAGTGGATCTAGAGCACAACAGAAGGTAATAAACAGTGGGGATGGTTATAAAGTTTGTGGCGCAATTGTGGGGAAATGGCACAAAAGCACAGGATTCCCTTTTCGCTGTCGATGTGAGAGTGATATGCTGATGGCCTCTGAAAGCCCTCTTTACCTACCGGCCTCTGCTGTGTTACCTCATTGTAAGCTTTTTTTGAGTTGGCAACATGCTCCTTTTCTGGTAAACTGCATGCTTGGCCATGAGATCTTCACTACGTTACGTTATCTTATTCCCGACATGTCACTGATTGGAGGCATATCGTTTTCCTGCTGCTCATGCTTAATTGATATGAAGGAGCACCAGTCTGCAAAGCTCCTTAAACAGCAATGTTTAATATTTTGCATATGAGGGTGATTTGTTTTTCTTCAGAATTGATGCACACATGTGGGGGGTTTGTGGCTCAATGGGTTAGGACTGTGTGTCTGTGATCCGAAGGTTGCTGGTTCAAATCCCATGGATTGCAGACTTGAGTCATTGTTGAGCCCTTAAGCTAAACCCGTAACCCCAGCTGCATTAGGGACATGGGTCGACCCCACCCTCAGGTTCTCTTGTGTATATGGTTTGGCTAAATGCATAATGTAAAAAGAAAATATCCTATAAACATGCGGTTTCTTATTCAGATTTGCTTCCCTGTGTGGAGAAGGGAGACACAAATCTCAACATATGTATATTGTTCAGTAATGTAACAATTATTATGTATGATTGCTATGCATAATGAGGTGGGTTATGGCATCTCAGCACAGGGTGAAGTTAAAAACATGTCCTGATTTCAGAGGCATATTCTAGTACTTCCTAAGGTCTAGTGTCCATGCTTATGCCAAAATGGCTGTCTTTTGCCTTGGGTCCTCCCTACTTCTAACCCCCACCAAAAAGAGCCCCTGCTCCTGCCCCTGTTACCCTGTCAGACAGTTCTTCTCACTGTCTAAACTGTGTTAAAGGGCTATAACTTTGTGTGTTCATTCTGTGTTTTATTGACTGATCACTTGGAACAAAATTGCGGGATAAGAATTAATGCACCTAGAGAAAAGGGTCATTCTAAATGAGAGCTCTTCCTTGCCCAGCCTATTTCTCCTAAACATAACTGAGCTCAACTCAACATCAAATATAAGTTTTTGATTATTTTCTCATACTTCTTAAATTCAGCTCCTGAGAAATAGCCTTCCTCTCATCTCAGCCTGATCACAATTTAAGATGTTAAAATGCCCCTTGTCTTCTCTCATTGGACTGATCTTTATTTGTCTGAAATAATCAGATTTTGAGATTACAGTAAGATCCAAAGATCCAAGAAACTCGTCTCGGTGATTAAATTCAAGTCTCAGCTCTGTGTATTTTATCTGCTCTCAAACTCTTTATAATGGAGGGTTTAGCAGAAACAGGTTAGAAGTCAGTAATCGCCAAACAAGAAGATATGATTTATTCTGTACTGCCTACCACTGTGCATGGTGGCACTATCCCTGCATGGTACATTGCACAGATGATGGCTCTCAGGTAACATCAAGGGCCCATCGACCCCCTGAACATGAGGGAGTAATTGCCTTAAACACCAGGGTCCTCTGCTCCTGCCAAATTTCCAGATGACATGGGGACCCCATAGCAGCGTGTTACAGCGTTCAGCCAATGCCCAAATGCAGGAGTTGTGACATGCAAAGTGCACATGCTCAGAACCGGGATATGCTTCAGGCTTCCAACCTCGGTAGTCTGAGGTGACACTGCTACCAACCAAGCCTGGAGGTAGCTTTCATAGGCTACACTTCATTTCCTTTAATGGTCTGGAACTATATATTTGCATGTTTACTTATTTATGTAGCGGGTACTTTTAATCAAAGCCAACATACGTTTTTGAGAGAGCAAGCTCAGATAGTCCCTGTAGCAGTTGGGATTAAGGGCCTTGCTCTAGGCCCAATGGTGACATCACTCGCCCAGACACAGGATTTGAATCCATTTGGTCCCCACAATGTAATATAAACATAATCCACACACACACACACACACACACACACACACACACAAACACTGCTCTGGAAAAAAATAAGAGACCACAGCACAATTTTTTATTTCAGTCATTTCTCAGTTTATGGGTGTTTATATATGATAAGGTTTCTCATTAATGTTTGTCTTTAAAAAATGGACTGGTCTCTGTTACAGAGTTGTATATATATATATATATATATATACACACATACACACACAGCTCTGGAAAAAATTGAGAGACAGGTCTACGTTGTTTTAAAATCTGTATTTTTAAATTTTGGTTTAATCCTGGTTCTGCTGGCAGAAGGCTACACTGTGTGGCAGGCTGCTTCCAGGCTCGAAGGTTCTAAGAGAGCAGCACTCAAGAACAAAGTGAAGCAGGAGACACTGGGAAAGACCAAAAACCAGCCAGATAGAGGGGAGAATCGACCCTATAATGCCAGAGACGACCATCAGCTTATCCAGCAGTGCCTCATAAATCGGAGGATGACCTTGAGTGACCTTCAGAAGGAATGGGAAACATTAAGTGGTGTGAAGTGCACTGCTAGGACAATTCATACCAGGCTCCTAGAAGCAGGACCGAAGAATTATAAAACAAGGAAGAAGCCCTTCGTCAGTAAGAAGCAGGGAAGAGCCATACTGGTCTTTGCAAAGAAATTTACATATACATATACATACACATACACACACACACACACACGTACACACACGCACACATTGTGCAATCTCTATATTATGTCAATGTCTCAATGTCTCAATCCTATATTAAACCATTTAATTTTATTGATTTTTATTTCCAATGAAGGCTTTTTCCAAAAGCCGATCTCTTCCAGGGGCGTAGCTACAGATCATCTGCTTACCCGTGGTTTCATCACCCATCAACAACTTTTACAGTCAACTAGGACTTGGCGGTATATCAAATTTTCATATCAATGTATTTTCAAAACAAGATATAGGATGACACAATATGCTTTTTATTTTCTCATGGTGACACAAGGTGGTGATTACTGAATGCATTTTAATGTGGGCTCATTTCAAATTAAAACAGAAATTTTATACGTTTAATACGTTTACTATTTTTAAAAAGTGCCCCCATAATTTCATAAATGCCCCCATTTTTAGACAGTGGGAGCAAAACTTGCTCACCAAATATTTTTGAATTCCAGGCACTGACTAACAGGCACAGCAAACCAACCCACTGGAACACACACCACCCCTGTACGTCATGATCATTGGCACCTGCCTACAAATCAGAGATTATTAGTCATTTTAGGAACTTCGTGTATATGCTAGGCAACTGCATATACTGTAGAATTCAGGTTCCCTTCTCATAGTCACAAGCCACACAGTTCAGATGAACAATAACTCTGAATTGTGCTTCAGATATGTGTGTAAATGTCCAGTCTACCATAGGATATTATGATTCCTTCATGCCACAGTCTGGAGCAGCTCAGCCCTGAATAAATGCTCCTTAGAAGTGGAAGGATAGATGCAACAGTTAGTTCTGAAATAGGTAAAACAAAGAACACGGAAGGAGTCCAAGGCTTCGACTGAAACATTACAGTCTCTACCAGACTTGTCAATCATGACTGTGACAGCTAATTCAACTAGATTCCACATTTAGCAAATGATTCACATTAAAATGCGTTCAGCAATGTGCTTTATTCTTTCCCGCCTTTTGAAGTCTTGCAATCGTCCTCCTTTGAATGTGGACTGCTTCTGGCTAAGAAGATCACTGCTTCTAAGTGTGGAAATATAAACCTGCATTTGATTTCTGCAAGGATGTGACCTAAGAGACAAACCTATGAAAGTGCATGTGTGCATGTTGATACACTTACCCAGAAAGCATCAACAACAGGACATTGTTGGTGAGGAACTTGGAAGTAACCCTGATAGGAAAATTACCACTGATTCATAAAGATTTCCCTATGTACCAAGCGTGAAAGATGAATCATTTGAAATGTTCTCCCAATCTGAAAGGGGGTAATGTACTCTAAGAAAATGAGGAATACTGAGAATGGGGTGGGGGTGTGAGGGGCTGCTCAGTCCGTCATGCTTGTCTGGTTAGAAAACTGTTTGATCCAAGAACCTCATCAAGCAAAGTCTTGGAATATCTTGTGGATCTGCAACCATTACATGGCCCAGTAATTCGTTCCATACTACCTCCAACCTTGGAAATCTCTGCTCAGTCTACAACGGGCCTGCGTTTAATTCCCAGGTAGGAGCTCTCTGCCTTGAATCGATGCAGAGATGGGACCTTGTGGACTGGGGATGAAATAGCTGATGAGAAAGGAGACATTAATATGTTTAAAAGATCAACAGAAATGCTCAAGTGACTCAGCATTGATCCAAGAGTAATAAACCATCTAGTATAAACACACTGTTTATTTTAAGCAATGTAGTTTAGCTTTTTCACAGTTTCTCATTGTCTGGGCTGTATAATAAAACACAATGTCAACGGATTGCTTCTCTTGGAGGTACACAGACAAGATGTAATTGTTCAATTTAGTTGGTTACTTTAAGATTTTTTTAAATCCGTAGCAGGAAGAATTATATTTGCTGATGACTGAAGGGCAGGACAAGAGCATTTCAGCTCCTCACAAATCACATTTTAAGATATCCTGCCGTATTTTAAGCTAGAGCATTTCTCTGCATATTTACATCATATTTTCAATTTGATCCAAATAAGCCATCTGTAAGTTTTTCTGCCTCTGGGTAAAGTCAACCTGTAGTCAACACAATTAGAAATTTCATAATTCATAAACATCATTAGGATTAAAAATGTACTTGTTGAATGTCAGCTGATCAAAGGTCAAGCCATTTAAACTGGTAAGTTTTTAACATCACATTTTTATTAGTCCTTTGAATATTCCTGATTAAGTTTTGGTGGTTGGTACCTGTACACCATGTGTATGAGAGTGTTTGCCTGGTGCACCGCCGGTTCAGGATAGACGAGACTTACATGCAATAGAAGGGTCTTTTGTTACTCTGCTGAATGGCGGATGTACTGTGTTTCTGGGGTTAAAAAGTCCCCTTTTAACAGCCTGAGATTTATCTGCACTATACTCTTCACGCTTGCTTCTGTTTTAATGAGCACAGAAAAGCACCGTTCTTCGACGTTCTTCTTTAGAGCACAGTCTGCCGCCTATTGACTTATCGGCAGAGATCTATCTTCATCATCATTTAGGTCTTTAGGTTTTCCCACCCTTAAAGGGACAGAATTCGCTTTGCACACCTTTGAAAAATAAGATTCGACTTACGGCCTGGGGGGTAGAGATTGCCATTAGTGAAATTCAAAGAGGATAAGGAATGATTTCTGTGGTTCGATCTCTTGGTCCAGTAGCTCAACTGCCATAGTAGGCTTTGTCTTCTTGGGCTGTCTCTATTCCTCATGCCTATGTGCATGTAACTTTTTACCCGAAATTGTACTTTTTGTGGTTATGTATGACACCATTGTTAACTACTGTAGCCAAGAAAAACAATAAAACATTATTGTTGTTTTATACCGTTTTCTTGGGATAATGGGATATTTTTCTTGAAATCTTGCATAATAATTTTCTTGGGAAAATTAACATAATTTTCTCATAATAAATTAAAATAATTAAAAGGATGAAAATATAGCTAATGTTTAGGATATTACAGCCACAGCTTTTCATTAGGGCTGTCCTGTTTGAAATAGCCAAAGAGCAGAAATATATTAATCAGTACATTAATTGTTTGTCATTTAAGAAGAAGGTTAGCAAGGCTTCAGCTTTATAGACATTGTACTCTAACTGAGTCTGGTGATTTTGTGGAGCAGGGAAGCAGGCGAAGGGAGTTGAAGAATTGGTGAACGAGGGATTTATTAGGGAGAAACAAATCCAGGAATGCAAAGAACACGTAACGACATCAATGACCGGACTGGTGAAACATACCTTAATGCGGACCTAAATACACCAGACTAATTAGACACAACTATAAACGGCTGGTAACACGGGGATTCCACACAGGGTAGATGAGGGGGCGTGGCACATGGGAGGATCGGACTAGCGTGACATGATAGAACCCCCCCCCCCCCATCCCCCTCAAAGGCTCGCCTAAAGAGACCGGAGGGACAAAACTGGGGACATCACAGTACAGGACAGTACCTGGGGAAACAAAAGCAACAACATCAACGAGGCAGTGGGAACAGGACCGACATGCAGAACAGACACAGGAGCACCAAAGACGGAAACACAGAACCTAACAACAAGAAGGAAGGGGAAAACGGAGAAACAACAGGGGGTACACCGACAAAAGGAGGACAGGGAGTAGAAAAAACAAAGACAGAACATAGGGATGGGGGGCAAACACAGGGGGTACGAAGGCAAAGGGCGGGGGGCACCAGGAAACTGGAGGGAACCCTGACGGGAGGAAGGCGGGAGCCGCAGGGGCCACAGGTGGCCGCGAGGCCGGAGCCAGAGGGATCCTCAGCGACCACGAGGCAGAAGTCAGAGGGGACACTGAAGGGAGTGAGGAAGAAGGCATAGGGACTGCCAGAGGAGGCGAGGAGGGAGGCGAAGGGGACACCGGAGGATGCGTGGAGGGAGCAGAAGCTGCCACAGGTGAAGGCGTAACCACAGCCAGCGAAGGCATAGGCAACCAATGAGGTGGAGCTTGTGGAACCACAGGCGACCGATGAGCCATCAGACGTGGGACAGTAGGAGACCAACAAGTTACCACAGGGGCCACCACAGGCAGTCGTCGAGCTGGAGCCAGGGGACCACAAGCGACTGGTGAGCAGGAGCTGGGGGAACCGCAGCAAGAACCGAAGCAAGGGGGACCAAAGGCGATCCGGGGGCAGGGCAGGAAGGACCCAATCTCAGCGCAGGTGTCCTCTACCTTTGCGGGACATGTGGACCTGGCCAGGATTTGCCATGCTGGGGTGGTGGTCAGGGTGACCCACTGGATGGGCTCCTCGGCGCAGTCATGAGGGAAATCCCCAAGGGTTCCCACTCAAACGCCTCCTCCATCTCCACCAATGGGGGAGGAGTAGTGGTCTGATGGTCCAGGACCTCCTGGACTGGGGGATCAGGAACCATGGAGGCTGGGTCACGAACCATGGGGATAGAGTCTAGGAGCACAGGGCGATGCACCTCTGATGCAGAAGCCATGGAGAGATGCGCCTCTTAGGCAAACACGACGGGGAGATGCGACTGCCGGAAAGCGGGGAGAGTATCAGTGCAGGCTTTGGGTGCCAGCTTAGGGGAAGCGGCTGCGCAGTCTTAGGGCGCCAACAAAGCAAACATCGCCAGCTCAAGGATTGGGGGGGGGTTTCCACCAGGAAGTAAGCAGAGACCGCAGCGTACCCCAGAAGGACTTTGGGTATGTCCTCCCATCTGCGGTCACTCCGCTTCTTTTTCCTCCTGCAAGCTACAGCTGCGGGGGCTTTTGCGAGATCCGGAAGGTCTAACGGGAAGAGAGGAAGAAATCCATAGTCCATGTTCACCTTACGGATCATCTCTCCCGCAACCCAGCTTATTTAAATGGGTTAAGTTCTTTCACACCTCATCCACGAGGTGCAGATCTTCAGAAGGGGAAATCTCTTCTACGATATCCTTCGACTGGTATAGAAGGGGTATGGCAGCTGGGCCCTGCTTTACCTCGGGCTGCTGGAGCCAAAAGATCACCTCGTCCGCTAATTGCATGCAGTCTTCATCAGTAAGACGAGGTGTCTTGTCTTGCAGTCCGGTCAATCTATTGCGCACAAGTTCAGGCACAGAGCAGGAAAGTAGGCAAAGGGAGTCGAGGAAATGGGGAACGAGGGATTTATTAGGGAGAAACAAATTCAGGAACACAAAGAACATATAACAACGTCAATGACCGGACCGGGGAAACATACTTTAATGTGGACTTAAATACACCAGACTAATTAGACACAACTAGAAATGGCTGGTAACACGGGGATTCCACATGGGGTAGATGAGGGAGATGTGGCAGACGGGAGGACTGGACGAGGGTTTTTTTATTTAGGGTTTTGTATCCCTCTGTGTTTCATGGCAGTGGTGAAGGGATCTTTGAGCTTAATGAATAAAATGCATAGCCTTTGCTGCCAAATCATTCCATCCATCCTTTGTTCATACCTGCTGTGCAGGGTCATGGGGGCCTGGAACCTATCCTGAATGGGCAAGGAATAACCAAGGATGGGGCACCAACCCATCACACTCCAATAAACCTCAGCATGTTTTTGGACTGTAGGATAAAACCAGAGAGCCTGTAAAAAGTGACACAGTGAGAACATGCAGACTGGACACATGTACAGCTGGGACAGCAACTTGAACCCTGGTTGCAGTGATGTAACACAACAGTGCTAAACCACTGTGCCACCCTACAAAATGTTTCTCCTGTCATGAAAAAATTATGTTTATTTTCTCAAGATCTCACCAAAATTATTCCGTTACTGAGAAAACAGTAAACAAAAAAGCCTTTTCATGGCCTTTCATGGCTTCTGTAGTTATATACATACACCGATCAGCCATATCATTAAAACCACTGACAGATGAAGTGAATAAAATTGATTATCCTCTTACAATGTCACCTGTCAAGGGTAAAGGAACATTCAATTCTTGAAGTTGATGTGCTGGAAGTGGGAAAATGGGCAAATGTAAGGATCTGAGTGACTTTGACAAGTGATGGCTGGACAACTGGGTCAGAGCATCTCCATAACAGCAGATCTTGTGGGGTGTTCCTGGTATGCAGTGGTCAG
>JAODKE010000035.1:10508276-10529282 GCA_026779605.1 Mormyrus hasselquistii | reverse complement strand
CCCAAAGCCCACTGATGCACATGGGGAGCAAAGGCTAGCTCTTCTGGTCTGATCCCATAGCAGAGCTACTGTAGCACAAACTGCTGAAAAAGTGAATGTTGGCTATAATGGAAAGGTGTCAGAACAGACAGCGCATCAAAGCAGGATAATGCACCGCGCTACACTGCAAAAATTGTTCAGGATTGGTTTGAGGAACATGACAAAGAGTTCTGCTGCTAACAGGACACCTTCAGAGGTCTTGTGGAGTTCATGCCTCGATGAGTCAGAGCTGTTGTGGCAGCACAAGGGGGACCTACACAATATTAGGTGGTTTTAAGGTTATGGCTGATTCATGAGCTGGCCATGAAAAATTAAATGGGAATATTTTTGGATCTTGCGACGCATAAGCCAAAAATATACATACAATGCTAAAAGTGATTTGGAGCACATAAACTCACATAAAGTAAAAATATGAATGGTATATAAAATGTTCTAGTCCAAGTTTACACTTTTGTGTAAAACCTGTGGAACCAAAGCATTTCAGCTTTGTTACGCCTTTTGCATCTTTATGTTACATGCTAGTTGTTTCTATGACCGTGGAATCTTGCATTTCTCACAGTAACTTTTAAACTTTTCTTTGCCAGTAATTTTGCATTTTTAATAATGAGTCTAAAACGTGCTCCCAGTGCATTCAGTAATAACTTTGTACATACAGGGACATAATTTAATGGTTTGCATGTTAAAAAGGTCTTGACAGGAAATGACAAAGCAGTAAAACGTGCAAAGTGTACAATACAGTACTATTTGTTAAGAGACTGCTGATAAATAGTTATTTTATGTTCGTTCAGGCTAGCAGATTGTTATAGGTAGGTGTTAGGGGTGTGAAACATGATTCACTGTGATCATTCAATATGATTGTTCACATTTGTGCCCCTAACCCTTGCAAATGCGAAGGGGTTACTGCATGTACCTCTGGGTTTATACGAGTACGGAATCCAAATAAAGATAATCTTCTGGAATTCAGAAGGCAAAGTAGCATTCAGCTCATGATTTTTTAATTTTAACTTTCCTCTATAACTCTGATCAAAATTGACCGCAAAAACATCTTCACAGTAGTTTTGAAGAAATAATGAATCACATTTGATTATACGGAAAACTTGCCTAATGCATTTCCTGAAATCTGTTTTGCTCTTGTTTTGAATGCCAAAAATGCCACACACACTGTAAAACGTTATACCATTTCGGTATCAGTGTCCTGTACAGGGGCATTTTTTATTACTTATTAATAAAGCATGTCTATTCTGGTGTATGCAGCAGTTATAAAATGGCATATTTTTTGTTGTGGAATATCTGTCTCACTTTTAATTGAAATGTTATTTTTGCGGGGGTGAAATTACACACCAGTGAAGGCTGCAGCCTTTGTTGGAACTGACCAGCAGCTTCCAGCGGATTTGCTTTTTGGAGACAAATCTGTTTTTAATGCAAGAAGACAAATAGTTTGGTCATAAAGGGCAACAATAAACTGTAGGAAATCTGAGCAATAGATGCGGAAAAAGCAGATCGCTGTTGGGCAGAGAGAGAGCATGCCGAAACAGAGAAGCCTACGATGAGGACAGCATGCACAAATAAGCCAGGCATCATATGCTAGAAAATTCCTCTCCTGAATGTAATATTATAATAACTAAATGAAAATTACTTTTAAACTCCCTCACAGATGAATACATTTTATATTTGAATTAAAACTGCTGATTCAGAGCATCATTTCACATACTGATACATCATAAAATCATTAATAATCACATTAAAAGCAAACAATTAATGATGGTTAAAAACTTACATGAAGCACCTTATAGCTGACATTTGACATCTGGTGAACAACGGGACATATTTCTCACTTACAGTGGGCACTGACATATAGCTATATAGGCATATAATTATTATGGTGACTGTGGCATGATGCACAGCAATGATGTCTCACACTTTCTGGGCTGATGCTTTGTGTGTCTGTGTGTGTGGGCCGCCGTTTGTAGTCACTAAGCACTCTTACTTGCCACTTTTTCAACATTTAGTGCACTTTTATTACATTTAGCTAGAAATAAACAGTGTTAAATGTCATAACAACTGTATAATTTTTGAAAAATCACTATTTGTAAACATAATATGTTTATATGTAAATATGAAAAGTAAATCTTAAATATAAATGTATGTGTTAAATGCAAAGTTGAACAAGATGCAAATGATGGTTTTGCTTTTCCCTGTCTCGCGTTCTCCTTACGACACTTACTGAAAAGCCACGTCTCTTGTGCATTGCTTCTCTACACGGCACGGTTTCTGCATGCTGTGCACTGTTAAACAATACATCTCTCCATTGTTTTCCCCCACATGCCATGTTTGCATGTCAAGGTGGCACGAAATCCGCTCCATAGTGCAATACGAACACCTGCCTTAATTGCACGTTCTATTGCCGCCAAAGGAGCAGAATTTGCCGCCGGCAGCAAAAAATCTGTTATTTTGACATGGTGGGGACCCACCTTTTCAGTCCCCCAATTTTTTATAAGAAATTGTGACTGTAATGGAAAATCTAAACAATGTCGAAAGTCTTGCGTTTTGTTTGGTTAAGGTTGTCTGTCCATCCATCCATTTTCTGTAACCACCAATTCAGGATCATGGGGGATCTGGAGTCTACAGGCACAAGGCAGGGAGCAACTCAGGATGGGGCACCAACCCATCACAGGGCACACTCACCCTCACACACGCCTACAGGCAATTTGGTAACTCCAGTCGGCCTCAGCACGTTTTTGGACTGTGGGGGGAAACCAGAGAACATGCAAACTCCACCCATAAGGAGCCATGCTGGAGACTCAAAGCCTGGTCCCATGGGTATGGGGCAACAGCCCAGCACCATCCTACTCCAGGCTAAGGGGCAACAGCCCAGCACCGTCCTACTCCAGGCTAAGGGGCAACAGCCCAGCACCGTCCTACTCCAGGCTAAGGTGCAACAACCCAGCACCGTCCTACTCCAGGCTAAGGCTGTTGGAGACTCAAAGCCTGGTCCCATGGGTGTGGGGCAACAGCCCAGCACCGTCCTACTCCAGGCTAAGGGGCAACAGCCCAGCACCGTCCTACTCCAGGCTAAGGGGCAACAGCCCAGCACCGTCCTACTCCAGGCTAAGGCTGTCATGTGAATAATCAGTTTCATAATAGAACAGAAATGAACGGACGGTCCCCAAAAAAGATATGAATACAACTGTGTGGGAATGTTTGTGTGTGCGAGCGGGTATACCCATCGTTATGGGGACACAGTGTCCCTGTAACGTGATAAATATCCGGTTTCCTGGTCCCCATAAGGGAAAATTCTATTTTATAAAAATTGGTGACTGCTATGAAAAAACTAAAAATACAAAAACTCTTGTATTTTGCTTGGTTACTTATGGATATGGTTAGGGCTGGGTGGGGGTTAAGGTTGTCATAGTTAGCGTTAGCATGTTTCCCATAGAAGTGAGGGAGCGGGCCCCATTCCATGAAATATATGCACAATCGCGTCAGTTAAAATTTATTTATCATTTTATTAATTATATATTTAATTTCAATACATTCTGGTCATATTTAAATATAAATCTCTTGAGCCTTTTACACAGTTACACATTTTTTGCATGACTTCCTTTAAAAACAGGTACACAAATAGTCCACCTAAAACCTTCTTTCATGACTCAGATTTATGCATTCTGTGGGTACTATTCAAGGCACCTATTTTATGTTAGTTTTGTCTCATACACTAACTCTCAGCCAAACCAACGGATCCGTATTTGGCATGAAAGCAAGAACATTGGCACTCAGCTGTTGAAATTAATTTACCAAAATATTTGAACTTGACTACGCTTAATTTCTCTAAGGAGTTTCCCCTCTGCAGTGGTAATTGCCTAACCAAAAACAGTGTACCTGTAAAACTGTATGTTCTTGGGGAGAGTTGGCATGGACCATTAGTGCACATGAAAGGGGAGTCCTCCACGCAGTTCCAGCCATGACGGAGGAACTTTCCATTGGAATCCCTTCGGTCATTTGTTTACGACGGTGTCTCCTTGTGAACCTGTAGTAATGCCCAGAGCCTCTTTGCTTTTGATTTTTGTTTGGCTTGTTGGAAAGAATGTGTGCTTACAACTTACAACTGACTAGCTCCAGAATCGCGGGTGATTCCTTGCTTCGCAAACCACTCCCAGATGGTCTGCAGTTTTTATGAATATGCCCTCCTCATTATTTCAGACTTTACATGTTTGGCATGCAGTTGCCTTCTTAAATTGTCCTCTGTTGTTCTTAAAGGCGTAAAAGTAAATTGCTTATGGTCAAAATGTGGGAAAATTCACAGTGTAAAACCTTTTGTTTACTAATATACTCTCTTTCGGAAGCGTGCATGTAGATATTTGCCTATTGCATACAGACAGGTGTGTGTTTACCATTTTAATATTGTTTGTTGCAGCTTACTCCCCCCACCCCGCACATCAGAAGCAGTCGGTTGGCTCAGTGAATGGTGCTTTTCATTCATAGCTTTGGGATTTGGGGTTTGAATCCCACAGGCATTTGTTTGTTTAGCAGGTCTTGTGCAGCCTTTCTCCCAAAGACATTTAGTGTCCTGGTGTCTCGAAATGCCCCCTAAAGTGTACTTTTGTGTATGTGCCCAATGCTGGCCTGGGGTCCAACCAAGGCTGTACCCATTTTGGTGCCCTGGGCTGCCTGGGATAGGCTCCAGATACCCATGCATTCCAGACCAGGAAATGTGGTTAGAACCTGGGTGATCTTCAAACGACATTAAACCAACTTTTATTAAAATTCCCTAAACTAATTTCCCTGCTGTATTAAAACGTGCACATTGTATCACATTATCAAAAAAAACAATGTATCTGACTGAATCAGGCCTGCCTGATTATTCCATCAAATGACACATAAACAACTGAAGACACATTACATTGACTTAATGTTATATAGCCATTTTATCTGTCTATTGTACTTTCCTCAAAGTGTAAACACACAGGCCGAGTCATTGGATCATTATTGTGCTTAATTAAGGAATTCTGTTTTTCGAGGTGTTGTTGAACACGTAGCAGGGACTGGAAGGCTCATGAAAACAGGTGATTAGCATCAGCGGGAGCAAATGGAGATAGATTTGATCCGATGGAACGGGTCAGAAGATTGCAGGCAGGTGGAGCTCTTTGGTGAACAACAGAATCAGCTGGCTTGGGTACAGATGATTGCAATCAGATGGGCCCAGCTGAAGAGAAAAGGCACGGGGACGACATCGGGCGAGATGGTTGCGATCAAGTGAATGCAAAATGCCATGATGTCAGAATGAGTCAGTTCCCCCCAAAGTCAGGCTGATGTCATGGCCCCCCACAATGGGGTTGCCTCGTGTTTGTTAGGTACAAAGGCCTCTTAGCATGCTAACTGGTGACAGGTGGCGTCACCTCATCTGAGAGATGGTCAGGTCATCTTTGAGAGGTCTTCTCCAAAATATTATGTCTGGCATTTGTAATAATTAGAGGTTTAATTTTGCATAATCTTAAGCATTTACCAAACTGCCATTGCAGCCCAATAGCTGTTTGGGTAGGCATGCAGTATTGTGTACTGTCAGGGTCAGTGCCGGTCTGTCCCTGTCCCATTTGTTTTGTTTCCATTTAGCCAGCAGGTGTCACTGGCCATCCTGTTCCCTTTGTCCTGTAGCACTTAGTGCCGAGTATGTTTCCCTATCCTGGAACGTAGCTTGGTGGGTAGATTGAGTGGTTGTGCTGCTATCGCCCTTCCAGGCATGGGTTCAAAGCTGGCCTGGCTACTAATAGCAACCATTAATTAAAAAATCGGATAAAGATTCGAGCAAATAAGGACCTAAGGGACAGACCTTAAATGGGGGCTTGTCCAATATGACCCCTGCCAGCCAAAAACAGGAACACACATCTGCACCACAGACTCGTGCCATCTTGCTTTTGGTGCCTGTGATGGTTTTTCTTGTGTTCTTGCTTTGGTTGACTTGTTTTATTTTGTGCCTCTTCATTTGTTGTCGCCAGCCATTAAAGTCTCTAGTGCTGTGTAACTGTAATCCACCCTAGGACTTCACCTGTCCAGCGTCATCTTCTGTTAGTGGTGTACCTGCTTTTAAGTGCCTGTTTGTTCTGTTACCTTTTGTTTCATTTTCCCTGTATGGTTGTTCCTTGTGTTGTTATATGGTTTCTACTGTAAGTAATGTTTTGTAGTTTATTCCCTGTTAAGTGTTGCATTGTTCCTGGTGTTGCTCCATGCCTTAATTTCTGTTTCATCTGCTTTGTTTTCACCCTACAGTATGTGGTTCCTTTATTTTCCTGGTCCCCCCCACTTTTTAATAAACCCTGCTTAGTTTGGAGCTGCTATGTGGATCATTATGCCAAGTATTAACAGTGTACTATGAATACAGATATGAATTGAGCCTTTTGTTATTCATCCATTCATTGATTACTCAATCATTGCCAATTAAGAACCCATACTGGAGTGTCTGGAGAGGGTTACTGGTGGTGAGGCCTATGAGTGGGGGTGAGGGGTTGTTTGCTAAGTTGGCGCCTGTGATGGTGCCCTAGGTGACCAGCACTGCTCTGTACTGGGTAAGAGGATGGATGAATATTTCACCCATTTTTACAAGATTTTTAAATAATTTTCATCTTATACCAATGTTTTTGGGGTTGAACCAGCAAAATTGTTTATTATTGTTATTATTATTAGTAATAGTAGTAGTAGTAGCAGTAGTAATAACAGTATTTAATAAATATTACAATTAGCCTATTAAGAAAACATATGAGATGATATGGTTGCTATAGCTGCTAATTTGTTTTTTGAAAAATCCTCTTTTGTCTCAAATACTAAAACATTAATGCATAGTCTGTGGTTATGCTGGCAAGATGAATTAATGTAGCTAATTAAAATGTCCTTTGAAAAAAATACACAGAAAAACATAAGTATGCTGGTCATAATGAATTTAGCTAAATGCTTAGTGTCCGGAACAATTTGTCCTATTCATTGAAAATTAAAATGTCTTCTTAAAATGTTTTTTCTCTCACACTAACTCAAAGCAATCAGGGATGTCTAAACTTTTAAAAAACCTGAAACTCCTACAAGTTAGGCTGCTTTGTATGCGGATTCCCTCATCAAGTTGAAAATACCTGTTGGGCAGCTAGACAACTTCATCAAAAGCCATAACAAAGATGTCAAGGTAACCATGGGGCTGCATCTATGTTCCCCTGAAATCCCTAAATTATCTTGGTATGCCAGGTACATTATCTGGGGAGCTACAAAACGTGAGACATGAGTCATCAAATGAGCCAGATGGTGGCGCTGCATCACATAAAAGAAAAGTGGTGTTTATTTAGTTCCATAACTCATAACCAATGTGATCTAGAGAAAATACTTTTACATTCAAATCTCTTGCCAGACAAAAATGATCCCGCCACAATTGTGTGGATTTACTGCCATTGTGGTTTGGTGCCACTCTAAATTTCATATACTAGCACCTTGAATTAAGGCCCTTAAAAGTTCTATAACTCTCGAATACAGCCTGGACTTTATCACCAAATCATACGCCATTTCAGCACACATGGCTTTTCTGAGGATGAAAAGCCTGAACTATTCAACTATTCTACTCTACAATTCTGTACTATTCTACAGCCTCATTGAAATGACCAGGTAGAGTCATTCCACCCTACTGTATATTAGTAGACTGAATGTTTGCAAATGATTGATTCCATTAGCACCTAACAAATCTCTTGAAATGTCAATAGAGAACAATAATTTCTCAACCTAGTATCATTTTTTTTGTTATGGACCTTGAATGAATGTTTGGATGTTCAGCTAACTTTGAATGAACTTATCTTTCTGTAGGTTCTGGTATATATCCATCCATCCATCCATTTTCCAACCCGCTTTATCCTAATGGGTCGCGGGGGGTCCGCAGCCTATCCCGGAAGCAACGGGCACGAGGCAGGGAACAACCCTGGACAGGGGTCCAGCCCATCGCAGGTTCTGGTATATAGCTGCTGATTAATTTATGTGTAAGGTTAAAACTAGCAAAACTGGACTGGTAATGGACATAATGTTTAGTTGTATTACCAGTCTGTTGATTTACCATTAAATTTAGCTCACGTTTTCAACATGGGGCAAGCACAATTGCTAACATGCTTGCTTCATACCTCAGGGACCTGGGCTCAAATCCTTGCCCTAGCTCAATGTGTGTGGAGTTTGTATGTTCTCCCTGTGTCACTGTGGGGTTTTCCTCTGAGTACTTAGGTTTCTCTCCGTGGTCTGAAAACATCCACCTTCTGTAGCTGCAAGGTGGTGGGGGTCTGGAGCCAATCGGGGAGGTTATGGTGCAAGGCAGGATTTGGTAACTCCAATTCAACTCTGCGTATTTTTAGACTGTTGAGGGTAGCCAGATCACGTAAAGGGAACCCCACGAGAACATGCGGAGAACATGCAAGCTCCACACATGGAACCATAGCAGAGACTCCAACCCTGGTCTCAGATGTGTGAGGCAAGAGTGCCGCTCACTGTGCCACCATGCCGCCCCCCAGGCCAGAAGCATGGTAAGGTCAATCAGAATTACCAAACCGTCCATGTGTGTGAATGGTGTGTGTGCCCTGTGGTAGGTTGGTGCCCCATCCTAGGTTGATCCCTGCCTTGTGCCCTGAGTTTCCAGGACAGGCTTCAGACCCTTGCGACCCTGCATAGGACAAGCAGGTAGAGGAAATGAATAGATCTTCAAAATGACACGATGAATTTGGCAAACATTGGCCCATTGGTTCAGATATATTATGGTTCACTTTGAAAAAGCCTATATTTCCAGAGCAATTTGTCTAGTTATTCTAAAACTTTTATTCCTCTGTAAAGTTAGCATGTAATCAATTCTTGATTTTAAAATTCCATATGCCAGTGTTTGTTACAAAACTGCTTGCTGTTTTGACTATATAATCTTCCTCACACAAAAAAAAAAAATGACAGATTGAACTATTTCCGACTAACCTTATAAGATGTTGTGCTTTGTAATCGGTCTGTAACTGAGCAACATGCAAACATTTACTCATTAGTAAAGGAGACCCTGGGCAATATGATATTCTTATGCTTAACTCATTGTCTGAGATTTATTTAGAGTAGGAAAATAGTTTTATTTTTGTCTTTTCAGAGCTATAATACAAATGTTCCTCCAAGTTAAACTTGGTCTGGAAGGTGTAATGGGCTGTTTTAATTCTTCTGTCCCATCATACATCTGTGACATTGATTTCATTTTTATTGTTGATCTTAAGGTATTAGATGTGTGGCACCAAAGAATACCTCACTTTAGAAGAAAGCAGTATCACATGAGTCAATAAAGAGTTGTGTTAAGCAGCACATCACTCAACAGGTTTTAATGGCCCAGAAACGACCCCCAGGTGTAGGAGTAAAGGTCCGCAAAGCCATTGACAAGAGGAGCTTACAGAAGCTAAGCAGGGGAACTATTGTCACTGCTTCATTTTCCTTGGGTGAATTACCAAAGCATGACCTCAATAGACCTTTTGACGTAGACCAAATAAGTTGCGGTGAGAAGACAGGTCACTCCCCATAGTGTGATTTTTTACCGTGTTAAGTTGGGCTGTGGGCTACATCTTGATCATTAAATGTATTTCAAGTGTTCTCTTGGTGTACTTAGTGTCATATGTACCACATATTTATTTATGTCTTTGATGTTCAACGGAAGGAAATGTTACCCCAGTCATTCACGAAAGAAAAAATACAGACCCAGTTCAGTGTTTACATTTTATTTTTCATTGAGAAAAAAGGAAACCCTTCAGATGAATATTTCAGTGAATGTGAAATCAGCTGGGTTTATTTTAAAGTAGTTCTCTATTTTTGTAGTAATTTGTGCTGTTCATTTCATAATGTTAGTTTTGGAACTTTCTTTGTGAGAGCAGAGTGCCCTGCTAAATTAACCATCTGTGCAGTATAAACACCAAATTTTTTAATGCTAAGAAAAGAACTTTGTGGCAACCACCAACTATATCTCGCATAGGTCACACCACACGTATCGGAGCTGTTTTGCACCATATCCTGGGTGTCAGGCATGTCTAAGCTGTCTGTGCTCTAAGAGGATGCTGCATTCTATGGCCTGTGTTCAAGGTCATTGACGGAGTTTGAGAAGTGCGACACATCAACTGGCTTTTTCTGATAAAAGTAATGAAGTATCAAAGGAGATGTGGACACCAGGGATCAAATTTTGTTGTCTGAGATCTGCTTGTTTGTGTCCATTGGCATTTATGTTACTTGGCAGTATGGTAGATTAGGAGACTTATCTGAAGTGTACCATTTAAGCCAGGGCAGCTTTAGCTAGCTGTAAACCCAGAGCTGCTCCAGGAAAAATATCTAAACTGTAAACCATGGCTAGAATTGCAAGTCACTTCAGATAAAAGCATCAACAAACAATGGAGGTCTTTAGAATTGAATAAAATACCTTTATTGTCATTGTAATGGTACAACTGTCACAGGGTTCTGATGGAGACTTGTACTTCAGCCATCTTCATTATTGGACAGAAATGCAGTGCAGGCTGGCTGATAAGTTAGTTGTCAGGTTAGTGGGAAAGTATTGGTTTCACTATAGCAGGGGTGTCAAACTCCAGTCCTGGGGGGCCGGAGCCCTATGCATTGTTGGGTTTCCCCTCATTTAACACACCTGATTCAACTCCTTGCACCTCCTTGTGCTAATTACCATACAGCTCTTGAGTTGAATCATTTGTGGTGGAACAGGGGATAAACTAAGCTACACAGGGCACCACCCCCCCAGAACTGGAGTTTGACACCACTGCACTACAGTGACAGCTACTCAAAGCTGTTGACAGTTCATTTCTCACACCTGACCAATAGCCAAAATATTGATAAATATCAAGACCCACGGTACAAAACTGTCTCATTGTCAAATATTGCAGTAATTAAAGATGTGTAGGGCATATCATGCAGTGATAGACCCCATGTCCAGAGTTTTGGTCATTAAAAACAAAGACAATAAAAGACCAACAACAACAGCAGTGGCAGGAACTGTCTCATTCTCATGGAACCTGATACAGGCGTTCTGCCTATGAAATCTTTTAATTTCCGCCCCTTCTTATTCTCAGTCAGGAAACTTTGAAGTAAGACATCGCTGACGTGAGTTATTTTGTGGAAAAGAGGAAAGCACTAGACGTTTCCTAAGCCAAGTTTAGAAGGTTGCTTTTGTACTTAACCTTGTACAGCTATAATACTGGCTATTGTCTTTCATTTTATTTCCAAATTGCATTGTAAAAAGCATCTCCAGGTGTGCAGTGGTTAGCCCTGTGGGCCCTGTCTTTTAGTGTGTGTGTGTGTTTTGTGTCTTTCCAGCTGTTTTTATCCTCCTCATTTGGGCAGTTATATCCCAAAAGACTGACTGACTGGATGGATGGATGGAATACATTGTAAAAAAATGTGGAAAATACATTGTGAAAAGGAAAACATCACTTGTGTTTCTTATCTATATCTTAGTCCAACCTACACTTATAGCATAGATCTGTCGTAGTGTGTTACAGCTTGTGTAACAGCTTGTTTCCTCAAGCCATCAGACTCCTGAACACTCAGGGACTGGACTGACACACAAGCACACACACACACACGCACACACACGCACACTCATCTACCATCTACCTCAAATTCTGCATGTTCTGCACCTTAAAACCTACCTTCTACCATTTTGCACAGTACATTTGTATTAGTGTTGTATTGTCTTGTCTCATGATGTCTGCACTGTCTCATGTCTCATGGCAGCGTTTTTTGTCTCGTCTGTCCTGACATGTTTGCACTGTTTGCACATCATTGCACTTTATGTTTTTTGCTATGTTTGCACAATGTTAGCACACATGCACTTTATGTTGTCTCCTGTTACACACGTGCACACTTGTACTTCTGTTGTCTTGTATGTACTGTAGCACCTTGGTCCTAGAGAAACGTTGTCTCGTTTCACTGTACACTGTACCACATGTATATTGAAATGACAATAAAAACCATTTGACTTGACTTGACTTGACTTACAGGTACATTTCCTCAAAAAAACGAATTCACGTTCCCATTATTTCATCATTTGAGATGCTTTGATAACAGAAAAGTTCTGGATTTTACTTTTTTTTTTTTAACAGATATGCGTTCATTCAGTACATCACAGGACTGCCAGTACTGCATAGTATTGATTTATAAACAGGAGTATATAGACTTTATAAATATAGATATTAAGCGACAGGGACCGATGCAGAGCAAGAGGAAACCTGCTGAAAAAAATTTGGACCTGCTTGCCCAACTTCCCCAAGTCAAGCAGCTCGGCCCCGAAGCTGGGCCAGCTTTCCTACACCTATGTTGCGCAAGTAATGATGAAGAGACTCTGGATATGCATGGAAGACAGGAAAGAATATGAACAGGTTATTTCTGTCCTTAAGTAAACTAACATGGGTTTAATGTTCAAATGCCTGAAAAGGTGCTATATCTGGAATCCCTTCTGTCCCGGATAACATCATTTTACTGTGATAGATACTGCAAATTTATTTTTACAACGACAAAACTGCCAACAAGCTCCGTTCCTGTTGTCCACATCCGTTATTGCTTTAACAGCGATTCAACAGAATTACATTTGCAATCCATGTAAGGAATGGTGTGTTAAGTCATCCACCAGTGAATGAAATGCCAGCATATATAAATGAATTTGTTTTCTGAAGACAGTATGTTCATTCCTGGGATTCAAATGGCTGCCCTCCAAGAAAATAATAATTATTCACACCAATCAGATCCTGTCATTCTGCCCCTTTTGATTGTTGTGGTATTGCAAACGCAAAAGCCGTAAGCATAATATTTACACTTCCTGTCCGACAGGGCGGTTCCCTCTCTTACGCCACACTTTTACCTGCTTCCTTACTGTTCCGGTAATGTTATGTATCCTGGAATACGTGATCTCCTGAATTATCACCCCGCTGATAGTTATTTGTAGCTTACAATGAGTGATAATTAAGCTCACCTGTGGAGCTCAGACTTACTCACTGACTTGATCCTCTGTGTTATCAATCGCCCTCTCGCAGTGGATTAAATGAAAATATGAATGGACTCAGCACAGGGGAGCAGGTGGCTTACAAATTAACAAAAACTCCAATAAATGGATAGGGTGAGCTGTGCATGGTCAGTAATTTCACGTATAGTATAGGGAAAAGCGAATGTATTCCTGTTGATTGTGTAGCCTCATTATTTTAAGAGCAGATACTATTATTTAACATTTCCCAGATCATAAACATGGAGCAACGAAGAATTTATTGCAATGTTACATAGCTATGCTTTAAGGCCAGTTTATAACCACAAGAGGATAATTTGAGACAAAAATTTGTTTTAATGTTTTACATTCATGTAGTCAAGTTGTTTAATGTCATGTACTAAAATATTTACCTGTCATCTTCACTTCCTGACTGTGAAGCTCTTTGCCTGCAAAATATAAAGAACATTTTGTGAACCTTAGAATGGCAAAGTGAGCTATGTCACATTGTTACAGGTTACATTTTGTACTAAGGAACAAGTGCACCATCAATTAAGCGGCCTGTCTGGACAGAGGTGCAATGGTCCTTGAAGAATTCTTTCTGAAATGACTTCCAGGGTGATGTTTGGCTTACTGTATTTTGCTTCAGACGTGCAAAGCAAAGGCTGTCAGTCGGATGGTGATTTTCACAGGGTGGTATTTAAGTTGTTTCTTTCTGTTAGGTCCATCGAAGATCAATTGACATGATGTTGTCAAATATTTCCTGAAACAGGACCATAGTTCATATCAAAAGTATCACCTAACATGACTCATGGATTAACACCCAAATTTCACATTATTAACCAAAGTAGGTCGTGCTTTAAGCTTTAAACGGAAAACTGACCCTTCATTCACCAAAAAATGAACCCTCCCTGGGGAGTCAACTTTGCAACCGTGCAGCTTTGCAAATCATCACTGCTTTTCTGTACCCTGCAAGGTGGATTAGTGGGTAGCATTATAGCCTTATTCCTCCATCTGTGGGTACAATTTGTGGTGATTTCTGCTGATTGTGGTGATTCCTCCAGAACACAGGCCAGTCAGATTGGTATTTCTAAATCCCTTTCAGAGTGAACCCAGTGTTTATGCTGTGTGTTTCCTGGGATAGACTCCAGGTTCACTCTAACCCTGTGCTGTATAGTAGGCTGGATGGATAGATGAATGGATAGTATAATATGGTATAGTATGGTATAGTATGGTATAGTATAAAGCATTGCACACCATGCAGCACAAATTAGGAGCAAAGCTGAATATATTATTTGGCTGAAACAATAAATAGAATAAGGATGATAGCCAATCTAAAACAAATCATAGGTTAGTTCAACGTGTTTATAAAAAATTGTGGAATACCAAAAGTCTTAGTGAAAGTAGTGAAATGCTGGTTGGTTTTTAATATACTGTACATTTTTAATAAACCATACAGTTTATGTACAATGAGCTAAATTTGATAATATTTTAAATATGGACATATATATCATAGCACAATTAAGTTATTATAACAGAAAATAATGGTGTATATATTCCACAACACTAATCTAGCCCTACCTGTACGGCCATCCCCACTTGGGACTCATCTCTACTAGCAGGTGTGACTCTCTCTGTATCGGGGACTCATCCCCACTAGGAGGTGTAGCCCTCTCCTGACCGACTACCCCTCAGGGGGATCTGTTCCCTCCTATATGGCCGTCCGCATTGGGAACACCCTGCACGGAAATGCGATGACTTGTTCACAGCCATCATTTCTGTAATATCTCCATGTTATTTTTCAAATAGTTACAAACTATTTGAACAAAAAAGTGATAATGGTGAATATTACTATATTTCTAAATATCTACTGTAGTTATTTAATAATACTTCTTCATGAATAATTTGGTTAATTATTGAATGATTAACTAATAGATTAGAAAAACATCAGTGGAGTGATATATACTGGGGTGAACAGTAATAAAGTACATTTTTTGAGCATCACAAGTACTACAGAATTGTGTCTGTTTTTAATGCAGTGTCGCCTGATAACCCGGAGATCATAGCCTCGTTCCTTACGTACAGAGATTTCTCTGGATTCTCTGATTCTTTTAATGATATGTACCATACATGATAAAAGCAACATATTATTTGTGCTATTATACTGAGGAGTGTTTTTCTTACATTGCTGCAATTTTTACCCACACAGTCCACAGAGCAGTGAGCCACTGCACATCTTCACTGCACACAGACTCTTTTCACAGAGCGGTGAGCCACTGCACATCTTCACTGCACACAGACTCTGCCTCTTTTCAGAGCGGTGAGCCACTGCACATCTTCACTGCACACAGACTCTGCCTCTCTGGGAGGCTCTTTTTATAGACACTTTTTATATTTGATCAGTCTAGCATACTACTAGCATTATTTGAGAATTTTCACACGCACATGGTTTTTCGGAACATAACTCACATGAATGTAAAGGGGTTATCGCATTTCATAATGGTGAGTGTGTGAATAAAGTAATCTGATACTTACAAGTTGCATCAGTTCAGTTTTATTGTATAGAAAATACAAATCTAAAATGAAATGGATTTATTACAAAAGGGAACTTCACCAACAAAAAAATAATTTGGAAGTAGAAAAGAAATAATTTGCTTGTGCTGACCAATCCTATGCAAGACTAATACTTAATATAATTAGCACACTACTGTTAGTAGATCGGTTAACTATATTTCCCATGCACTTAGAGCTGGGTATCACTACTGATTTTCCGAAATGATTCAGTTCAGATTCACATGGTCTCGAATCAGTTTAATTTCCAATTCCATTCTATTTGAGTCAATATCAGTTATGACACCCAAAAGTTAGTAATCTGTATAAATTCTGTATATCCTAATGTTTATTAAATTCGATTAGTGGAATATACCACATGCTACTGTTTAGGTATATCATGAAAGCGATAAGCACTAAAATGGCGGTGAAAAAAGGGACAACTCAGCAGTCAAACATCTTTTAAGATGTTGGTCTTTGGTCATTAAAATACTCCTCTTGTTAATATTTTAGACATACTACTAATCTACTTATTAAAATGTGGACAGCCCAGACGCCCCTCTACTGACAAACTTTCAGACATACGAACGAAGAGGACTGTAAGTCCAAATTGTGTTCCTTGGGCTCCTGTTTCCTGTCTGCAATATCAAGGTTTTTTCTGCACGCTAATTCCGCCAAGTACGACTTCTGGCCGCTACTCCCGCCGCGCAGGAGCGTAGCGTTCGTACTCCCAGCATCATATTTCTTTGTACTTGTGTATACCCTTAAAATGATGTTGAATAACGACTTACGAACGTTTCAAGTCACGAATGGACATTCGGAACGTATCTCATTCGTAAGTAGAGGAGCGTCTGTAAATGTCCGTATAGTACCAAAAACCCGGTGCCCAGACAAGCCTGGTATCCGAAGCCCTGTAGTTACATGCATCTGTGAGCACTGATTTGTGTTTGATGACTTAACTTGCAGCAAAACAGGCAACTTTTTTGACAAACTCTGTTGGTTGATAATAAGTTCTGCTTAACTGTAGTTTGTTTTGTAAATTGTTAATACTTTTCTGTAAGTCATGTTTCTTTTATAGATTATTAAGTGCAAACATTTTTTAAAAATTGTGACGTTATATTGTGCAGCCCTGCCTTCAGTTGTCATGCCCCAATTGTGCTGAACCTCGTGTGCCAACCCCCCTCATCTGCCCCGTGTGGAATCCTTCTGTTATCAGCTGTTTCTAGTTGTGTTAATTGCTGTTGTGTATATAAGTGAATTTCTGTGAATGTTTCCCCAATCTGGTCATTGACGTCTGTTAGCTATCCATTCTTGTTGTTCCGTGTGCCCAAGTGTGTTTCCTCCAAAAACAAAATCGCTCGTTCCTCCGAATCTCTAGACTCCAGTGCCTACTTCCCCGCTCGGTGAGACATCACTGGACAAATTCCCACTATGTTGTTGTATCTGTTTTTGTTCGGCAGATCTCGTTATGCGAGGTTGGCCACATGAGGAAGGGTTCGCACATACATCAGAAAAGGCCATAGACTGTAAAAGGCATATATTAAAAATAAATATTGTTTAGTTTTTATAAATCCATATTGGATGAAGCAAATGAAGATCGGTTTGAATCAGGAGACATACAACCTAGGGGTGGTTACTTGGTGTGTTCTGCAACAACCATGAAATGGAGTGGTATCACTTAATGAAGGTTTGTCTTTTTAACTGTTCAACCAGGAGTTCACTCATTTCCCTAGCACTTCCATATTGACAAGGCTGTTTAGACTATCTCTGATTCTGATTCCAGTGTGTAAAGTAGCTTGCACGATTTAAGTTTTTTTTTTTTTAATGCCATCATGTAATGTATAGTGGAGTGTCTAGATGTTTCTAGAAACATTCCCTTATAGAGCTCTTGAGCTGTAGAGTAGTCAGATGTGCAAGATTTAGGCTCACTCTCAATATTCAATTCTAGACTAAAAACACACTTGTTTAGTCTAGTTTATAGAAACTCTAGTTCTACTGTAGCTCTAGTTAACTGCTCACTCCCAGTCAGACCTATAGTGTGAGGTGTAGAGCTGGGTGGGGATCGGTGCCATTAGCTTTGGATGAACTGAACTGTCAGTCTGTCACTCTAGCTCAGTGGTTCTGAATTCCGTTCCTGGCGCCCCCCCCCCCCAGAATGTTTTCATTCCAACCCTACCTTAATCAGGCTCAGATGGTCCTTAATAGGCTAAAGCTGGTTGCAGACGGAACGCGGGGAGCATAATGCTGCGCTACGTGCCGCGCGCCGCTCGCTGAGCTTGTGCGAGCTCTGCGGTCAAAGATGAACTTTGTTGAACTTTGACCGCTGCGCGCTGTGACGCATTGTCGCCCGATCAATAGAAATAAGGCAACGAAATGGAAATAGAGGGAAAACTTATAGTTCTGGGAACTCAGACACGGACAGTATATCACACAAGCATAGAACCTTTTTGAATGCGAAATATACACCATGGCTACTGACCGCGAGCCGAAATGAGAAGAGAGAGTTTTGAAAACCACGCCTACCCTTTGCGCAGAAGCCGCGCGCGTTGATCGGACACCGCTGTGTTTTTTTAACGGGGCGCGCACAGTGCATGCCGCGTTTGTTCTGTAACCAGCTTTAGCCTTTTAAGGTAGGGTTGGAACGAAAACATTCTGGCAGGGGGGGCGCCAGGAACGGAATTGAGAACCTCTGCTCTAGCTTCACAATCCCTTATGAAATTGGAGTGCTGACATTTCAGGGACTCCCCATGCCTGCGTTCCCACTTGCATCTCCCTCCTACTTATGCTGCCATATAGCTATATCTGCTGGAGGGTCCATATTGCACTCACCTTACTGTTTGCACTGCCTTTAGTCTCCTAGACTTTGGCTAATTGCACATTTTATTTTCCCTACTCCTCTTGGGGTGTGCTGCCTGGAGACCACGAAGATATCCTGCCTACGCTGCTGCCTGCAACATCTTCACTACCTGTGGCATCTTTCCAGCCTGCTTGCCCTTCTTCCTGCGATGTCTTCCCTTGCCGTGCTACTGTTCGCCATCTGAAGCAGCATCAGCAACTGTGTGCCATCACCTGAGATTCAAATGTTAAGAATGGGACAATGTGAATTGGGACTTCGCCATCTTGCTCATTTGACTTCCTCTGCCAGCCCCTGGAGGATGGGCTCCCCCTTTGAGTCTGGTCCTTCCCAAGGTTTCTTCCTTCTCGTGAGTTTTTCCTTGCAACTGTCGCCTCTGGCTTTCTCACTAGGAGCTTTGGGTGGGGATGCTGTGAAGCACTTTGAGACAATGTAATGTTGTGAAAACGCACTATACTATCGGCAGGGAAACTGTAGCGGGTGCAGTACAGGAATAGCGATGTCTTTTGGGCAATCGATCCAAATTCTTCATGACCATAGATGTCAGAGACACAGGCCAGTGGTCATTTAACCCTTTTATACAAAATAAATTGGGACTAGGAATATTGGTGGAATGATTGAAGCAGGAGCCAGTTTATCAGCACAAGTTTTCAGCTGGAGGATCAGGCACAGTTTAGGCCTGATGCTTTCCTGGTCTCTTGTGCCTGGAAGGGCCATCGCCAGTCCAATTCACAGATCTTCAGTGCAAGTAAAGAGGCAGGCAGGGTGAGTGAGTGAGCAAATGTTGGTTGTGTGTTGCACGCATTGGAGAGAGTGGATGGCGTGAGCATCGAGTTATCGAACATGCAGTAAAATAGGTCATTAGCCAGTTCGTGGTTCTCTGCAATGTGAGGAGATGGTTTTATTTGTCACATACACACACGCTAGTACTGCTGTGCAGTGAAATGCCTTTGCACCTGCTGCATGGATCGTGCTTAATGAAATATGCAATGTGTTACGCGTTCGGGCGGCACGGGATGCCAGAAGTCGGGGGGAAAACACGGGGTTTAATGAGCAGCAGCACCAGAAAGGGACAACGCACAGGCTGACATAACATTACAATGACCGGACTGGGGAAACAAACGGAAACGCAGACTAAATACAATGGACTAATTGACAACAATTGGGAACAGCTGATAAACACGGGGAATCCACACGGGTTGATGAGGGGGCGTGGCACACGAGAGGAGCAGACGATCAGGGCGTGACAGAACCCCCCCCCCCCCAAGGGCGCGCACACTGGGCGTGCCCCAGGGGAGCGGAGGGACCAGACCGGGGACACAGGACCTGGAAAAACAAAAGCACAAAAGAACACATCAACCAGACAGAAGTAACCAGAGCCACACAGCACAGACAGGGACAGCAGGCGACAGACCAGGGGAAACGTCAACAAGCACAGGGGTAACCAGACGGGAAATACAGGGGAAGCACCAACTAGAGGGGCCCGGGGTGAGCGAAGGAGAAACAGGAGGACGAGGAGCAGACACAGGAGGTACCAAGGGACCGGGGACACGACGGGACCTCGGGAGACAACAGAACAACAAACTCAACGAGGCACAGGGAACAGGATGGACACACAGAACTGGCACAAGGTGGACAATTCAAACAATAAGCTACACACCACGGGGAACACAGACAAACACAAAGACACCGTCAACGCACCACGGGGAATAACACGGACACACAGAACTGGCACAAGGAGACCAACTCAGACAGCAGACAGCACACTACAGGGAACGCAGATGCACACAGGGGCACCAAAGACTGAAAGATGGGACCCGGGGACACTAAAGGGGACAAAGGAGGAACCACACCAGGGGGCACAGACACATAGGGACCAGCTGGGGACGTGGGTGCAAAAGGACGGGAAGAACCTACGGGAGGTAGAGAGAGACTAGTAGGGGACGTGGACACAAACAGAGGAGAAGGACGTACGGGAGGCACAAAGGGACCGAAAGGGATCAAAGACACAGAGGGACTTGGCTGAAATACAGGGGGCACTGAGGGACGAGGGGGAACCACAGAGGACACAAAGGAACCAGAAAGGAATGACGCAGAAACAGGACGGGAGGTGAACACAGGGGGTGCCACGACACTAAGAGGGAACCGTGAGGGAACAGGAGGGGACATGGACATACAGTAGGGGCCAAGGGAGCTAAGGGTAAAAGGCTCTTGGGAGCAGAGGGGACCCTCGGAGGGCGTGAGGTAGGGTCTGCTGGGGAAGTAGGTCTCCGTGGAGCCAGCATAGGGTTGGAGAGTGGCAGGGATGTAGGGAAAGGGACTAGTGGAGGTGATAAGGAGGGAGCTGTGGGGAGAGCCGTGGGTGTGGAGCCCCCTAGCCGTCTGGGGGATGGCTGCGGTTGGGCCAGGGCCGGCGGACAAGGTGCCCGGGGCGAAGCCGTGGCCAACTGCCTCATTGGAGCTGTGCTGTACTGCAGGCTCGGGAGGCTGCACTTATCTGCGCAGGGCTGTGCTGTACTGCAGGCTCAGGAGGCTGCACCCATCTGCGCAGGGCTGTGCTGTACTGCAGGCT
>JAODKE010000035.1:10476806-10489281 GCA_026779605.1 Mormyrus hasselquistii | reverse complement strand
TTGCTCATGATTTGTACTTGAGTAGTAACTGAGTTACTAAGTTATTTGTGCCCCCTCAAGTAAAGTGTTACCGAACACCCCACCCCACCCCACCCCAGATTATGCTTCTTTATTCCATTTCTTGAATCCCTGTATTTTGAACCAGTTTCCCCCATTTTCTAGCTAGTGAATCATGTCCACACTGTTGTCACAACTGATACAAGATTTATTTTAGAGAATCATAATCTGCTCATTGATAAAATGGCTGAATGGTGAGTTTTTAGCATATTTAATTTAGTCAGGATTCAAACACAATCAGGTTTAAAGAACAAGTCATTATACAAAATGCTGTTTGCTTTTGCAAAGAAAACGCTGAGTCATGAATTGGTACTTTATGTTTTGGTCATAATTGGCTCTGACTGCAATTGACCAAACTGATTATAATGCTGGCAACTTGTTGTGGCCACAGAAAGGCATGTTTACTTCTTAGGATGTCCTCAAAATTCTGTACAGGACTGGCGGTTTTTCTGTGTTCTCAAAATAAAAGGTAATTGTTAAATGTGTCAAAGGTGTTAAATGGCACTTTGTATACTTTGGAGCTCAGGAAATGGAAGAGGTCTTCATGAGTTTAGCACTACTTATTTGAATAAGATCAATTGCATTAAAGTGCAAAGACTAGCCACTCATATTATGTCAAATATCTAACAAAAGCTCAGGTCCTGCTTCAGAAGAAATTAATCGTTCATGTTGGAACTTTGAGAAATGATGCAACTGCAAATAATTCTGAAAGGTTGAAAATGGCATAATCATTTCAGAGTAATGACAAACTCATTATTAATTAAATTCAAAAATCACTTCAAGAATATAGGATAAAGAATGCCTGTTGCAGTTGCTTACTGAATGGCTTCAGGCTGATTGAGAAAAGTAAATGCAGCTATTCTGTGAGTATTCCGTGCTGTGATCAGAGATGGATAGTTCAAGCCCAGAAAGTAAAAATCCAGGCCAAGATTTTGTTTCAACCAACCAGTTGAGTATAAAAAGTCACAGACACAGAGAACTCAACTGGTTAGTTGAAACAAAATCTTTCTGGACTTCTCATCCTCTGGCTTTAACAGTGTAGTAGTATTTTTTGAGGTAAGAAGAATTCATAGATCCATCCATACATCCATACTTACATCCATCCATCCTCAAACCATGTAGCATTACATATACATTATTCAATATTGCTTTCTGAATGGAAGATCCCTCTACTGATATCTCTATCCATTTTACTCTTGATTAAAAAATGTTTCTAGAAATAGGATTTAACCCAGTTTATCCTCTATTCATAAACACATATATCAATATATGTACATGACTATGAAATTCAGCTGTAAAAATATGCAGTATATTGTATATCTGGGTTTTTGATCCAAAGTTTCTCTACAGTGAGCATTCTGGTGGAAGTATTTTTGTCATGCTATGAGTCACCTTTACTGGATAGATACAATTGTAAAAAAAGACAGAAAAGCCTATATATATATATATATATATATATATATATATATGAATTTTGATAATTATGAAAAGTGACGATCCTTACAAGCACATGCTGTTGGGCTTGAAAGCCTAGGGCAGTATGGAGAATCCCTCATGAAGACACCAGAAGATCAGCACCATAGGGGTAACCTGAGTGGTCTGGAGAGTGGGGGAGGAAATGATGACGTTGGGTCTCATTTTTCACATGAAACTCATCTTATCTTTGCCGGTGGTGTACAGGACACAATTTGGTCGTCATATCAATACTGGAATGCAAAGATAGACTATTTGGTTGCTAAGGCTTTCTTCGAAAGTTTATCTTTGAAAAGAAAAAAAAAATTGAAACAGCAGCAACATTTAAGTAATATTTCAGATCTGCACTGGATGGTCATGTGACTGCCTTGACCCCGAAGTGTTTTTTTCTTTCCTGAGGAGTTTGTATTTCCTCTCATCCGTTTTCTTTTCCTCTTTACCTTTTTCCCCTGTATCACTTAGTGGTTATATGACAATGTATTGTCACACATTTTTGTCCAATGCCTTGGGGCAACCGTGTTGTGAAAGGCACTATATAAAGACAAACTAAATTGAATAGACGGTGCTCTGTCGCTTAATATCTGAGCTCGAAGTGATTTCATCGAGATTCAACAGACCATGCTGCCTCTAAGCTGTTATATCTATCAGGCCAGGAACAGCAACAAATACAGCTTGTATGGATATTTCAAAATGGCACTGCACGTGATTTTTAAAATAGAATGAAATTTCGTCTTGAAAACATATGAGAGTCATATTTCTATTTGCCTCTCCACTGGCAGGGTTTGTGTGATGGGCATCGGAGCAAATATACTGCAAAGTTTGGAATGTAAGAAGCGTAACTTCCACATAGACCTCATTTTATGTCACATGATCCCCTATTGGATGTTTTTTTTCATGCGACGGTTTAAGCTTTCGTTGCAATGGAGAAAATTGCACATCCTGACCTCGCTTTGGCTGCGCATGGGTGACCATAAATTTGCAGGTATCCAAACTACAGGATAGCTACTAGAGTTGATGCGGTCAATGAGTTATCTGTGATTTTCCAAGACATCCGCTTGAGGAAAATTCCTGGCGGGGAATCAAAGGGGACAAATTCCACTCACTTTCTTACAGTACAATGTTTGTTCCCGATACATGAAAAGTGGTTTTCATCACAAGATGTTGTGGTAGAGTAAATGTGCAGAAAACTCTCTTAGTGAAGGACCTACAACCACAGAGATATAATTGCTGTAGCTGCTCAACCCTCTTTCTTCTTTTTAATAACTCTGTCTTAAAAATGTCAAGTAAGATCAACAGAGCTGAGTGAAATATAACAGGCATGGATCCGGATGTTGAATCAGAAAAGCAGGTGTGTCACATTACCACAAGCCATTTGCTAATCAGGCTATTGGCTCTGTTTTTAATCTGTTATATAATACTCATGTATATCATAATATATTAGCAAAACTAAGCAGTTTCAAAACATGGTTTATAATTGCTGTCTTAGTACTGTGGTTCAGTAGCTTTCACTGCGGTGTCATTGAACATTGATTAGCCTCTAACACATTAGCACATTAGCCCCCCCCCCCAAAAGGCACCGTGGTTGAGTTTAATTTCGGTCTCCAGCTCTGTGTACTGTGTTTGCAAGTGTTTCCATCCACAGTCCAAACTGTTCTTCTGTCTTGATAGAAATAAAACAGTGATTTGTACAGCTGAGTTAATGAGGGCGAATTGCTGGCTCAGCTTGTTCTACGAGTCAAACTAGTGTCTCAGATCTCAACTGTAATCTGCAAGCTGCACATTGTCCAGGGACTGTCTGCTCCGTGTTGTCCGGATTTAATTTGTTAGTAGTGCTAGTAAAGCGATATCACTATACAGCTGGTGTGCAAAAATGTGAATAGAGGCAACTTGTCTTTTTTTGAGTAGCTACACGCTGTGGAAAGTGCTGCAAGACTTGCTAAGCTCATTAGCCTGCTAACGATGCTAATGAGGATGTTCAATGTGGGGTAACTGATTTATATGAAAGATAAAGGTTTAAGTTCTTATCATGCAAGTAGTAATGGCGCCTCACGCGAAACGTGTTTGTGTATTTGTGTTTTGTCAAGCCACATTTAGCAAGTTCATTTGGAGCAAGCTGACAAAGCATTGATCATTTTAGGAATCTCAGAAAGTTATTTTATGCCTAGTCCACCCGCTAATTATACTGTTAACTACTCACGCAAATAAGCAGCTCGTAAATTAATAATTTTCAGTAGCAATACATCTCTGGTGATCTCTGTTGCTGCTCTTTCACACAGTAATGCTTTATTTTTATTAATTTGAGTACATTTAAGTCGATGTCTTGGTGAAGAAGAGAACCATGCAATAATTTAATGACGTACAGATCTTTCCCAAAAAGTGTTCCAGTTTCTTTCTGCTCCATATTAAGAGGTGGTTCATACAGTAGAACTTGATTTCAGAGAATTCTTTACAGCATACTACAGTACTACAGTATAATGTTTCGTAATTATCATTAGGCATGTCTCATATTTAATTAGCTGTTCTTCAATTTCAGTTTCATCATGGTTCAGTTTTTCACTATCAATATCGCCAATTACGGGTCCGACCGGGCCGCGTCAGCTACAGCACCAGCCACAGGTCGGAGCAGAGATGATTCATAGCAGCAATGAGTCAGTAAAAAAGTAATCAGAGGAGCAGCATGGGCAGGATTTCGTCCCCCCTCCTCATGTGTGATTTTGCATTCATATTTCCACCATTCAGTTGCCATGTTGGCTGGTGATATGCATTGCCTGGTCTGGGTTTAAACTGAAAGACACAGAAAATTGTTTGTCTTTACAGATTTGGACTTTGGAGCTCTGAGCGCTTAATACTCTTCTCAAGTAATCAGTGCAACTTGCTAAAAATTATTGTGAGAATGTACTGTACTGTTTTTCCTCTGAATGATTAAATAAGGGGCTCTAGCTTTAGGCAAAAATAAGTTAAAGGTTTCGTCATTGGCAGCACTGCACTGTATATCACCGATATTTTCACATATGACTTGAGAGTCAAGAGAAAATGTAAAGCATAAATGCAGTACCTTTGTTTGACTTTCCATTATTCATGATAAGCTCTGATTGAATCTCATGCCCCACTTGCTGCCCAATTTGCATAAACACTGTCTTATGTGCAGGCTAAGTAAGGCCTCGGCAAGAGCTGACAGCGTCCCTCCTGGTCTCTTCATGGCGTGAGGGATTGCTCAGGGTCTTGTGAAGGTGAGTGAGTACTTGGCTGTCATCGGTGGTGGGGCTCTCCAGGGACTCTCTGGAAATGACCGAGGAGAAGGGTTCGCCCTCAACAGGCATGGGGAACTCTAAACCCATTGCTATGGAAATAATTTCCAGTGTTTGAGTGGAAAATTAGACTTTTATTGAAACAGAGACCACACAAGAGCCCTATACGTATTAAAGTTTCCCTGTTAACATTTATTGAGTTATTTTTGTTGCAGGTCCTGATGCTGAGTGCTATTTGGCCCTAAAAATAGAGATGTGCAGTTAGCTTGCATGAGAAATGATATTAGCACTCATGGTAAAATCTCAGCGGGAAGCGTGGATGTTGGGATGCTGGGCAGGTAATGACGGGGTTCCCCAGGATTATTCCACTGAGCCGTAGCCCAAAGAGAACCGAAGGCACGGAGCCAAGGGTGCGTGTGGGTGCCAGTAAGTTCCATAGAGGGGATAGGAGGATTTCAGGGTCAATCATACCTTAGGTATGTGAGATTTCTGCCTGGAGGAGTATTTTTAAAGTTCGCCCTTAAAATGTATACAGTGTGCATTTAAGGGAGAAGTCAGGGAATTTTATTGGCGAGACCACAGCTTGAAAGCAGGTGATAAAAGGCTGAGAATTTGGGATGGGTGGGGGAGACCAGTAATCGCGGCACTGCTGTCTAGGGAAATTAGCTTGGATCTGCTCTTGTTGAGTTTTGCTCCACAAAGGGAAATTTATGTCCCGCTGTGGGCTCTTCCCAGCTGTTAACGATCAGAGATCTGCCCAGCCCTGACTCATGATAGGCACTTTGGTAATAGAGGGCTATCATTAGACCGTGAGCCCTTTAATGGTTTTAGTATGGCAACATGGGACATCATCTTTGTCACCCTGCATGCAAAGCGATCGCCATCCTCTGGAGTTGGTGGCTTCTGTTTATGTCACATTGGATTCGCCCAGAGACCTTAAACCGCACATGCGCACATACAGATCTCCGGGGTACGTTTTGTGAAGTCTCCTGCTCTCATAGGGAAGGATCCCTTTCGTCCTGTCCTGGAAAGTGCTCCAAGCTACACGTCAAAGCGACCGCATGCCCACCTAAATCCAGCCTCTTTGAACCCAAGCCCAGCTAAGAGTTAGTGTTGAGGTGAACGGCAAAGCTTGGATTCTGCCGTGTTCCAAACCCTTGTGTCTAACCTCAAGGCTGACTGCAAAGGTCTTCAGCTCCTCCAAGTTATCCAGGGTCAGTTGGCTGTTTGTCTACTGCAAGACTTCTAGCAAGAGACCACTAGAGCTGTTTTTGTTGAGCTAGGCCTTGGGAGGAAGACCACTGGACTCCTGTTCATTTTATATTGCACAAAACCAGTATCATTTATTTTACAGTGCTTACTAAATTAGCTTAACTGCAGCACTAATATAATTAAAATAGTATATACATGGCATAAATATAAAGGTTTGTAAGGGCATTCCCTTTCACACGAAGAGCTGAAAACATAAAGTGAATGAAAGGATTCCAAAACCACAGACGTTTAGAAAATTGTTCAAGTGCTCATATCACTAATGCCGAAATAATGATTTAGTTTCCCAGGGTGGCAGTGGAAATCCTTTGTTGTTGGCAGTAAACATGGAAATGTGAAATGCGCAACTGTTTCGTCGAACAGTACGGTCCCGTCGAAATGGTGAAAGACATGTGCTTTTTATGACCGTACCTGCTGTGCAATGAGTACTTTGGGGAGGGAAGGGGGGTTCCTGGGATGTGTACATGCCCAGGGCCCCTAAATTAACTGCATCCCTAATGGTTCCTCCTCATGCCTGTTGATGGATCCATCCGTTGAAGGGGTGAATAGTCATTAAGGCATTGGATTTGATAGTATATTGTTTTTTGGGATATAAATGTTGCTCGGGTTGAAGAATTGGGCTCATTTACATCAGGTCCCTACAGAAGTCGTTATTTTCTCACTTATAGTATCTCGTACAGAAGTTGACAAACGGCCAGGCGCCTTGAAATGAGTGGACTTTCATATGTTCATATGTAAACATTTTTTCAAACGACTTTTCCAGAATAGGGTTGTAGGCGGAACATATGATGGACAGAGTACCTGAAAAACCTCAAAATCCAAATATAAATATAATAAATTAAATTCATAAATTGACATATGAAAATCAAACTGTGGGATCCAAGTTTTCAATTTTCATCCTGTAAATTTAGCAAGCTGCTGTTTTTTTGTTTGGCAGGTTTGTGTCATATAAACATGTAAAATGATGCAAAGTTCGAGCGCTTAAACTCTCCACAGGCTTTGCCTTATTTAGCTGCAGGATGGGCCTCTTGTGTCACCAATCTTAAAATTCATTTGAAACAGTACTGTTGGTGAACTCAATCGACAGATGTTTGTGAACTCCTGAACACAGTGGTGCTGGTAAACCCAACAATCTGCTGGTGCTGACAACTTCATAGTCCATAGGTTCTGGTGTACTGAATCAATTGAGGTTTGTGAAGTCCTGAAACCGAATTGAATATTTTTATTGTCATTGCACATGTGAAACAAAATCGGATGGCAACCAATTAGCGCTAAACAGCAAGAATAAAAGAAATATAAATATGAAAGGTTATAGAAACATATAAATAAGACTTATAAAAGGAATAAGCTCATTTGCATCTGGTCTTCTACAGAACTCATTCGTTTCTTACGTAAAGTTTCTCGTGCTCTCATGGGGCAGGACCTGGAAAGAATGTCTGAAATGATGAAAGGATCTGGAAAGAATGCTGTAAAATCTACCTAGAATCTACATAACTACTTAGGCTGAGTAAATGTCAGCCTTCTTACTATGATTGTGAATTCCAAAGAGGAATTTCCTTACATATTTGTGTAGCAACCCAGACAGTATTGATGAGAGTCAGCGGTTTATGGAGTCACGCCTCTTTGTGTCCTCTGCTCTCCGCGGTTACAGGTGCTGTCCTTCAGCACTTACTCACGTCTCCACTTGAGGTCCAAAGACATTTTACCAAACATAAGACAGTAAACTTGACATTCGACAGACGTTCAGCAATTGCTTGTTAAAGCTTTGCTGACAGTCACAGCAATTTAGGAAATAAAAGAGGTTTACTTCAGCGGAAGTGTGTTTATTAAAAGTTTCTCGCTTAGTTTTGTATGTGTGTGGGCTTGCAGTTTATGTTTGTCTGGTTTCAACTTGTAATCTCGAAATAATCACACATTTTCTCAATGGGAAACTGAAAAAACAATTCAGCACCAGATACCTGTTGGTTATAACAGCTTTTGTTCTGACACATGCGATGACTGAAGGATTTCTCCCCTTCAGTCATTTTCCGAGGGCACCAGATTACCATGCAAGCATCTGCTTGTGAATTTTAAGAATAAAAGTTCTGAAGAGTTTAACTGGATGAACTGCTACTTGCACACACAGAACTGGCAAGACAATCTCAAAGCATTAAAACTGTTACAACTATGCAGGTTCCAGTTGCCAATGTTTCTGCAGTGCAGCCTTAATAACACGGTTTAACACTGCCTAGTGTAAATGTATCATGAAGCCTTAAAACTACAAGTAAAAAGATCCAAAAAGACACATAATACTTTAAGGTACATTCCAATTGGTTTGTAGATTCCTCTGCCACACCCACAGGGTGCCTTTGTAGACAGGTGTACATTCTGTCAGTACAAATGTTCTCCCCGATTTCCTAGGATATAGTTGTGAATCACATGGGTAACAATAATTAAAGCCGCCTGTATATCCTTCAACTAGCCACTACAAAAAAAGTTTCCTACCAGTCACCTCTCCCCCCCAAAAAGAGGTTCCTACAGAACCAGCCACCATCTCCCCCCCCCCAGAGGTTCCTACCAGCCACAACCCCCTCCCACGAACAGAGATTCCTAGCAGCCATACCTCCCCCCCCCCCAAATAGGGGTTCCAACCAGCCACACCATCCCCCCACAAACAGAGGTTGCCACCAACCACACCCCCCTCCACAAAAAGTGGTTCCTACTAGAGACCATCCCACCCAAAAAGTGGTTCCTACCAGAGACCGCTCCCTCCCAATGCATGGACCATTTGTTCTGTGCAAACACACAAAATAAAGACCTCAGCAATCCATTCCTTACACCGTCAGCCTACAAACATTTAAGATAGCTGACAACAATGAACTGATTCTCTTAAGGTCAAGGGATGGATGTCATGGGAAATCAGTGCCCTACTACTAACTCTGGCTTCCACTGTCCTGCCTCTGGATGCCATCTCCCTTAATGCTTGGCCAAGCTTATGGGATTGTCCCAGAATGCATATGGGAAGTACAATTCCTACAAGGACTCACAGTCCGGCCACACTGCTCTTAAACCCTTTACAAATGTGACTTCCCTTTTATCCATGCATACTCTCAGTCACCCAGCTGCTCTGACCGTTATCAGGGCAGATGAGCAGACACCCTGGCTCTACTGACCGATGACTTGTACCCATCTCTCCTGTACCTTCCCTGTCAGCTGTATACCACATGCACTCTACATTGTATTGCAATGCTTTGCCAAAAACCAATGACAAGAAGTACATTTTCATTTACAAAACGTGTTTTACAAAATCTTATATTGTTGCTAGGAAAATATGAATTTTTCCTTAATTAGAACGTTTATTTATGTACTTGCAACATGCAAGATAAGGAGAGCTAGGAGAAGCTGAAAAGGGCATTCCATGTTATGCTATATTTTGTTGTTGAAGTACTAATCTTCTTTTGTTAAACACTTACTATTAAGTTGTGGCAGATGATTTAATTGAATATGACACCAGCTTTATTCACTGAAGCTAAGTATTGGGCCCTGATGCAGAGTTTGGATAAAGAGTTTCTGTCATTCCTCCCCTGAGGAGTGTTTGTATTTGAATCAGTGGCTAGATCCGGTCATTGATTATATTGTTGTATGGAATAAGATGTTAGTTGCTGTGTAAAATGTCATGAAACCCCATTGTGTCAGTTACATCTGCTGTAATCTGTTTATTGATGTCATCTTAATGGCGAATGCAGCAGGCTGGCCTGGGAGTCCCGCGGGCGCCACGCTGGAAAAGTGTTGTATTCTTCCTGGATTGGAAATAAACACGGGCTTTTTTACTTTGCAGTTACCTGGAAAGTGACCTTTTAAAAGGAAATGCATCGGTTTACACGAGATGTCATGGAAAAAAAGCACTCTGTCACAGCTCCTTCTTTTTAAACAAACCCAAAGGGCAAACGTCACGCAGAGTGGGAGCCGAACGCTGATGCATGGGGCAGTGTGACAATGCAGGGGCCCTCCAGCCTCCAAGGCCGGCTCAGGGGCACGGATGGGCATGACGCTGGGGAAAGCGCGGCGCTGACCCTGCTGGCTAAAGGTTAGCGCCATGCTACCAGCGACGTGAGGAGAGAGCAGCTGGACATACAAGATGTCATATATTATTCTGCTCATAATAAAAGATTCTCATGTGAGCAAGGAAATCAGGTATGAAAATAAACTTCGGAAACGGTGAACCTAAAATACTCCGAGCTTCCCGACTTTCAGACCCTCTGTACAAGCGATTATGAAGGTTTTGAACTCATTGACATATCATCCTATTAAATGGGTGTAGTCTCAGTCAGAGATACAGTTTTGCCAAGTTGGCAGCCAAACAAGACATAGACTTCATCATTGAATTCTTGCGGCGCAGTGTTCTGTTGGAGCCGTGTTAAACCAATAAAGCTAACGTTTAGTACGAAATCTGCCCCGTATTGTTGATCCTTCCCTAACTTTCCCAGGGAAAGAAGGCAGACAATCCCCGTCACCCCATCGCCCCCCCAGCTATACTTGTGTAATTTGGAAAGCATGGCCATAGAGCCATTGAAAGCCCCACAAGCCCCACACCCATGACCAATCTCCTACACAAATCAATCACCTGAGCACAAAACATTAGCTGTGGGTGGGTCCACATCTCACCGACCAATCAGCTCGTTAAGCATTTGATGACGTCTAACACAGCCATTCACATTTATTTCTACGGGTCCGTTTGCTCGCTTTATCTGCCTACTAAATAGACACATACACACACCCACACAGCAAGCTAACTTAGTTTGTCCTACACAAGCATTGCTTTCTCTTTCCAAACAATAAACACTTCATAAATATTCAGTTTTAACTCCCACAAGGAATTCAGTTTATTATTTTGAACAAATCGGTAGCTAAATTAGTATTTTTGTTTAATTTATTTCATTGCCTCATTCTGTAGTTCTTTTTTGTTCTTTATGTTTCACCACAGCCGATGGTGTCTTTTAGCGAGTTCTTGGTTTCCGTTTAGTTCACACCAAATTTGATTAAAAAATCCTTGAGAAAAACTGCAGCCTTTGGCAGGCTGGAAAGGAGATTATGAGTTAAGTAGACTGGGGTAAAATGCTGTCATATTTTCCAACTCCAAGTTGTTGAACCAAGCAACCATTTCGATTCACACCAAACCAAATTCCCACCAAAAATGATCCCAGCCTATTGAATGACTATTAAATGTTTATAATCTATACAGGACATACATAGTTCAAGCGGTTAATAGCCAAGGAATTTATGTGGTTTCAGAGCTCATGGGTTAGGGACACAGACACCCATTGCTGTCACAGCCCAGCCCATCGTAATGGATTTTACACCTCATTTCCATTCAAAGCCCTCCATGGGCCTGTAGAGCCTTTGTATAGCATCATTGTACGGCAATATTGTACGTAAAAATGACCAAATTCATCATTTATATTTATGATGTTTGGGTTCGGCTTGCTTTGGTTGCTAATGTCATTTGCATTGGCATATTTTTTTGTCATTTTGTGATGTGGGTGTGGGCGTAGAAAACACTGAAGAATTGTTGTTGAATTGACCAGCATAGATTCACCGCACCGATTATCTACATAATGCCATAACAATTAATACAATAAAGTTTTACTTACATACAAAACACAAAATGGTTTCTTGACTACTGTACTACTAAGAGAAGGAACTGTGGCAATACCCCACCTAGGATTCTTAATATTATACAGCACTAATGATTGTATTTCTTTATTGAGAAAATTCTGTTATCCCCATGGTTATCTGGAATGATAATGAGACTACAGTCAATTATCTCCACAGTCCTCCCAAAACAAAACAACCCCTGTATAATAAATTCTTTAGATACTGAATTGCTAGTAGAAATTAAAATTGTTTCATTAAAAAATCACTTGTAATCTTGGAAATATTATTTAGCACATGGAGAAATGATATAATGTTGATAATAGCTTATGTAACACGTTGAAGATATTTGGTTTTTTATACAGTATGTTATCATCTTGAAAAATCACATATAATCTCAAGTGCTTGGAATCATTTCAATTTGAATTACAGTGCGATTGTAGTATTGAATTCAGTTGTGCTTTTGGTCTCAACCATCCATTCATCAATTCATTAATGAGCCTGGAGCCCATATCTGGAAGCACAGGGGACACTGTTGGGGACATAGCAGGGGACACCCTGGATGGGACATAGCAGGGGACACTCTGGATGGGACATAGTCTAGGAGACACCCTGAATGGGACATAGCAGGGGACACTCTGGATGGGACATAGTCTAGGAGACACCCTGAATGGGACATAGCAGGGGACTCTCTGGGTGGGACATAGTCTAGGAGACACCCTGGATGGGACATAGCAGGGGACACTCTGGATGGGATGCCAGCCATTGCAGGGCCCCACATTCAGTGCACTGAAATC
>JAODKE010000035.1:10447710-10460185 GCA_026779605.1 Mormyrus hasselquistii | reverse complement strand
TCTGTTAGTATCTGGAACATACACAGGTGGACCGAATTACCCCAAATAATCATGGTCACCTGACTCCCTCCCCCAGAAGGATAGTGGCTTCCCATGCACACTTGTGTTTACAAAGTCAGAAGAAGTTCGGAAATTTGGTCCCTTATTTAGAACCAAAAAACGTCTGGCCTGATGAATCAAAGCCTGTCTGAGCCCTGCCCCACCTTTACTACACAAACTATACAAACATGTAATGGAATAATTATGGTGAAGGCTCACTTATTAAAAACTCAACATACACAGCAGATATGTTCTTTGCTCACTTGCGGGCATTATTTACTCCGTTTCGGAAATATTGAATTTCATTTGCCACACATCAAACATTTTTATTTTTAAATATATTTATTTGAAGTTTACGTGTAATTTTTTTCATCTTTTGATGAGACGACATGCCCAGCGGAGGCCGTGCATTACCTCAATAACCATCCCTCAGAAGATCATCTGTAGGGAACTTCAAGACATTCATGTTTTTCGTGTTGAGCGGGACAGTTTTAGATGCTTTGATCATACTGAAGATTTTCCATCTGCCCACGACTAACAAAGAAGACCTTTGTGAGGTGACTGAATCTGTTTCTATCTAAATGCTTTGGAGAACTGTAAAAGCTTCTGTAAATATTTAACCATCAGGTATCAGGGGTCATTGCAGGCCACCGGTAATTGGAAAGCTGCAGCCTGGACCTGGTGTGGCCTATCTGTATTATTCCCATTTGGTCATATCTGAGATGGTTTATTATTTTTCTCACTTATCCCTGGCAGCCAACAGGCAGCCTTGTCCTACTAGTGACGTCTTCCTATTCCTGGGCATATGATTCAGAACACTGTTATGGAGAAGCTAATGGACCGTGACATATCATTTATCGCTTTGCGGAAGTTCTAGTCTTATAAAAGAGAGAGCCAGAAATAAAACTTCGAAGCATGAAAGTTTGCCTCCGTTTCCGTTCTGCGTCTCTGCCCGGACCTACCTGCTGGACAGCCAGGTCCAGCCTGGACCTGAAACTGATTCTGGAAAGTACATGGGTCTGGAGACGCCGGCTTCCTAAGCAAATAAACCTCCGCTCAGCTTCACCCTCCTCCTCTTGGACTTTTTGACCTGTTGCACTGTCTGCACCCACAGAGGAACTTCAACATTGTCACAGGAAATAACGTCATCCTAACATGCATGAGTGACGTTGAAGAAAAAATTATCTGTAGCCAATCACAACACCTTCACACACCCCCACCCCCGAGGGTGACCACCCCGATAGATAAAATCTACCAAAGGGTGACCCCCGCCTCGACTCGATAACTCCCTAGAGTATTTTCTTTGTGAAAGTAACTATCATTGTAAAAAAGGTTGGAGCCCACTTAAAATATCATTTTAATGCCAAGGTATAATCACAATGACCATTTCCATATGATACCAAAAGATTGCAGCTGTTCAAAGAATGTCTGCCAAGTTCTGTGCAAAACAGCACCACCTTAAGGTTAGTAATAGAAACTTGAGTGAAGCAAAACAATTCTGCCTCACTAAGCTAATAGACTTAAATATATATCTCATCACCTTCTCTTTAGTGGCTGATTGGATAGTTATGGAATATGACATGCTTTTAAATCCACCCAGAGAGGCATTGTCTCACCTAGGATTTCCAATTATGTCCGCTCTTGTGCGTTCTCAACACACGGATGATTGGTACATGTTTAACCACTCAGAATATGAGCCATCAGACAGTAAAAACCCATTTGTTAACCAATGTTTTGTGCTGTGCTGGTATGCTGTAGGTGAATGAGCCAAGAGTTACAAATACTTTGTAAGTACCGTTCTTGGTGACTGGAGATAATCCTGTGCATATGCTCTAAATAAGAACATTTGTTTTATTTGTTTTGTATTGTGTAAAAGGAACCTTATGATGCAAAAATCTTTGGGAAATGTGAGGATTATCATTTCCACCCGTCTTGTAAATTAAATGATCACCCCGTGTTGAAAATAAATGATGTGTCCTGTTTTGAATGGATATGGGTTGCAATTCGTGCCATATTTATGTACTGTGTGACAAAGGGAGACAAAGAGAGTGAAAACTCCGGGAAGTTATAGGGAGTTGCGATGATGCTTTGACTATTGTTGTAGCGTTTGTGTTGCACATGTAATGTTGAGCAAAACAGTAATGTAATGCTGTGCAGCCAAACTCGAAAAGCAGTCAGGAGAGAGATGGAGGCTTTGCTCAACATAGTTACAGATCAGATCCACTTCTTCAAGGTCCAAAGATGAAATCACTCCCAGAGATTAGAGGCAGTGATTTTCAAATTACAAACACAGCATCCTAATCGACTAGGCCACACACCAAAAAAGTCAATGATTAATTTATCTTAATCTTATCTACAAAGTAATATATAGTGAAATTTGCATCAAGTTAGAGCTGGTGTGATGACACAGTGTTTAACACCTTTGCCTTATATCTCTGGTTTGAATCTCTGCTGGATCCTATGGTTGCAGTTTCCATGTTCTCCCCGTGTCGTTGTGGGGTTTCTTTAAGTCCAAAAAGAAAGTGAATTGGAGTTATTAATTTGGCACTAGTTGCGACTGGTATGTGAGTGTGCTCTGCAGTGGATTGGCACCCCATCCTGTGTTGTTCCCTACCTTTTGCCTATACCTTCGAGAATAGGTCCCCCCCCGTGAGCCTAAATAGAACAATCAGTTGCAGGTTCAGAGAATAGATGGATGCCTCACATTAGCAGCTTTAATCATTAATATATAAACACCTTAAGTCTTAACGCAAGCGATATATGTGTGTGCGTGATAAAAATGATATAATACTGAAAATGATCATAGAATCATAAAATGATGCTGTGTATTGAGGTTTACATGTCCTTTGGGAGGGGGGGTTTACCTTCTTTTCAGAAAAATCATCTCTGAAAACTTGCCTTCCTGCAGAGCTCCCATTTGCCATGTCTTCACCGTCCCTGTTTCCAGGTAAGTGACCTTCTGCCCACCCTGAGACGCTTTTCTAACATGAGCTGCCATGACAGTGCCCCAAGACACCCGTACCCAAAAAAAAAAACACGCTCATCTCTAACCTTCAGGATGCGAAAGAAAACAGCTTCAGCGACTAGTCACGCACGTGGAAGCTACAGGGTCAGTTTTGACACAGATGTGGGGAATGTCATGGGCGAGCGTTTGTACTTCCTGCTCCCTTCTCACTCCCAAGGACAAACGAGAAAGAAAAAACCAGCTCTGCATTTGTCATTCATTTCTTCTGTAATCCCCAGAAATAAAAGACATTGGCGGCTATCATACTGACGTATTTAAAAACCAGCATTCAAACAAGGGGTTTAGGAGACGCGAGACTGACACATCTAGGACTCTGAAACAAGGAAAAAATGAGGAAGAACGTTGGACTAAGACTTTTTCTCATTGTGGTTGCTGAGATCAGTCCTGGCACAGTAGCTTTAGGTAAGTCATCTGAACTAATCTTATAAATACCAGTGCGCCGCATCTCACGGAACAGCGATCTGCACGTCACTTATTCAGGGATATTCTGCTCCTTATATTAGCAGGAATCCACTTAACACAGAAATTATGTTTTCTAAGTAATAGAACTTGGATTTTTTTGTGTTTTGTTTCTTGGCATGTTGTTTAGAATCTGCCTTTGGAAATTTCCTGTAATTTGCAGCGAGCATTTTGGCGTAATTTGCACTAATCCTAAATTTTTCAAAGCAGCAAGTTCAAACGGGAACTGAAGTATTAGGTTACTAAAGATTGACGTCCCTTCCGCAGTCTCTCTGTAGGCATTAAATATAAACTGAAAGATAATCGATTCTGCTGTTTTATCTAGTCAGTACATGAAATGTCCACAGGTAATGAACAAAATTGAACTTGTCAGCTGAGCAGAGGTCTACATTAATGTCACCACACACAGTTGTCTACCGTCTAGCAAACCTTCTTGTCCTACAGAAGTATGTAGATGAAAAGGACGCAGAGTGTAGGTCACGCTCCCTCCGCTTGTGCCGTTTGCCCCGAGTCCATGAGTGTCTCCTTGTCACTGTTATCACCTGCAGGAGCGACAGTGTGATACGCTTGCGGAGCAATTGTTCTGGCATCTGGCCACTTTTGTCAGATGTCAGCAAGTGCACAGCACACGGAATGTTTTAAATTTAACGCCAGTCCCTCTTTGTATTAAGTTATATCTGGATTCCTCACAGCTCGCTACTTAATGTTTCATGCCAGAGAGCCATAAACTGATAGACATCTGTGTGTGTTTGCTTAGAGCTCCTCTCCATTTGACTTCGCACAAGGTCTCGTTCTTAACTGAGCTGCATCATGTTTTTTATGCCTCCTCAGTACAGGTAGATCTAGCCTGGACCTTGAATAATGCACACAAGGTATCTTTGTGGCTGAAGGGAACAGTTTTAGACTAAACTTTTCCACTTATACTGTAGTACTGTACACTTAGTACTGAACTTTCATATGAAATGTGGTTATAGTAAAAGACTTAAATAATAAATTAATAAATAAACACAAGGTCTGTATTCTACATATTTTGAATTTCATGTGAACATTTTTCATGTGTTCTGAAGAGAGCCTACAATCTTTCATTCAGCATTGAACTTCACATGAAAAACAAAGAATATAGTCACAGATATTAAATCAAGGTATTTCTTTACAATAAGGCTACCCTTTGCCACATACAAATGCTAACAACTAATTAATAATACGAAAACTGCGGTATAACTTGTTGATAATTGTGATAATTTAGAAAGTGTTACAACAATAATTAATAACCTGCTTATAAACCATTCATAATCCCTTTATAAAGGTAGCCTTATTGTAAAGTGGTACCTTAAGTGTATTATATGTACATGTTCTTGATGGGATTTCCCAAATGGTACATTAATTTATACGGTTTCTGCCTTAAAGTTGCTCCACCTTTTTGTAAAAGTGTCAAGTAAAGCTTGTAAATCATAAACTAAATGGGGTCCTCAATTCTCCGTGTGTCTCGCTGAAGCTACATCCTACTAAATTTATCCTACGAAAAAACAGCAGGCCGGCACGGTAGTTCGCTGGGTCTTAAGTTTCCCTTTTGCGTGTTTGGATTCGTGCAGGGAGGCCACATCATGTGAGGCCTTCCCCCCTGCGGGGGACTTCCTTTCTTACCCTAATGGCATGATTGGCCACACATGCCTCCAAAGGACTCGTGGGACACGGTTCAGCTTTCTGACTCACGGGCAGCGGCTCTGACACCCCTCCCCAGGAGAGACGCGGAGCTACCATCTCCGCTCACGTGCGAGTCTCATTCTCAGCTCCGGCTTGGACCTGCTGGCCCCAGCCCACTACTTTCACACATAAAAGGCTGTTTTTGCGTAAATTAGTTTAATAGCCACTCGGTCTGTATTTTCTCAGGAGAAAAGACTGCAAAACAATGAGATTCCCAGCAAACAATTGTGAGTTTACTGCGTAAAATACACAGGGGCGATCTGAAATGTATTTCTGACAAAATACAAAGAAATGAGAACATTTCAGTAATGTTGATTCAGTCTTAAAAATACAGAGACAAAATAGTTGCCTTTGCCGACATATAATACTGTTTTTCTTATGAAAAAATAATAAAAGACACTTGCGCCAAAGTTTCGGCACATGCCAATACAAGCCAGTGTGTATTTTTTTTTTCACAGAAATTAACTGAAGCATGGAAACGCACGTTAGAGTATTAACCACATCAAAGCCTCATGCAAATTTCGACAATATACACGCGGAGAACGGAAAGCGGCGCTAAAAAACAAAAGGCCCCCAAGCATGTAGCGTCTCAGTGCTGTGTGGTCCCGGCCGGCTTCCCCTTCTCCTGTCCTGAGCCTATGAGCTGGCTGGGGGCCTCTCTCTCAACACACCCCGGGCTTTAAAAGGGCCAGGCTGGAGGTCTGCGGAGGCACTCGTGTCCTGTGCAGTTGTAGGAGGGCTCTCAGAAGCGATGCAGTCGGCGCAGAGCCGCCGTCCCGATCGGCTGCTCCTGCTTTGCGTCCTGCTCGTCGTCCCCGGCGACGTGCGGCTCACAGGTGAGGAGAGCGTCAGGGGGTAGGGCGTGTTTCGGCAGGGCACGTGCCGGACTCCCAGGTATCCCCGTGACGTTGCCCTGCGGCAGGCTGGGTATCTGTTTCTCATCCTGCTTCTGTGAAACATTAGAATACAATCAGGTAGCTAAGCTCGTCTTTTTTGGAATTGTTTTGTCACTTTTTTCAGTTAATCTCTGCAGCATGTTATTCAGAGGTTTCACTTCAGTATGGCCACCTTCCCGGAATCTGCCGCAGGGCTCTGGCGCGGCAGGAGGCGCAGTACTTCACCAGGGCTTCCAATGCTGCCGTGTTGCTGCTTGTGGGGGCAGACCTGTTCTGGGTTTGTGATGGCTGCTTCCTGCCCTCTCGTGTCAGATACCCGGGAGAGAGAGCCAGCTTACTGGAATGCCCAGGCCAGGGAGACCCTACAGGCTGCGCTGAAGTTGCGTCCACTGGACCATCGCGCTAAGAACATCATCTTATTCTTGGGGGATGGTAACCATGCACCAGCAGCCATATATTTAGAAATACTAAACCAGTCTAAAGTTCTATTTGATATCTTTCCAACACTGATGAAAGTACTCAAGCTATCTATCTAACCGAAAAATAGCTAGCTACCTGATATTCTGGAACAACAGGGGCTTCCACTGTTAACAGATAACTAAATTTGAATCAGAACAAAGATTCTGATTCACTTCCTTTCAATGGGGTGATCAGACCCTTGAGTCACACAACCTTTACGAAACCGTAGAGCTATTCTTGTTGAACACTAAACCAAAACTCAACCTAGAGCAGCAGCCACGCACGGATAGGATTGCCGTGCCATTGGGCCTGACTGTAGCATCCAGTCTCTCAGCGCTATCATACTATCCATGCTGTTGTCCATCAGTTCTTAGACCGTGCTGTAAAGGCACACTCCTTAACGGGATCTTTACTTCTGTTGAGAATTATCTAGAAAGAATTTCTGTCGAGTCTATAATTAGAAGTGATGCATTGAACTGAAAACGGTTACAGACCTGGAACTTCTTAGTCCTTATTCCCGTGTTTATGTTTCGTATGCTTTGAGCGGTTTTGAGAGAACTCATTCGGACGCCGGAGTTTGAACTTAGAAGTGCGGTGATGCGTCTTTCCGTAGAAGGGCAGAGTGCCACTCCATTGCGTATGAACGGCACCCTCGGGCCTCCGGCTACCCCTCTCTGCTGCAGGGATGGGAGTGTCTACTGTGTCAGCGGCTCGCATCCTGCGGGGGCAGATGGAGGGCCACTCGGGGGAGGAGACCGTGCTGGCCATGGACACCTTCCCATACCTCGCCCTGTCCAAGGTCAGCCGGCTGGGCCGATCCGCTCTGAGTGTCTGTGCCCGTACATGTGTGTTTATCTTCCTGATTCATGTGCCCTGTCACTTTGTCATGAAAACACTAGTATTGTATTATCCAATGAGAAAGAGATGTAACTTTAAGAAATGAAACCTTGGCCCTTATAAATTACAACTTGGATAATAAATAAATTGCCCTGATTTATAAATCCTGGGATCTCATCCAGGATGCTTCCCAGCCTTGTGGCATGTGCTTCCTGGGACCGGCTCCAAGCTACCCATGATATTGTACTGGATAAGCGGTTGGAAGATGATGGATGGATGAACGGATGGATAATTTATACGCAGTTAAAGGAGAGTGGCTAAGGCGCGGCGCCACAGTGGATTCTTATGAATTCTTATATATTGCCTTGTCAATGCTGCCGGCAGACGTACAGCGTGGACAAGCAGGTGGCGGACAGCGCGAGCACGGCCACGGCCTACCACTGCGGCATCAAGGCCAACGCCAAGACGGTGGGCCTCAGCGCTGCCGCCGTGCCCTACCAATGCAACTCGACCTTCGGCAATGAGGTGCAGTCTGTGCTGCGCCGCGCCAAAGCGCAAGGTACTCCCACACGGGCAACGCTCCGCATTCACTTACCCTACTCCCTGTGTACTGCTCTGCGGTGATATGCATGCAGCATCAGTGTGTATATGTAGTGATCTATAAGTCAAACTTATTTAAGATCAAATGATTTCTGAAAATCATACTAGACATGATACCTCTACAAGGAAAGATAATTGCTCTAATTCTCCTGTCCTTTTGTTTGTATTGCCTACTTGCATAAAATTGGCACATAAGCTTCAACTGTTTTTAGCTAGATCACAGCCCTGTGCTGGATAAACAGGTGGTAGATGCATGGTTGGATTTTAGCTGTTTTAAATCATTTATATACTTAGCGTAGCAATTAGTTGAGTTTTGGTACTTTGTATCTACAGTAAGAGGTTCACTAGCTACTCATAGCTGCTTGGAATGACCTTTCAGCTGATGGTATTGAGTGCTGTAGCTGTCATATGGCCACAGTAGGATCATATGGCCTCAGTCAGGGAGTAGCTAAGACGTCTGTTTGTCTCCATGTGGCTGCTGCCTCCACGCTCCAGGCAAATCGGTGGGCATCGTGACCACCACGCGCGTCCAGCACGCCTCACCAGCAGCTGCCTACGCCCACTCAGTGAGCCGCAGCTGGTACAGCGACTCCGACATGCCCTCCAGTGCCCGGCGGCAAGGTTGCACGGACATAGCCACGCAGCTGGTCACCAATACCGACATTGACGTAGGAATATGCATCGTGTTGCGGGCCACTAACCCTAACTCTAACCTGAACCCTATTTGACACAGTCGCTGAGTGCAGGAGGGCAATCCCAGAGCTCACTTCCCGTCTCCCTTAGGTGATCCTGGGTGGGGGTCGCATGTACATGACCCCAAAAGGGACGCCGGATCCCGAGTACCCTACCTCCACCTCCCGCCAGGGGGACCGAAAGGACAAAAAGGACCTGATAGATGTTTGGCTAAAGGCCAGACAGGTAACTCAGCCACAAGTTTGAATTAATTCATTCCAATGGTGTGTTTAGGGACAACAGAGCCCTGTACTGAATCAGAACATATGAATGAATGAGTTATTTATTGAGGTGAAAGTGATTTACAAATTAATGTTTGGTTTGTTCTGTTTTAATAATATTTTGTTCTGGATTTCAGTCAAGGAATGCACAGTATGTTTGGCACAAGGAGCAGTTTGATGCCGTGGATGTGAAATCCACGGACAACCTCATGGGTAAAGTCACGCAGAATGGCACATTCTGAAATGAAGTGATGTCACATGTGTGCAGAGAACACAGTGAAATTCTTGTGCCACGGATCGGGCGGGGTGCATGTGAGCACAGGACACACGGCAGTAAAGGACAATACAATACAATATAGAATTTTAAAAAAAGCATGACATTACATAAAACATTTAGGTATCTTGATATCTTTGTGCAGATTGACAATAATACAGTAAATAATGTCAGGCATAGAAATTCATTAATTTTCACAAGTCTCTTGCTTCTTAAAGACACATACAGCATATAGAGGCTCTGAACATTCCCTGAACACTGTGCTGTGGCATATGAGAAATAATGTCCATCACCTAAATGTGAGGTCATCTAATCAGCTTATCCGAACCCTGTCAGTCTCTTTGTTTTGTGCATATTAAAGTTATGCCCTTTTTGGCCATATTAGGTGCATCTAGCTAGTACTGGTTAGAATCTTCCAGAAGCACTTCAAGAGCAGATCATCCTCTCTATACACCACTGTGGTACAGAACTATTATTTTTACATTTGTCTTTGCTGTAACAAGTCTGGCCGTTCCCGTCTGATCTCTTTCTTTAATGAGGTGTTTCCAACCACATAAATGCCAGTGACTGGATGTTTTATATTCATTAGGTGATTCTCAAGACACTGTAAATCACTGGAGGGTGGCTGTTTCTGAGACGCTAGAAGCAGCACGTCTGGCACGCCAATCATATCATGTTCAAAAATTCTTATATCAGGCATCTAAGCCATTCTAATGCTCAGCCAAACAGTGCCTCAACTTAATGACCCTGTCTGTGTGCTGTATGTATTTAACTGCAATCACATGATTGCTATTTGGAGAAGCAGCCTGTTTGCATTTGCAAGCAGGTGTACCTAATAATTGGCTCTCCATATATACGTCAATCCAAATTACATTTCTGGATTGTGCAAATATTTTAGGTTGGATACCCATAATCTAAATACAGGTGATACATGAAGCAGTATATGTTATATTAGTGTTATATATCACAGTTCACAAGGCAGTCTTTGTGCAGAAAGGAAACGCTTTGTAAATGCTTTTTTTTTTTTCCATATTTTTTAAACGTTTAGCTGCTCCCACATTTTCAGATCCTTCACCAAAAGTACACCTATATTGCAGATGTGAAACACCACAAGTTGTTCAAAGTGAACACTGGTCAGCGGCCATGTTAGATGAAGTTAATTAGTCTGAAAGGTGTCTGGTTAAATAGCATGTGTGCTGAGTCCTGTTACACATGCAGTACAAAGAGTCTTACGCACTCATGACAGTATCAATTTGGTAATATGGTATGTTTTTCATATCTGGGCAAAACGGGTTGCATGTTATGTATAGATAATTATGGCTTATAGGATTCCTATGGCCTGTGCAGCGCCTTTGTCAAGAGTCAGTTAATGTGTTGTGTGGTTTGCTCTCTAGCAGTGGTGTGTGAGTCAGGTGGTGCAGCAGTCCCAGGCCGCAGTGCTCCTCTGTACACAGTGATCATGTTTCTGCTTCAGGCTTGTTCGAGCCTAAGGACATGAAGTTTGAGCTGTTCCGAAACAGCACGCGAGACCCCTCCATTGTCGATATGACAGAGAAAGCCATTCAGATCCTCCGCAAGAACCCGAAAGGCTTCTTCCTCTTTGTGGAAGATAAGTATCTTACGGATGATATGACTGTTGGGACCAGTACAAATGGCGGCTGTTCAGCTAGGCAAGGTGTCATGCGATACAGCTGTTAAAATTGTGCAAAAGACACGGGAAATATGGGAATCAAAAGAAAGAAAACATTTTAATCGTGATGTATTTATCAAAAGGGGGAAATCATGAGTGGGCAAATGTAAAAGGTTGTGTTTTCTGTGAATTAAGAGGGAGAATCGACCATGGGCATCATGACGGTATCGCTAAGCTAGCCTTGACTGAGGTGGTGATGTTCGACCGTGCGGTGAAGATTGCCTCTCAGCTGACGGACGAGTCCAACACCCTGACCATCGTCACTGCTGACCACTCTCATGTCTTCACATTTGGAGGAAATACCCCCCGTGGAAATCCAATATTTGGTAGAGCTCCTAGTTTTAAGTGTACAGAGTTGTATCTGTTTTGCTTTGCTTAAGTTTAATTTGTATTACTCTTATGTCAATCAGGTCTTGCACCCAAGAACGCAGATGACATGATGCCCTTTACCAGCATACTGTATGCTAATGGACCAGGATACACGCACATCAATGGGACACGAGCGAACATCACAGTAGTGGATTACTGTGAGTTTGAGCTTGATTCTGCACACAGATCTGTGAGGGTTTTAGCTATTAGCTTTTCATATGCAGGTATTAGCTGTTAGCTTTTCATGTGCAGGTATTACCTATTAGCATTTCATGTGCAAGTATAATCCATTAGCATTTCATGTATAGGTATTAGCCGTTAGCTTTATATATGCAGGTATTAGTCATTAGCTTTTATGTGCAGGTATTAGTTATTAGCTTTTATGTGCAGGTATTAGCTGTTAGCTTTATATGTGCAGGTATTAGCCTTTAGCTTTTCATGTGCAGATATTTTTTGCTAGCCTTTCCTTCCCACAACACACTCATCCTCTATCTGTCTGACTATCTGTCCACCAGTGGATGAGGAGTACATGCAGCAGTCTGCGGTCCCCCTGGACTCTGAGACACATGGAGGAGAGGATGTGGCAATTTACGCCAAGGGCCCCATGGCCCATCTCATCCATGGGGTGAAGGAGCAGAACTACATTGCCCACGTGCTGGCCTATGCAGCCTGCCTGGAGCCCTATGCCGACTGCCCCTCTGACTCGATAAGTCCCAGCGGAACTGAACCTTTACGCCCCAAGTTGCTTCTGTGTTTAGCTGCCATAATGTGGCTTGTGCCTACATGACATCGGCTACCATCATCCCCTTCCCAGAGACAGTATCTTCAGCGCACCTTCCAAAAACTCCTGAAGGTAACCAACATACTCGATGGAGAGTATTACTCAGGACAGTCTGACTTGATCCATTCTGTTTCCTCATAACTCCTAAGTTGTTCTGATTTCTGCGAGACACCATTTTTTTTTTATAGTTACATGATGTTTATGATATTTTGCAGACCAGCGTTATCACATGGGGGACATACAGACACTAATAAAGAAATAATGAATGTTTAAGATGTCGAGATTTCAAGGTTGTTTCTTTATTAATTTCACTCTAATAAATATTGAAACACAACCTATACAAGAGAATGAAATCTAGACTGAAACTAGTATAATCTTACTTGCTTTTA
>JAODKE010000035.1:10425671-10438607 GCA_026779605.1 Mormyrus hasselquistii | reverse complement strand
TTTTTTTTTGTTTTTATAAAAAAAAAAAATATGTTATATTATGTTTTTGTTTTCAAAAAAAAAAATAAAATATTGGGTTTTTTGCTATATTCCCCCCCCCCCCCCCCCCCCCCCATGCTGAATACAAAACAAATTCATATTCAGCTGTTTACCTCATTCTAATAGTTTACAAGTTATAAGTTTAATTATAGCCACCCATAAGACTAGACTAAAATAATCACGTTTTCTGCAAAGCTTTCAGAGATAATCAGTTAATAATGCTAAATTGGTTTTATTCATAAGCATAAAAAGCCTGCAGACCCAGTGAGTCTAACGCAAGCAGTTTACAGATTTTTTCCTCTGCCCTTTTCCACTTGTATTTCCTGATAGAAATGTTTCAAGTGCCGGTCATTAAGCTCGTCCTGCAGATCAGGCGTGAAACCACCAGACAAATGTAACCACATTCAGATCAGGAGATTTCTCCAAAGCATTCAAGGAACAAATTAGCATTTCCTGGAAATCCAAAGAATCCAAGCATAGATTGCAGAGATTACAACCTCAGACACTCATCTGTTTACTTTGGACTGCAGGAGTAACAGGGACTTGCGGACTGACAGAAAGGCCAAATTTGCCCCGAGAGAGGCAGTGAACTACACTGTCAGCAGTTACTGTTGAACATTCAAACACTTTCTCTAACTGAGCCCCCTCTGCCAGAGGAAATCCTGTTACACTGAGGCGTATTATGTAATGATTAGAGAAGGTCTCTGGGGAAAACTGCCAGTCAAGCTGTAAAATGAAACACATTTGTTATTTTTGTGCAAGATGGGGGGGGGGGGGGGGTGTTTGTTTCAATAACTCAAAACACTTCTACTCCGCATGGAAACATACTCAGATGCAAAGTGAGTAGTACAAGCTTCAAGGTCAATGTTACTCTTTACCATTTTTCAGGGGCTAAATACACAAGGCTAAAGCAAAGACGTATTTCTGAATTTGTAGCATTATTGAATAAGTGTACCTTTAAAGATACTATAATTTGTAAAAACTAAACAGCATTTAACACAAGAAAATTCTGTGTATTCTATTAAGTTCCATTTCAGCCAATATACTACTCAAAATGCAGTATTTCTGTTAGCTGGATAAATAGCTCCACGCAATTACCTAATTGCAAAAGTTTGTTAATGGCAAACTGTTTTTTGAGAAAATAAGTAGTGCAACAGCACCACCGTGTGGTACGTTTCTGTTCAGAAATTATTATTCATACTTATTGTTACAATCATGACTAGCGATTCACGAATGAATATTTCTACAGGCATTTCATATATCGTGTAGAAAACAATGACGCCACTGGTCAGGACAGGGCCCGCGCTTCTGATCAAGAAGAAGAAAAAACATTCTAACAACAGGCAGTCACGGACTTCAGAACACATCGACTGCTATTTTTAAATATTAAACCGTTATTTACGTTAACAGATAAATCTACATAGATTAATAATGGATCATTCCATGTTATTCCAATTAATTCCCAGAAATTTTTGCATCACCATTGTTTTATATTGATGAATTTCGCTCTGTGAATTACATTTACCTTCCAGAGTTTAGAAATACATTGTGTTTATTTAAAAAAAACCCAAACAACCCATTTCAGATACAGTATAATTCATGTTCTGCACTGCAGGTAGCAACAAATGTTAAAGTGGGCTATAACTTTCTTTTTTTTTTTAACTATTACACCTACATGGCTCACCTACTGTATAGCTCATTGGAAAAGCTCAGAAGGTGTAAAGCAGAATTAGACTTGCATATTGTAAATTTCTTCAATAAGTTTCTTTTACTAATGTCAAACCGCAGTGCTTGGAGTAACAAGTTCTTCTTTTATAATGAAATGTGAACAGAGTACTTGAACAGTTTTTTGAAAAGTCCCCCAAAACACTTTAAATACTTCAGGCTACACTTTAGGTATACTTCAAGTAAACTTTAGGCCAGTGTTTTTCAAACCAGTCCTCGGGGCACATTGAATGGACCCACATTTTTGTTGTATTCCAGTCCCCAGCTAACCTGTAAGGTAACACCTGAAAGTGTTTTACTGTAAAGAATGTTTGAAATTATCTATCACAATATCGTATGGAGCCTTAATTCATAATTCGTGTTTTCCCTGTCCGGCTCTGTGTAAAAGCAGAAATTAGCTGAAATTGTTTGCGGGTTCCTTGCATCCCTGCCTTTAACCGTTGGCAACTTCAGGCAATGCAGCTCCTCCCCAACTGATAGAACCTTCGACAGCCTCACTTTTCACCTCACCCATCTATCTACCAGTTCATTTTCCCTCACCACTTATACAGTGCGAAGGTTCTCCTGAGCGCATGTGAAAGACGTGCAGCAGGCACAGAAGGGGAAATCCCACACAGGGTATCGTCCATCTCAAAGAACATTCACACATGTATAATAAGCAATTTATTGACACCAATCCAGATACAACTATGTGTTTTACACTGAAGATATGAATCTGCTTCAATGGCTCATGTTGATCGTCCATGCAAAATTAATGCATAAAGCACAAGTATGTTTTGTTTCTGCCTATTTTATAACCTATATAATGAAAAATCCATCTGTAGTCTTAATCCGCTCTTTTCAGAGGAAATAACTGATTCTAACTGATTCTTCCACTAATCCATAAATCAGCAACTTGGCTTCTTGGATGGCACAGTCTCAAATGCTTGAGTGGCTCAATTCTCTAGATTGATGCTATTGTCTTTGCTGGTAGTAAGAGGTGATTCACCATCCCACCTTAAAGAATGTGACTGAATACATGGCAAGATTGATGGGTTAGCTCATTATGTACCAGGGTTGTTCAGAATTCATGAATTGTACCTATTTCATTTATGAATTGGAATCTGACAGGAACTGGCCACACCCCACAGGATGCTGAATTAAGATTTGAAATGAAATGACAGAAAGAGTATTTTAATTCATTACAGTTCAAATACAATCAATGCAATCACACAAGACAGGAACCTTGGAAGAAAGAAAGAAAGAAAGAAAGAAAGAAAGAAAGAAAGAAAGAAAGAAAAAGGAAGGAAGGAAGGAAGGAATGAAGGAAGAAAAAGAAAGAAAGAAAGAAAGAAAAAGAAAAAGCCATTTATTTGCTGTTTACAGCTACATTGAAATTGTTCTCTTTGCCTACAACATTTTACTGTGCAGGCTTGGGGGTCACAGCGCAGGGTCATTGACGTTACGTTTGCGAACAAACCGCTTCTTTTCAGTGGCTCCCCTTTACGGGAACAATGAGAACAAGACAGTCACATGAGGTTTCTTAATTGCAGAATGGCACCAAGGTTCTTGTGCAAAAAGAAATAGTTTTCTATTACTGAGAGCAGAATGAATTGTACTCAAGGCGACTTTATTTACATAACATATTTCATACAAAGGGTAAATTCAAAGTAGCAAATTCACTGACAAAGCAGGAGGATATGGCATCACCTTGTATAATGTTCACAATGCAGGTCATTGACATTAGGTCTGGCAATACCAGTAATATAGTGCCGGTAAGCCTAGTCCACACATGTGAGACAAAATTATATTGGTCGGATGTCTAACTCTAAAATCTTACCCTATCATTATCTTGGTAATTACTTCACAGATAACCCTAGTAAACCTTGCCCCAAAATAAAAAAGAACAATGACCCCGTGAAAGGAATGGAGCCAAAAGATCTGGCTTCCTTCAAATAGCTGTTATTACTATCACTACAGCACTGTTGTCTCATGGTTTTGAACAATAAAAATTATTTAAATTATTAAAATAAAAGAACCTTCAATATTTTCAGCTTTGCTTTTGTTTTTAGTGGTGGTCAAATTTTTATTTAGCAGGGAATGCACTTAACGAACAAAACATTTTGTTGTCTGAATGGAACCACAATAACATTCTTGCAATGTAGCTTAATGAATTAGATGATTATTATCCTTGCATGTATCACTTTAAAAAAGTGCATTGTGACGGAGGCACAATAAAGGTTTCATTATTACACCAGCACGTCATTATTTTAATAAAATAAAATAAAAACAAACGCATGGCACGACATAGAAAAAAATACTGCAAATTCGAGACTGCAGATAAAACATCGGCCCGCAAATTCTCCCAGGCTTAATTAAAATGCCCTGCCTGTTATTTGGTCAATTTTGACAAAACGTAATAACGTCTATAGAAGTGTGCACTAACGTTTTTGCCAATTAAGTAACAGTCCAGAACAAACGCAGTGGTATTTTCACACTTTTCACCAAGTACTTTCCATTTAAGCCACAACCAACATGGCTGCAAATTCTTGTTATCTACAGCATGGCGCGTCGTCATAGCGACACTACAACTTTCGGTCGTGCTCTCGCGATGTTAGGTACGCGGGGTGTAGCCTCAAACGGGCGCCGTTCATACGGCTGGGTAACCGGGATGTGTCAGACAGCCTAAATCGGCGACGCGGCTTGTAAACTTAGGACAGGACGCCTTCGGAGACGGAATGGCAGCTCCGCGACCAATTAAAGGCATTTTGAAAAACAAAAACAGCTCGACGAACGTCAAAACGGGACCCGAAGTGCCGCCACTGGATAGCCCGGAGCTGGCGGCACTCGGTCCACTCGAAGATGATCAGCAGTGAGTATCGTTACACGGGTTTAAGTAGTCGATCGGGTATTTAAGAAAATAACAACAAAATATACACTTTTAGCCAGAGAACGATTATTTGTTGTATCGGTAACTTGGCCAGTTAGCTCCCCAGCTACGTAGCCGGCAGTAGTGATAAGCTTCCTGTATATGGTCATTAAAACCTGCACGGTGGCCCGTGGTGTGGGAGGGTGAAGAGTCATTTACTACATTTACACGGGCTTGTTTTCCTTTCTCGCCATATATATAGGCGTAAATCTAACAAGGTCGAGGGCTGCCAAGCTAACGCAGGGAACTTTAGCACCATTGGTACTGTGATTTGTTTTTTTCAGCAACCCGACCCATAAATCATAGCTCCAGTTTAAAATATGCTCGTTTAATTTGTCCATTTGTGCTTAATTCTTATAATCCGCTGTTGGGGACATGCTGTCGCGATATTTTACCTTGGGTGTGCAATAAAGGCGGTTTCCAGCAGCCTTCCCGACTTCTGTCGACCAGTCGCTACGCATTTCTGCTGTAGCGATCTTTGGATCCTGTCTGCGATGAACTTCAAGATCCCAGCCTGCGCAGGTGTCACTCACAGCTGACAAATTTAGTCTACAACGTCCAGGCTCTTGCGGTTGATTTTGTTCCGACAGCTTTTTGCATTTTTTAGAGACAATACTATTTAGCTAATGACGCCTTATCTTTAATGAATGAGCAATATGGTAAAGTAATAAATAATAAATCATTTGCACAAGTACCAGTACATCAGAATTGTTCTCTTTGCCTACCCCATCTTGCAGAGTCAGCCAATGTGTGGCACTCTTGTCCTTGGAGGTTAAGGGCCTTGCTGATGGGCCCATGGAAATGTGACTGTTCTGCAGGGGCCATGGATCAAACCAGAGATCTTCTGATTACAGTCATTGGCTTAGCCTGCTGGGGCACTCACCACCCTGGGCAGTGCAGGTGCACCGCTCCCGGAGTCCCTGCTAAACTGGGTTGTTGTGTGAACTACAAGCCCCTCTTCTGGCTTCCACTACAACTATGAGAGCAAAAATGTGTTAGTGAGATGCCTGCCTTAATGGAGATCTGTGGTGACACTTTTCCCCCAACTGCTCTGTCTGATATTAAAATAGACTGTGTGTGTGTGTGTGTGTGTGGGGGGGGGGGGTCTCTAAGGATTCTCTAAACAGTTGGACATGGGAATGAAATGGCTATCGAAGTACCCTTGGGCTTTAATTTTAGGCTCAGTTCAGGCTGTTTGGGGAGTTGGGGACAGAGTGTAACTGGGTGCCTCACACGTTGCAGTATCTCAAAATACATTGTTTAACCTTTACTTTTGGAGTTTTTGTGTAGGAGCTGGACTTGCATCCCTTTGGTCGTGTTAGGCCGCTTGATAAATCATAAACCACATTACTGCAGCATGACCAGGAAGGAAAAGCAAGGAACTTTATACACAGTGGTACAGTAATGTCAGCCTCATGGGCTGATTGATCTGTTTAGCTGTTTTTCCTTGGGGGGGGGGGGTTGCTTGGTATATAGAATTTGCCGTAATGTTGTTTTTTTTTTTTTGTCCTGAGCACCTTCTGACCACGGGAGTGAGATTTATTCTTTCCTCTTGGCATATAGCAGTGGCAGGTGCAATATAACTATACTCTAGACCCGCGAGGAGATTTTTGGCTTGTGTCCTTAGTGCTTATAATGACCTCCCAAGACCCTCTTTGCATGCATCTGGGTCAAGATGCTGACTTTACTGAATATTGTTTATATTTTTACAGCCTTTCTCTTTGCAGAGACTTTCTTGTCCTGCTTGTTTTTTTGACCTGTTTCTAGAGCATTCTCCAGACACCTTGTTTATTGTGCGAATAACTTCCTGAATCTGCATTTCCCAGAATTCATGACTGCAGGAGTATGATCCCTTGTTAGGATGCACCAGCACTTTAATTGCTGGGATTGTCTGAGTCCTGGCAGCACGTCAAAGAAACTTTGAGACGCTGTTGCTGTACAGCTAAGCCTTCAGTCTGGCTGGGGCATTCAGAAGTGGCAGTGAGGCGTTTGCTTCATAAATGATGCCTACCTCCTCTCCATTGAAACATTACCGTCACATTGTTCAGGCCTATGGTAGCATTGGCTGGTATGCATTGCTTTTGTGGACTTTGGTTTACATTTTTTCATTGTTAAAGGTCCCGAGTGAAAATTATCTCTGGTTTAACCCTGAAATTCAGTAATTCATGAACTTATGATGTTTAATACATATATATTATTATACATATAAATAATATTTTTGGAGCATCAACAGTGTAAATATGGTCATGGATGATACATCTACATTTATTTAGCAGGTCCTTTCAGACACTACAGTTTGACAGACAGATTTCCCTTGTGACCCGACTGTTGTGAATCCTGCACGAAGACTCGGTTGTCTCAGTTGTGTCTCTTACTACAAAGCCAAGGACAAACGTTTGGTTTCCCTTCATCACCTGCAAGGATCATGTATAGCAGTCTGTGGCAAGCTGTGATCCATCGAATCTCCATGTCCTGCTGGCCAACACCTTATCTGTCTGTGATCAATGTGAAGGTAGCTGAGGATGGATTACGGTGCCAGCGATTAGATTTATGCACTCTTGACAAGTGCAGGGGGCAGCGGCTGGGATGATTCAGTACCCGCCAGTGGGCGCACTCCAGAAGTGGGTGGGGCTGTGTGTGGAGCCCTTGTGAGGCGGGGTCCTTGATGGTATTGACAAAGTGCGAGGAAGAGAACGGGCGTCGCAGGTGTTCGAGTCGTGGCACATCAGTGGGAGGACGTGTCTGCTAGGTGGAACACCAGGGGTCATGTGCTGAGACACTGGCACTGCACATAAAAGGCCTACGGGGACGTCTGGCCACCAATATTCTGAAGCACGCTGTCCTATTTATGTCACCCCAACTTGACACGCGCCGATTAATGTTTTAATTTTGTTTCGACAACTCAAGCGGCTTGGTCATTTTATTTCAGTGAAACTGCCTTCATTTTTACAAGTTTTAAGTTAGTCAAAATATTTCCTTTATGCATCTTTATGTGCTACCCAGTATTGTTTTATGAGCTCTGCTTTCTCTGTGTTTTAAGCGTCAATAGAGAGAGTTCTTCAAAGTCTGAGTAGAACTGAGGGTTATACAAATGAGCTTCAGTGATAGAAGTAAATATTGAAATAACCACCCTAATTATTCCTGACTTTTTTCGCTGACCCATTATTTCAGAAAGAAGTCACAGAAATGGGACGAAATGAATATTCTGGCAACCTACCACCCTGCGGATAAGGACTATGGGTTGATGAAGATCGATGAGCCCAGTACACCGTATAACAGGTGAGTGGGCAGCAAACCCAGCCATCCCATTATGCCGCTAGGTGAATGTTTCCTGTCCTATTTGTTGTGATGGTTCATTTCTGCTAAGAAATGATTCATTGGGGTGTTTTTTTAAATAGTTATTTTCTTTAGTAATTTCTAGAGAATGCAATTTATGTAGTAATGCAGATCATCAGACTCATAACCTTGGCAATTTAGTTCAACTAAGGTGCAGGGGCCATCTTAACCTGTCGCCCTCCTGGAGCCTGAAAGCTGCCTGACGTTAGGATCTTGTGAATAGTCCCCTGGATATACTGTAGCATATCCCTTTCTGTCTGCCCCAGGCGAGGAAGTATCCACAAACACGTAACTAAATCCAAGGGCAAATCCCATTGTGAAGGTTGTCCCTGCTGGCAGTGCAGGGCTTTGCAGAGGGGACATTGTTATTTATTTATTTATGGGAATCTTCCTCTCTTCCAGGATGGTGGGGGAAGAGGATGACGAAGGAGCACTGAGCGACTCTGAAACAAACGCAGCCCTCCAAGCAGATGACCTAGTTAAGAAGTAAGTGCTTTAAAGATGGGCTGTCTTTGTGATCTCAGATTAGCAGGAGGAGAACGACGGTAGCATGTGACGCTCTCATAGATAAATATATATCTGGATGTTGCACAGATCAAATGCAATCATGGGATGTCCATTGACATTTTTTAAAAATGTATTTAGTTGATGTTTTCATCAAAACAATTGAGAGGCAGGGTCAGCCGGTCATGCTCTGCGATGGGCTGGCCCCCTGTCCAGGGTTGTTCCCTGCCTCGTGCACGTTGCTTCCGGGATAGGCTCCGGACCCCCCGCGACCCAATAGGATTAAGCGGGTTGGAAAATGGATGGATGGATGGATGGATGGATGGATGGATGGGTCAGCCGGTCACTGGAGCATTTGGGATGAAGGGTCTTGCTCAAGGGCCCAGCTTATGACATCACTCTGCCAGTCAAGGAATTTGAACCAGCGACCTTCCGATCAGTCCTAACCAGCTGATCCACGCACCACTGTCAAGATCAACGATAGCAGTATATATTGATCAGTAACAGAAGAGGTATCATCTGTTTTTTATGCCAAAATCAAAGGGTGATGCAGAAAGTGGTGATGTTTTAGAAGCGTAAAATTCCGTTCATTTGTACGAAAAGTGCTTTGATCTAAAAGTGTACATTAAAGTTCTCCTTGTCTGTGTCCTGTGAGTCCGTACAAATTGTGATATTCGACTAGGGGCACTGCGGACATCATGTTGATTGGTTGCCCTGAGCTGCTCGTATAAATAGTAACCAATAGTGTGTGTTTGTGTGTGCGCTTATGGATCGGCTGCAGGAGCTTGTGATGCACCGACGTGCTCAGATAGGTCTCAGCAGATCCATGTTTCAGAAGGATGCTGGGTGCTACAGCCCTAAGGCTGCCAGGTTCCTCCAGCTTTTTTGTCTGGCCAGAAAGGGTTATTCTTCACATCTGTTTTTCTCTATCCAAAGTGTGTGTGTGTGTGTGTGTGTGTGTTCATTAATTTATAAAAGTATGGTCACAGATGTCGACCCACTTTTTGTGTTCTAGCTCTGTGTAGCCAGCTTACTATGATGCAGTATTTTTAAATTGCTTTTCTCTATTAGTTTGGGTAGTTTGTTAACTCGTAGCTTCAAAAATGGCCATCCTAGATGTTTGAGGTTTTTGACTGTCCCTTTTAGAATTAGAATTTAGTGGTCATTGTCAACACACCACAGCACAGCACACAACAACAAAATCTGTCCTCTGCATTTAACCCATATTTTCGTGACATAGCAGGGGGCAGCTAATTCAGGGAGCAGTGCTTGGGGACGGTACCTTGCTCAGGGTACCTCAGTGGTGACTGGCTGGTGGGGGATTCGATCCTGCAATCTTTCGATTACAAGTGCGCTTCCCTAACCATCAAGCCACCACTGCCCACAAGCACGGGAATAGCTTTATGGTAGCAGTGCGTCTTCCTGATGCACGGTTTGTTTTTTTCTCGGCCAGTTAAACAGGCTGAGTTGACTGAAGGCGACCGTAAGACACGGTCAGCATCCACGTAGTGTCAACCTCAGTGAAATGAAAGGTAGCTTCCTGTTCTCAACCATCTAGGGCCTCAGTCTGCTTTCTTCCCACTTATTGCTCTGCTTCTCGAATAAGTGGGTGCTTCTGCTGGGTCAAGTGTCCTCTATGGCGTTTCACTTGGCTTGGACATTTAGAGAAATTAAAAGACCTGGTGCGCGGGGTGGGGTGTGTCAGTTGGTTGGTCACCCAAGGACTCTGGTCTGGTCCAAGATTTTCGATCCATCAGAGATTTCGGAATACTGTCCCCCCCCCCCCCCTTTCTTCCCCTTCTCTTTTTGGGAACCCTGACAGCCGCATAAGAGCCCAAAGAACCGCTCTCCCTCTATGGAGAAGAGGTGCTGGTGCAGAAGTGCCTCCGTGGTGAACACTTTACCCAGCAGCAGGGAGCAAACGGACGAAGGGTCGCGCAGAAATATCTGACCTGCTTTTATTCCGAATCGGGATCCTATCTGGCGGGTCGCACGTCACTCTCATAGCTTTGTGCGTCTGCTTTCCATTTCTCCCAGGCTGGCGGCAGCAGAGGGATCGGAACCACGCTTCCTGAGAGAGAAGGAGGAGGAGAGCAGTGAGGAGGAGGAGGAAGAGCTTACCCCAGAGGAGCAAGGTAGCAAATGACTTCATGACCCCTTATGGACACACTGATGGAGCAGACTAACCTTGTGCCCTGAGCCTGTGATCTCACACCGCAGGTAACGGGGAGCGGGCTAGCGGCACCCGGTACAGAGCACGTGCGTGGTGTGAACCTTGTCCTAACAGGGGGAAGTCGCCATGTTTCTCAGCACATAGTTTTACTTATGTCTGCAGTAATTGTAAAATTCGCTGGTGGAATTTCAGCAGAGGGTTGAGGTTTCACGCATTAGACTCTGGTATCTAAGTTATTGCGACTTTTCCTAAATCAAAAGTCATCTCCATTCCTTGATGGCATTAACAATTCTATAGAGATTTTTGGTGTCTTCCCTTTATTGTGCTGTTAATACTTATTTTGACAAATGATCTCATCTGCTGATTAAAATGTTTTCTGAAACCTGTAGAGTGTAGGTTCTCCCGTAAGAGCACCTCTGGTTTCCCAAACCATGTCTGTTTCCGAACCTGCTGTAAACAACCACCGCTGAAGTTTTTCTTTTCCACCATGAGTGGAATGATAATCCAAGGGGCTTCGATTCATTCTGAGTGAAGGCAGAATTGTGTCTGTGTTGTCCTGTATTTTTCCATGCTCTGTAACTAGTAGGGAATCCGTAGCCTAGCTTTTAGTTGACTGAACATGGTATATGTGCTGTGCAGTTAAATCCCTTTCTGCAAAAAATTGGTCTTGTTGCAAAACACTAACTTTGTTTTTTGCATGGATATACACAAATTAATCAGTAGTAAACAGTTACCCAACCCAGTTTTAGTAAAAATAAATGCTTGATTGGTGTTGATAAATTCAGTTAAATATGTCAATGTTAGAGATTTAAATAACTGCTACTAATAGTTAATGCTGGATTCTTTCTGCTTTCAGTTATTAGGAATCAGTAAAGACTGTCGACAGAACTGTCAGGCAAATAGTAATCAGGATTGTTTCTGGACCATTCAACTTTAATTAAATGCATTTCCAGAATAGTTTTTTCAAAGGTCATTTGTTAATTAAAATTGAATGGCCCTTCTGTCATTATCTTTCTGCTTCTTGCCAGCCATTAGCTTTGCAGGCCGGGCTGAATTTTCGCAATTTCTTCCACTTTCTTCCAATGTCTTAAATTATTATGCTCAGCAAATCGCTCATTTCTGGAGTTACAAGGACACATTCTAAGTGGGAAAGGTGCTGTCTGTTCCTGCTCGTCAAAAAAACACATTTTTTCACTCTTACCTGCTTAGTTTTGTAGCCCTGCTAGTTCATTTGAAGCCTTACAGCAGTAGTCACCAATCTTATCCGCAAAGGGCCAGTGTGTGTGCAGGTTTTCGCTGCAGACTGATTGGCTGAAGAGTCCTCACACCTGGGATTGAACAGATGACCTACGGGTCATCCCAAAAACCTGCATACACACCGGCTCTTTGCGGATAAGATTGGCCACCCCTGCCTTACAGCCACAAGGGCTACCATGTTTAGGTAGCAGACAGCAGCCTCTCACATTTGAGTCATTGGTCATAAAGTTCACTATTGCAGCCCAGACTGAAAGGTTGATTGGTTGTCCTAGTTGTAGTAACTATAACTTGTCATTGATCATTGAATTAAGAATCTTGTATAAGATTGGAATCTTGAGTTTTGACTAATGGGTCTTCATGGAGACATAATAAGGCTAATGTCATTTAGTATTAAATTTGTTTGCTCAGTGTGAATGAAAATCCACCACAAGATGGAAATGTTGTTCCAGTGCAGTGTTTCCCCCAGGTTTGCAGCTTTTGTCACTGCAGTGTATCTTTCTGAGCTTCTGGAAGAACATTTCTAGAGCCTCTTGATAGGGGAAGTCAGACACGTCTGGCCCATTTATTGAGATTCGTATGCAGGCTGCAAGATGGTCTCCTTGCAGCCTATTGCAGGTGTTTGTCTTGACCTGGAAATACATTAACTGTTAGCCTTTAAACGTGATAGTTCATAGCTTAAAATTATGATGGTTTAAAGCAGAAAATCCCACTGTGAAGCGTATTTATTGCCCTGTTCATTTTTGTCTGCTGCTCAGGTGGTTGTCGTGACACATTTTCCGACACGCGCTCTCTGTCCGCTGGTGGGAGTGTGCTCACCTATGTGTGTGCGCGATACAGAGAGCAGAGGAGAATTGTAAACACGTGACTGTGTAGAGACAAACATGGCAAGCTGTTGTGTAAATAAGATAAATAACATTGGCTATTTAGTTTGTTTAATAAAAGGACTGTAAATGTATAGACCTGTTCTATAGGAAAGGTAACCTTAAATGACTTC
>JAODKE010000035.1:10413697-10425571 GCA_026779605.1 Mormyrus hasselquistii | reverse complement strand
GTGGGAGGTGTCATTGGGTCGGGGGGGGGGGGGGTTTAGGGTGGCCCCCTAATATAATGGTAGGGGAAACACTGGAGTGAATATGTCAGAGCTTACCAACTAAATCAGTGTTTGTTCTTCAGAAAAAAAGAAACAATTTCGGATGATGAGGAAAATGCACTACAATGAAGGCCTGAACATTAAACTCGCCAGGCAACTTATCGCCAGCGAGTTAGAAGAAGAGGAGGATGAAGATGAGGAAATGAAAGATGACACAGAACCTGAAGACATCAATGTAGACCCCCCACAAGATGGTAAGTTGAACCCCAGTATGTGCTGAGGAGCTGTGCCTGACTTTTCCATATAATGTCTTCAAATTTCAGATAAGACCAGTTGACTATTCTGTCTGGCATGCTGTCTCAAAGCCTTGAATCGTATAGCCCAGATGTAAATGACTGTACACCTGTCCATACTTTATACTGGTAATTAAGTAGGTATTCCAGCGCACCTGAGTATTGGAGCTGAAGGATCAGGTATTAGATTTTGTTGTATGATCAACAGAAGACAGGACTGATATGTATACTTGAGAAAAATGTGTCCTTGTTGTATATCATAGTTTAAATTTTGTGACTCACTCTTCCCCCAATGTGTTACAGCTGACAGTTTAGAGTCCTAGAAGATGGCAGCTCTGCTGTGTCCTGAACTCAGCTTTGTGAAACATTAAGACACCAGTAGTTGCTTCAGAGCTGGTCACAGAACACACCGCCTCACAACCCTGCCATCTGCGTTTTGTTTTCATGAATAACCGTCGAGTGAAAGCATATCGACCTGACTGGTATTTCTTCTGTTGCCAAGAGTGATCCCCGTATTGTCAGGAAATGTGAAACCTGATGAGCTGTAGTGGAGTGTTTCTCCCTGCCTTCTGAAGACCTGGTCCTAGAGCTGCTCCGCAAGGCCAAGCACACCAACAAACTCGGGGGGGTTGGGTGTTCATAATTTTTTCTTTTCTTTTCTTTTCTTGATGCCTACTCTAAAACCATCAGAACCACCATTTGTGACTTTTTTCCAACTGAGATGTTCTTTGTGTGTTCAGATAAGCTTTCTTCATTACGCTTTCTTTAATGACATTTATTTTTATTCTTTATTTTCATTGTAAACAGGCCACTTCTTAAACTTTGCAAGCCAAAACCTCTTGGAAAAGTAATAAATCATCATTTTATTTCTCCATTTAATGTGCTTTTTTTAAAGCTAGCTTGATGCACTGAAGTACAGAGAACCGCTATTCTGCAGTTTTTCATAAATTGTGTAGGCTTGATCTACTTTTGAATATTTACGTTTTCGTAAATGTTATTTAAATACAATTTGGCCATTGCTACAAAAAAGCTCCGTTCCATTTAAAAATGTCCCGTAGAAACCCTGTGACTTGCATCATCCCCCCCCCAAAGGGTGGCCATAATTTCCAGTGTTTCACGCTGAATCGATGCTATGTTAGCTTTCCAAATTTATGAGAAGGGTTAGGGATTTGCACCCCGAAATTGCTTTAACTACTGATGAGACTGAATTTTGTGAAATGTTGAAATGCTACTAGTATTGTTTTCTGTAAATTGTTTACTTTAATAATTATTTTCAATGAAAGATTGTATTTGCTTAAGGGGAGTTTGCCATTGTCCTTGTTCAGGATACGTTTGTTTTATAAATGGTCTCCTTTTGGAGTCTTCATGCTCTTTTCTTATTTTAAAGTTCAGTTTTTTCACAGATCAGCAGAAATTATGAAGGTGCAGTTGGCCCTAGGTATCCACGGGGAATTAGATCCAAGGTCTCCTCCAGATATCGGAATCTCCGGAAGTTCAAGTCTCCTTATATAAAATAGTGTAGTATTTGCATATAACCTACACACTTCTTCCCATATACTTTGAATCATCCCTAGATTACTTGTAATGCTTGGCACAATATAAACAGTTGTTATACCGCCATAATAGATATAGAAAATATAAAGAGGAAATATAATTTCATTCTCTTTCTCTCTCTCAGATACATACACACACAAAAATGTTACCATTCACTAAGACCACCCAAAACCACACATCGCTTCATTTGTGTGGATTTAGCGTCGTGCGCTGCGCATGGCAAATTCAAGTTTTGCTTTGAAACAACCTGGATTTTTTTTCTGAATATTTTCTGTTTGCAGTTGGTTGAATCAATGGATGCTGATCCGGTGGATATGAAGGAGGGCGACTGCATACTCAGCAAAAGATAAAACATGCAGGAACTTTAAGTTCTCCTCTTTCAGACTCAGTGACTGATCACTTTTATGTACCCAAAAACCAGGAGAGAGAACTCAGAATGAGGAGCTTAGAATGCTGCGATGGTTCTGTGCATATGGAAGGAATTTTGAATTAATTTGTTATTCTTAAAGAGGATATCTTTAGGTTAAAATCCTAAGTAATGTTACCTAAATGGAACATATGCTTGCAATCATTGTGTAGTTACATGTTTCCTCATACCTGACGTTACCAGAACGTCTGGAGTGGTGCAGCCATTGCATGTTAGCAAAGTCGTACCTTTAACAGCAAACTCAGGACAATAATGAGTTCATAAATTCAGAAAAATTAAATTTAATATCCTTGATCATCAAGTGCAATAGATATAATTATCAAAAAAATTAACAAAAGAATATTTAACCTCCCCCCCCCGCCCTTGGAATTCACTAGACATAAGTTTGCCTTGCTTGTTTGACCCCAGGATATATATTTTTTTTCTGTGTAGAAGAAAGTTTAAGAATGATTACCTTGTGGTCCTGTTTTCTAAAATGATTGAGATATTTATCGCTATTTTCGCTTGTTAATTTGGCATGTTCCTAAACTATAGGATGTGTGTTTTTTGTCTCCATTAATAAAAGTGTCTTAAAATGGTTTCCTCCTGGTTGGGAGGGGGATTTGATGCAGTGGATCCTTTATTCACTAATGTACAAACTTTGAATTGTCTTGAATTTTCATCTATCACACCTTGCTCTACTATCAGCCACATACATATATACAGAGAGAGTAAAGCTTCGAGTCAGGACTCAAGACCAGCAATTAGAGCAGTGTCGCAGGGCAGTTTTTCTGGCTAAGGACTCTGCTCAGTAACCTAACTGCCAGCCATGGGATTCAATCCAGCAACATTCCAGACAGCCACATAGACTCCTAACCTGCAGTGTCACACACCTACTTGTCTCAATGGGAAAATGAGTGATGACTGAATGAAGGTCAGATGTTTCTTAGGACTCTTTCTGTGAAGGTACATGTTACTAAGGGAACAACTTCTGTGAAGCTTCTTGTGAAAGTACTGATTACTAGAGGAATGACTCCCCCTGTGAAGATACTGGTTACTAGGAGAATGGCTCTGTTAAGTTACTGGTTACTATTTATACGTCCTACTCTATAGATTTGGCCGACTGGGGAGGGAAATCCACCTTTGGACATTTCGCCGACCAGAGTGGACCCATAGAGGAACGGCTCTTGAAAAGTTACTGGTTACGATTACTAGCAGAGTGGTCGATCGCCCAGTAGGTGGTGGTGTTTTAACGGTCATGTGGATCCCTGACTTCAAGCTGGAAGGAATACAAAATAAAAAGCTGAATGACAAAGCTTACGACCACTTTAACCACTTTTTTCAATTTAAATAAAGGATCTTGCAAAAGTGACACTTCTAAACGCTGTGACAGTGTTAACACGGCGCTTTGCCGTGTTTCTGTGTGAAAGTGACTGGGCTATTTGGCGCTGGGGGGCGGGGGATCCAGAGCCCGGCCCTGGCGTGGACGGGACCGCCCGCAGCTCTGCAGGCTAGCTAGTTGCTTCTGTCAGCGAGAGCAGTTTCTCCGCTTGGACCGCGGTGTCTAGCTGATACTCGGTGTAAATGCAGCGCACTAGCCCTACGTAAAGGAACAAGCGGCTCTATTTGGTGAAACATCCACATACCGGTTTTCCCTAAGGATGGCTGAGTCGCGGTGCCACTAGCGGCCGATAACCCACAGCCTCTCCGCCACATACGCTCACATTCGGCGGCGCAAGGGCGTCTCGCCTTCCTCTGTTTCATTTAACATTTCTCTTAAAAGATGGTGACGGTGGATTTTGAGGAGTGCCTTAAGGATTCCCCTCGGTTCAGGTAGGCCGCTGCAATCCATGCTCTCGGGGTGGATTTGCGTGGTGGTGTCGGTCGTGGCGAATCGGGCCGTCGCTAAATGGCCGGCGCTTCCTTGGGGAAGGATTGCGTGTCCAGCTGGGTGCCGTGACAGCCCGGGGTAGGAGGAGGGAGAGGCAGGGTACTGCTGCGGGTTCATGTCCGTGTGTGACTCTGTGTGTGCTGCTATGTGTGACTCCGTGTATGACTCTGGGTGTTGAACTATGTATGACACCGGGTGTGACACCATGTGTGGTCTTATGTGTGATTCTGTGTCTGACACCACGTGTGACTCTTTTTGGTACTATGTGTGACTCCATGTTTGATGTTCTGTGTACGACACTGTATGTAAGTCTGGACTGTCTGAGTGATGCAGTGTGAGCTGTGCGATACTATTTAATACTGTGAAACTGCAGCTCTGTGTGCGGTGCTGTGTGTCACAGTGTTTTCTGTTTATGACATCTACCACAGGCAAGACAGCACGTCAGATTAGGCAAGTGCAGCTTTAAGATTGTTAGCTAGTTTGTCTTCAAACTGGTACATAAGTAATGGGTGATAAAGCTAGGAAACCAGTATGCATTTCCTGAATGTCTAGTCTTACAGTATTAAACCCTGTTTGATAAGTCAGAACTAGCTTGAAAATGCCTGCCTAGTGTTCTAGTTAGATGGTCTTAAATATTTCTTTAATATCTGATTTTTTTTGTAGTCTAAATCTACGAAGCCCCTAAAGGGACAGGGTTGTGAAATACTATTATGTACAGTTTCACGTTCCTTCTCAATCGTTTTGCATACTTGAATTATTAAACTGTCCCCCCTCCCGCCCCAATACCAACGCAATCACGCTGTCTTTCTGTGCATCTCATGTGTTATACGGCAACTTCAAAGTGCACAATTTATAGATGAAACAAAAGCAATTGGAAGGGAATTACGAGGGAACACAAGAATAATGGCGAACGTCCACGTGCATAACATGCAATGTGAATATTAACATCGCGCATCATGCCGGCCAGTTTGGGAGTCATGTCAAGGTTCTGACGTCTGATGAAATGTAGTGGTGGGTGAGTTTTATGTGCCTCGTCTTCAGGCACATTCAGAGTTTATGCCTCTCAGCGCATGACTAAGTACTTGCTCTCCAGGGCCCACAACTCCAATAGCATATCCAACTGCAACATCCTGTCTTAGAAGAGCAGGAACAAATGTTAGAAACCCAGAAAGAGCAGGAATCGTGGAGGAAGGGCTGTTAGTCAAACATCAGTATTTATATGAAATACATAACATCTACCTGTTTTAAGGGATTAATTCATTTTTTTGATTGTTTAACATTCCAGGTAACTTGTCATTAATGAAATTCTTGAAGGTGCAGTTATTCCTGTGATGTTTAAATTTATGCAGCATTTTATGGGATGTTGCATGGGATACCCAGAAAGATTATAAACCATTAATCTGAATGCTGTAATAGTTAGGTTAGCCCGTGGCTAATTGAAATGACTAGTATCTGGAGGTTACGTCTCTATCAGGAAAAATGTGTTCAGGACCTGCCCTGGAACGCTTTCACTCCAGTCAGTTAAATTGTCTTGATAGAATAAATTTTGCTTTCTTCATGAGCTCATAACACAGTAGTGAGAGCTGGAAAACGTTCTGCATCATGAAACCATGACTGAAGACAAACCTGAGTAGTCAATGTGAAATGTACAACATGCTTTTGAGTGACAGTGACCACACACAGTGGTCTTCCATTTTGTGGAGGGCTGCCACCCACAGCAGGTCTGAGGTAGACAGATGTGGTTTCTACAGAGTCAGCTACAATTCTGTGGTGGGTGGTATATTCTTGGAAATTTTTTGTGCAGGTTTTCTCAGTCTCCTCCAGCTATCTATGTGAAGTAGGCTGCTATCTCTGAATTGCCCAAAGTGTGTAACTGCATGTTTTAGAGTGTGTGTGTGTGTGTATGTGTGTGTCTTAATATCCCCTGCCTCATGTCCTGCGCTTCTTAGGATAGACTCTTGGCTTGTTGTTAACCCGTGCTGAATAAGTACCTAAGAAACATGAATGGATTCATATAGCCAGAGTTTCAGATGAATATTCAGTAATCAAATCATTTTAATAACAGATCTTGTTATTAAAGACATAATCCTTACAGATCTCGGATCTACTGAAATCCCTTACTCCACTATTTTTTAATCAGCAGATGTTACAAAAATGTTTATAAAATAAAATGCTGTTGGTATTAAATGGTAATGCCATAAATAATTCAATGCAAAGGTTCAAAATATTGACGAAAAATCGTGACAAAAAGAATTGCGATGTAGCAATTAATTGTAAATTGTGTTGATACAGCTCTAGCAATTTAGAGATGCCAAATACTCTAATATCATGGGCCAAGAAAAATGAAAGATGGCGGTGTGAGGTTGCAATGTGACCCACCTTGTTAATTGTATGACTTGTATTATGTTTCATTATGTTACTGTAGTGACAGAATGGCGTCTACGGCATTTTCCCCCATGTAGTTTTCATGTGTCTGAAGCTGCATGTTGGGAAATCAGCGTAGCTGATTCACGTTTGTGTTCCCTGCATGGGAAATGGGGAAGGGAGGGGTGAAAGCAGAGAACACTGCACCGTGTAAATGTGATAAGAAGTGTTCACTATTAACTATTTCACTATTATTAAGATACATCAGATTCACCTGATTTCATTTTTATACAATTTTCTCCAAAACTGAAGCAGGAGCACTGCGTGGCAGCATAGGACAGAAATGGAAGCTGTAGAAGACACTTGGTCTTGTGAATACAATAACTCAAAGTATTTTACGTATCTTTCACAAACACACATCGTATTAGTGAAGATCTGGACTTGATAGTGATTGCAAAGAAGGGGTAGTTTCAGACATTTGATCTTGCTAGCATGATTAAAAAAAATGACGGAGCATTGGTTCAGTTTTGGGGCGATCTGTCTCAAAATTTGATCGGTTCCGGTTCGGCACCCATACAGTACAATGTCACTGCAAGGTTTAAAAAAAAGCACAAAACTGCTTTTGTTATCACTGTGCTGCGTGGTTTCAGTTTTGGGGGCAATCTCTCTCTCTATTATTATCCTCTCATATTTCCAGTACTTCACCCATACAATGACTCCACAAAGTTTGAAAATGATCCTTGAAACAGTTTTTGAATGATCGTTTTAGCATGGAAGTGTATGCGGCAGTGGCAGCGGTGAACCAGCTCTGAAAACACACTTATGGTATTTCGTGATACTGCTAGGCCAGATACTCGGTAGAAGCCATGGTGCTGAAAGGGCTGCATGCTGGAGTGTGTTTCCCACAAGCTCCAGTGACAGACGGCCCAGCTTGCAAAAAAAAAAGCGCACACTCCTCATACGCTGCCGTGATTGGTGCAGCGTGCCAGGAAAAACAGGTCAGAGAATGTTAACCTGGGGCAGTTTTGGATGCTCTTGGGTTACCCTCCTTCTAAAAATGCACTTTTGTGTGTGAAGTACTGCTAAGAGCTCAGGCAAGTGGGAAAAATGTCATATGGTCAGATGATTCACGCTGTTATAAACCTGCAGGCGGGTGCATGGGAGCTCCGGCCAAAGGCACCGTGCAGGCTGGAGGGCTCCTCTCCCATGGGGAAGGCTTCTGGCAGCTCGGGGCTTTGGGTGCATCTTCTGGCAAAGTTTACGTAGCGCGTCTAAGTGAGTGAGTGCGGTGGATGGACATCACTGAATACAGAGTAATCCTGATTTAGCATGGTCAAGCGTTTTCCCTTCACGCGAGCCTTTCAGGTGACAATGGCTCCATCCACAGCAGTGTTCCCCTTAGGTTTACAGCTTTACACGGGGGGGGGGGGGGGATTCAGTGTGTTCATGTGTTTCTTTTAATGACACCAGTCAATATAGCAACTGTGGGCGTTTAAAAAACATAGATATTTTTGTCTGCTTTTCATGTGGTTGACGCGACATATTTTCTGACGCACGCTCTCTGTCCGCTGGTGGGAGTTTGCTCACCTGTGTGGGCGCGCACATGCGTGCGTGCGTACGTGCGCGTCGGGGCGGCACTCCGCCACGCACGATACAGAGAGCAGAGGAGAATTGCAAACGTGTAGCCATGTAGAGACATAAATGACAAGCTGTTGTGTAAATAAGATGAATAACATAAGGCTATTTAGTTTGTTTAATAAAAGGACAATGTATAGACCTGTTCTATAGGAAAGGTAACTTTAAATGACATTTGTTGTGATCTGGCGCTATATAGAAAATAAAATTCAATAAAATGAACTTGACCTTCGAGGGGGGGGGGATGCCGTTGGGGGGGCGGGGTGCCCCCCTAATATAATGGTAGAGATTGATCATATTCAGCAGTCTTTAGTATTGTGTCATTTGTACTGCCTGCTAGACAGTGCTTACCTCTCTTAACAATCGCCACGCCAGGTAGGGGCAGGTGAACCGCTGTTTTAATTACCAGTTGCTGACGCAGGAAGATCAGCTTTAAACTTCAGTTTGATTGAGGATTTCTTTTTATATTCCTGCCAATAAAATGCTTTGAGAGCGTGGAGCTCATTATGGAGTGAACTGGAGTATCCAGTTCTTTGTGAATTTCACATTTCTGGGTGTGTGCTGATGCTGAATGAGCCTTATAGAATGCTGCCCCAGTTGGTGAGCAGCAAATGGTTCATGGCGATGGGCGTGACTCATGCTTGAGCACACGGGGGAGTGGAATGACCGTTCACAGAGGTTCCCTGGGACCTGCCTTTACAAATAATTAAGTTAACGTGATTCTGCACAATTGGAATCAAATGACATCCCACCCGCCTGCATGTGTGAACTCCATCGTATTTGATTTACATGTGAATGGGAGGTGACAGGTTTTCGTGCTGGTTTTAATGAGTAAAGGTATTGATGGGAGCTGAGAAGCGGACATTCAGTGAGTAAAGGCATCTGTGGAAGCTGCACACACTAAACTGGAGGTTCCTGTAAGGCTCTTCTTCAGAGGACACGTCTTTTGGTCTCCCATAAAACCACAGTGTCAGTTGTAGCCACAGCCCCAGCATGTACATGTTTTGTTTCTGACACACGATCACAGACCTGGCTGAGAAATTCATGAGGGTCTGCAGGGTCTTCAAGTTGGACTGTTTTGATATTTTTTTTCTATTCTCACAATAGGCGATTTCTTTTTATTCACCCAGGACCTGAGTTGAAGGTCAAGCTTTACATCAGCCATCTTGAATCGTCCGTTTGCAGCCAGACTTGATGAATTATGGCATAATTCCAGGTTACATGGTTCCTTGAATGGGTTCCTGTGTCTTCCGTCTTTGGGGTAACTGACTAACTGTGAATCTCAGCTGTGGTAATGTGGATGTCACGATATGTTAGACCTGTGGTTTTGACACTTTTTGTATAATACAGTTCAACAAAATGCACCACCTGTGCACAGAAAACTGAAATTATACAATTGATAAATTTTATTTAGTTAAAAATGTATTTTTAGTCAGTCTGTCCGACCAGGTGGTTAGAATTTAACACCAACTCAACGCAAACATCATTCATGCAGAGCAATCAGAGTCAAGGAACTGCTTTCAGAATAACTTCCCAGCGTAAACACACACGCCACAGTGGCACCGTGCAGACACGCCCATACTGGTGCCTCGTTCCCATTCACGTGCCCAGGATCTGAGGAGTGCACTAAAGCAGTCCAGCTGCTTGTGCTGATATTGGGAAATTCTTTATTAGATTAGCAGGGCTCCAGTGTGCTGACCGACGCTGGTCAGCATTCTTATGTTGAATGCCCTGGAGGAGCTGGGTCTTTAGAGGAAAGCGTTCCAGACATCTCAGTGTCAGTTTGCATGTTCTCGTGTTGTGCAGATTTTCTCCTGCAGCCCAAAGATTAATTAGTCTAAATGACATTTCTAAATTGACTGTATTGTACGATAGTGAGTAAGGGTGTGTGTATGTGCCCTGTGATGGGACTGGCATCTCATCTAGGGTGTCCCCTGCCCTGTGACTTGTAAAAAAGAAACTGGCATCTCATACAAGATGTGCCCCTGTTTTGTGCCTAAATCGGCCTGGGATAGGCTCCAGGCCCCCGTGACCCTGATTAGGGCAAGTGGTTAGATGGTGGGTGGATGGATGTATGTACTGTATGTATGAATGTATGTATGTACAGTATGTGGTCAGCTATACTAGAAGGGCCTTGTCTCAAATTCAGGTGCTTAATTATCTAATATTATTAACCAAGTATCCTGAGGAATGTTCCTAATTTTCTGAATCCCCAGAGAAAAACAAGTGAACAAAATGAGAGGATGCAGACTCTGCAGCAGGAGCCAGTATATTACTACCATAGTATTATCTTACAGCACCTTTTGAAATGTTTGACTTTATCTAATAGCAAGTGTGTCCTTGCAAGCAGTTTATCTACCTGTAACAGCAAAGGTGTTCTTGGAGTGTTTCCCAGTAGAAGTGTACTGAACTGTAGAGGAGAACGGAAGGAAGCACTATGTGTTTGGGGGCGCAGATCAGCCAAATCATGCTATATCATTATTTATTCGGTGCAAAATGAAAGATCGATTGGCAGGTCAGTTTAGTAGTGAATTATAAACATGTCACGGGCCAGTATTTTGAGACCTTCTTATAAGTGGTAAATGACAACATCCCTCACCCTCCGCTACGGAAAATGGCTGATAATGGAATTATCCATGGTTATGGCTTTGGGCTGTTGCTGCTAATTTTGTATTTTGATAAAGTTTAAATATCGGCTGACAATATTGGCTAAGATTAACACATCAGTCTGATGCCAATATCTTGATTTTAAACAAGTGTCAGCCAGTAGAGCTGTGCGATATATAGCTGATGATGGAATCTCACCCTCTCGTTTACGTTGTGGTGTCGCAAAATGCAACTGTTTACGGCAACATTTTTTCATCATTTGGACGATGGTGGGATGGAAGTTTTCATCGGACTTTATTATTTGTTTTTTATTGTTATTTTTAATCTGTGTTTTGTGTATCCACGACAACATGCAACAGTTTGTACACATGAAAGGGCTTTTCTATATTTGTGGATCACTTCCTGTCTATTTGTGGATGGCATTACATCTGTGACCTTTTTTGTCCAATCCGTACTGCAACTATTGTGTAGAAAAAATCTGCAGATATGAAGTGCAGTCATGGTATATTTCATTGTTGGGATATGAGATTTTGGTCATGTTAACCAATATGTTTCGCATCTCTGAGGCTAACGAGTTAGCTACCTCAGGGTCAAGTTGAAGGTCAAGCTTTACATTCACAACGTTTTTGTGCTAAACAATAGCTTTTCCTAAAAGCATCAGAGATTATTCAAGTTTTAAAGAGTTCTGCGCTACAATACACGAACGATTTTCCCAAGAATTATCCCTGCCATCCTATGTTTTGAAAATGTGTGTGTTGACTTCGCTACTTCGTGTGTCTACCTGTAAAAGGTGAATGTGAGCGAGCACAACCTGGAAGTAGGTGTATCTACATGTTACCCCAAAACACTGATTGTAACATCACAGATAGATCGATGCATTCAGTTGCCACTGTAATATTTAATTCATCAAGATGTGTCAATACATGTTTTACTCCCCTAGTAGATACTTATAGGGGAAAAGGTAAAGAGAGAAAGTCTTACTGCTGAGGCATGTTAGGGAGAGTCATGCAGAGAGGAGTCATGCAGAGAGGAGTCATGCAGAGAGGAGTCATGCAGAGAGGAGTCATGCAGAGAGGAGTCATGCA
>JAODKE010000035.1:10383943-10403493 GCA_026779605.1 Mormyrus hasselquistii | reverse complement strand
TGGCCCACGGGCCCCCCCCGCCCCCTCCCACCCACGAAGGCCCTCTCCTCCCCCCCCCTTCCTGTAAGATTCTATTTTTGTTTTTCCCCCCCCCCCCCCCCACCTTCTGTCTCTCTTTCCCCATATCTGCAGTCTTTAACGTGATCTTCCTTCTCTCCTCTCCACTTTTGCTCAGGCTGCTCTGCAGGTAAGACTCTCGTTCTCTCCTTTTATCTTCTCCCTTCTCTCTCTCTCTCTCTCTCTCTCGATTTCTGCTCCGTGGTCGGGCTTGGCAGTGGCATGGGGGGGACGATGGTGTTCCTGTTCTTCTCCTCACTCTTGTCATATGACGTATCACACTGGTCCTTATATCCTGTGCACTGTGAGAGGCCCACTGCACGTAGAGGGCTGTACTAAAAGCCCGCTGCCTATGTTTTGAGCTATAACTGGACCCTGCACTGCTTGGTCATGCCCTGGTCATTCATCTGCCATTTGACCAGTTAATGTTTTGTGTGTTTTACTGATTTAGCTTTAAGTCGGTTTCTGTTTAAATAGTCAGTGTATTGAGGCAGGTTTAGCTTAAAATAAGTTGGCTTACCTGTGATTTTATTGAAAATTCCCCAGGGGTGGAACTTAGTGCTGTGTAAATAGAGCATAAATAATTTCTTTATTGAGTAAACTGCATCATTTGGGTTACGCTGCAGGGATGCGTGTACTGTAGAGGAAGGCAGGAGCGGTTACTGGTCACCAAGCAGTGAAGGTTCCCAGCTGGCAGCAAGCAGACACTGAGGCAGCCGCCCGCTGTCAGGCACATTCAGCGGTGACCTTCACACGCGTTCCCTCGGCTGCCTCCGGGGTTCGGCCGGCACGTCCGCGCCGCGCTTAGGGGACAGGCCAGCGTGCTCCCTGTTCGTCAGGGTTCGGCTAGAACGCCCACACCATTTTCATCCCCGTATGGGGTGGCTTGATCAGCAGGGAGAGGCTGCAGGCGGCACGTAGAGGCCATGCACTCGTCCGTGTTTCAGCCCTGCCTTTGGTGTGATCTGTTATTTAGAAGTTAGTCACTCTCTTCTTGGAGAAGACTGGCACCTACTGCTTCTGTGCGTGGAGGTCAAGTCTTATACGTATCTTTTGTCACACATTTGAATCCATCCTGATCACAGTCTCTCTGGCGCCCAGGACTTTTCGAATGACGACACCAAACTGGAGTACAATGTGGATGCAGACAATGGAATTGCCATGGAGGGCTACCTTTTCAAGAGGGCCAGCAACGCGTTCAAAACCTGGAACAGGTAGGAGGAGGCTGCAGTCCGCCCCGGTCCACCACATTCCATCCCACTTCTGCCCCGAGGAGAGGCACGTCACGTGGACGACAGCTGAGGTCTTGCTGCATGCCCCTGGTAGACCTCCTCATGTCCTCCGAGCCGCACTTCATTGACGTGACTGAGTCACAAAGGTCGTGTGTCCGGCTTGGCAGCCAGACCGGAGCGGTGATGGGCCACATTAACACATAGCAAAGGAGTGGAGATTTTAATGTCCCCTTAAATCAGCAAGGAGCTGTGATCATGTGTCATTACGAGCTGGATTATAAACTTGCAGCTGTAGCTTTTTGTCACATTTTCTCCATGTTTGCATGGGTTTCCTTTAGGTTGCAAAGATCTACACTTTAGCATATGTCAGTGTGTGGTTGGTCATGTATATTTAATTTAAGTTGGTAGAATGGCTCTTTCAATCACTTTAATTATATATCCAGTTAAACATTTGTGGAAGGAACTAAAGACCCCCCCCCCCCCACCCGAATCTTCAAGATTTAAAGAATATGTTTAAAGGAATGGGTCAAAATCACACCTAAGCACTGCAGGCCATTATACAGGAAGCACATTCATGCTGTGATTACAAAAAAAATCACACACAATTTTATTTATGGACTTTAATGCTGTGAATTCTTCATATTTATGAATTTCTGGAGTTAGTACCAATGTCTGCTGGAAATTTCACGAGAATAGCCTCATACATTTACTGAAAAAATGTTGAATATTCAATCCACTTTATTACAATGTGATAACCTGTTTTTTTGAACTTATGCAGATATTTTTTCAGTCCACAAACTTTATAAAAATCTGTGGCTGCAATCAAAAAACGAAATATGCCAAAAGTCTCATATTTTCTTTGGTTACTTATGGTTATGGTTAGGGCTGGGTAGGGGTTAAGGTTATTATATTGAATTGAATTTTCCCCATAGAAATGAATGGAGAGTCCCCACAAAGATACAATTAGAAATCTATGGGGGGTCCTCACAGAGATACAATTACAAATCTGTGTGTGTGCCGCTTAATATACTGCAGGTCAGTGTGGTCTTAACAGGTCTTAAGTAGTTATTGAATGTGAGAACGTTGCATAATCCTCTGTCATTCAAGGACCACCTGTTTAACTGCCCAAAACAGAGGTTTGCTGTCAAAGACACATTAAATTGAGACATATATGAAGCTGTAGTCACTATCTCTCCCTTGCATGTTCTCAGTTATTTCTTTTAACCATGATGTTTGTGATTTCATTGACTTGGTCTGCTCAGGCTGTTTTCTGAATGTCGGATGCCAGTGGTATGATTTTTTTTTTTCTTCTCATCAGTAATGCTTCTCTTCTTAGGCGCTGGTTCTCCATTCAGAACAATCAGCTAGTTTACCAGAAGAAATACAAGGTGAGCAGGATGATTTCTTCCTCATTCTGTAATTTTGAAATGCTGTCTCACTGCTAAGACATTACGAGCGCTCACAGATGATCTCGTAAAAACAGCACTGTCTGTCAAGGTATGGAATATATAAGACTCTAAGCAAACAGTCATTACTCGTGGTAGATGTGTTGGATTCAGATGAGCTGAGCAGGAGCGACTAACAAGGGCCAGATCATTTTAGCCAGATGATCAGGTCAGAACATCTCTGAAATGGCATGGCTTGTGCGCTGCTTCTGGTCTGGCACAGTGAGAATCTATTGACAGTAGTCCATAGAGGGGAGAACCGTGAACCAGACACGGGGTGTTGGGTGGCGAAGATTCATCGATGCAAGATGTGAATTGTCTATCCTGAGCTAACAGAAGATCTACTGTGGTACAAATCGTGGGTAATTTTAGTGATGGTCACAGGAGGAATTGCATCGCGCCCTGTTGCGAATGGGACAGCGTAGCTGCAGGCTGGTCACAATGACTTTGCTGACCCCCGTCCACCATCTGAAGTGTCTACAATGGGCACATCAGCGTCCTTGGATCAATGGAAGAATGGCACCCTAGTCCAATGAATCCTTTTTTACATCATGTGGATGACTGGGTACATGTGCACTCTTTGCCTGCAGAAGAGATGGCACCAAAATGCACCAGCAGTTTAATGCTTGGGCAATGTTTTGCTTGGAAACCTACGGTCTGGACATTCATGTGAACATTAATTGTACTCAGTGTTAATTGTAGTCAGTGTTTATAGAATACATGTGATTTTGGAATCAGTCCACTCTCTCCATGAATGCGTATCTTGTTTTTGCAATAACTCAAAAAGTATTTGCTGGAACTTCTTCTCTTTCCAGACACATTGTATGTATACAAGTCTGGCAATAATTTTGAGACAAATTGCACCTAAATTGAAGCAATGTGTCTGGCACATGAGTGGCACATGAAAGGACAGCCACAGACACAGATCTGGTGTGCCTTATTAAATTGAGACAAGTTGGATAAAGTTGAGCATTTAATAAAGATTCTTATGGAGGGGTGGGTTGATTTTGAAGGTATGTGGAGCTTGGGGGTGTGGGAGGAGTAGTGATATGTTGCTATCGTTCAGTTTGTCAAATACCACAGGATACCTTCAGAGGTCTTGTGAAATTTGTGCCTAGGCGAGTTTGAACTGTTTTAATTTGCCGGCACATAGAAGACTAAAAGCATATTAGGCATGGGGTCATAATGTTTTGGCTGAATGGTGTAGTAATAAGGTATAATAACAGACTGCCGGAACATATGTATTATGTACGTAATTTTCATTTTTATTGGTAACTTTTGTACTTACTGGCTAATTCCAAGATAACAAAAAACAGTATTTATTAGAGCTTGCTCATATTTGTGCCAGTACTTATGAAGGTTTGGCCCTCTCCCACAGGATAACCCCACCGTGGTGGTAGACGACCTACGGCTATGTACTGTCAAGTACTGCGAGGACGTTGAGAGGCGCTTCTGCTTCGAGGTGGTGTCCCCGACCAAGTGAGTGGCATCCGCAATACGTGGGACCAGGGAGCAGTGGGCAGTCTCAGTCCTGTCTCTGTCCTCATCAGTATGTGGTACCGGGCTTTGAATGAAATGTGAGCAGTGGCCAGTCTCAGTCCCGTCTCTGTCCTCATCTGCATTTGGTACCGGGCTTTGAAGGAAATGTGAGCAGTAGCCAGTCTCAGTTCTCCTTCCGTCCTGATCTATATATGGGACCAGGGTTTGAGTGAAATGTGAGCAGTTGCATAGATACCTCAGGTTGGACTAACAGAAATAATTTGCTAGTTGCAAGTAATTAGTCAAGATATTATTTGTTATACATTGATGACCATTACCGTTTGTTATAAATTTATTTACATCACTATGTGTAAAGTCTTAGCAGGGCTGCCAACTCTCATGCTTTCTAACACATGCAAGAAATCTAACTGCAAATCTATATTATTCCATTATAAACCTGAAATTATCTGCATCAACAGTGTTTGGGGCAGTTTGCAAACCCTACAAGGAAATAAAACCGTTACATACATGTAAATGTGTTTGTAGTAAATTATTACCCAGCTATAAACATTACCATTCACTGCCTAAAACGTTTGCACAGTACTGTATGTTAAACGTTTAATTGTTCAGTAGTACTTAAAATTAAAAGCACTTCAATTAAAATTTTAGGTGTGTAGAATTGTGCAGAATAAGATAAAGGGGGAGTGTCATTTAGGGTGATGGTTATCCACCCTGATGCCATCTCTGCTGGTCCTCCCCTTCTCCCAGGAGCTGCATGATGCAGGCAGACTCAGAGAAGCTTCGGCAGGCCTGGATCAAAGCCGTGCAGAACAGCATCGCCACGGCATACCGGGAGAAGGGGGACGATGTGGCTGTGCGTGAGGAGGCGGGGCCGCCGCTCCCTTATTTAACCCCGTCGCCCTTATGACCTCCCCGCTCACCTGACCTACGAGGTGCTTTGTCTGCACAGAAGCTGGACAGCAGGTCTTCAGCATCGACGGGCAGCTTGGACTCGAGCGGCGAGCCCCGGGAGAAGAGCCCGAAGGGGGATGGCGCCCTGCAGAAGGTCCTCGCCATCGCCGGCAACAGCCATTGCTGCGACTGTGGCACGGCTGAGCCCCGCTGGGCCAGCATCAACCTGGGCATCACACTGTGCATCCAGTGCTCTGGCATCCACCGGTACGCTGGGCTTGGGGCGGGGAGGGGCAACTCAGGACTGTCCAGTGTCCATGGGGAGGTAGATCACATTTCACACATGCTATGCAGTTTAAAAATAGTACCCTATATCTTCATGTGTGGCACAGTCAGAATATCACAAATCAACAATTATGTTAATTTAATTTTTTGTGGTGAGAAAGTGTAAATTTCCACAATGCAGCTTTGCAATGCAGAGGGGGCCGTTCTGCCATTAAGCTGATGGATCATTGGCTGGTGCTCAGTAAAGAATAAAAGAATAAAAACAGCTGAGGTGCTATAATCACAGAATCATGATTGGCTGAAGCATTTCTCATCACCCAATAGCTAATTCACATTTTGCAGTATTGGTGAATACTAATGAATGTTAGGTGTGCTGCAGATGCTATCCAGGGACGGCCACACTGTAATGTAGTGTCACTTGACTGATGGTCTGCTGCCACCGTCCCCTTCACCTCAAGCTGTCTGACACTCCACCCCACACCTCCCTCCTGCCCCCCCGCCCCCATGTCTGCCAGGAGCCTGGGTGTCCATTTCTCCAAGGTGAGGTCCCTGACGCTGGACATGTGGGAGCCTGAGCTGCTGAAGGTGAGCAGGTGGGAGAGTAGTGGTGACACATCGGCCCCCGGTAGCGTAGGAGTGACACGTGGGCCCCCGGCAGCGTATGGGTGACAAGTCGGCCCCCGGTAGCGTAGTGGTGACACATGGGCCCCCGGTAGCGTAGGGGTGACACGTGGGCCCATGGTAGTGTAGTGGTGACACGTGGGCCCCCGCTAGCGTAGTGGTGACACGTGGGCCCCCGGTAGCGTAGGGGTGATACGTCGGCCCCCGGTAGTGTAGTGGTGACAGATGGGCCCCCGGCAGCATAGGGGTGACAGATGGGCCCCAGCAGGGGCAGTTTTGGCCGCACTCCACCCTCGTGGTGCTGCCCAGCTGGACGTGATCCCCGGAAAAGCAGTTGTCCTCTATAATGTACTTCAGCCCGTGCCGCATAATGGCAGCACCCATTAACAAAACAAGCCTGTTTCTTAGTAGGGTCTCTGTCCCTGAGCTGGTATTGCTCTTACTGTATAGACATATATACACACTCTCTCCCTCTCACACACACACACACACACACACAATGGTTTGTAATGGTTTGATTTGCATGTAATTTGGTATGATGGTAAATGATTCGATTTGCAAGTCTAGTATGCAGGTGCATTGATCGAATATAATACCTAATCGGAAGATCTCTGCCAATTCCCACCATTAATGCTTATGCTGATTGTGGCAGACTTCACAATCACGCTTCCCAGGTCCCCAGAAAGTTCCAGAATCTTTGTTGTGCTGGCACAGTATTGAATGCCAGTTCTCATGTAGTATTGTTACAAATAGTTCTTTGCTTATTATGTTTCTGATGAAAACTGAATCAATGCTAAAATCCATATTTACAAAAACATTACAACTGAAGCAGTAAACTCATTATGTACATTAGATTTATCTGTGTGTTTGTACATTTAGTTTTGCATATGATGACGACTGATGACATCATGACTTGACCTGCACTTAAGATAGGGTGACTTGACTTGAGCCCTGCCGTGGATGAGCAGTCCTGGGGAAATGCCGCTGTGCTATCGAGTCTCCTGTGGTATTGCGCCCCCTAAAGGTGTGTATCCATTGCAGCTGATGTGTGAGCTGGGGAACGACGTCATCAATAACATATACGAGGCCCGGCAGGAAGAGGTGGGGGCCCGCAAGCCCAAGAGCGGCGACTCCAGGTAACGTCGGGGGGGGGCCGCTGGCAGTGAGCGCCGCGCCTTTCTGTCCCCCTCTCGCGCTTCACTCCTGCCTTTTCGCCGTCGCTCTAAGGCCAGAGGTCGAGGCCTACATCCGAGCAAAGTACGTCGACAAGAGGTTTGTCCTGAAACCATCGATCGCGGAGCAGAGGTCCAAGATCATGGCTCTGAGCAGGCGGGAGAAGAGTCTTGGCGGCAGCTCGGAGCACCCGCCCCCCCGGCCGCCCCCCCCCACGCCAATCCTGCGTCCGGCTTCCCACCTTTCAGGTGAGCCCTTTTAATTGTCACTAATTAAGGCCCTTCTCTGTGTGTCCCTCTCAGAAATCCCCTCTCTGTGTGCCGGCTCCTTGTCCTCGATTAGCGGCCTTCTGAGATTGTAGCCTTTTTTCTGTGTGCCTGTTACCCCCCCCCCCCCGTTAGCCTGCTCCTTGCGTCTTTACTAACCCGGCTATCGCTCCGCCCCCATCTGACCTGCGACCCCTGCGTAGCTGCAGCCGTCAGTGAAGAATCCAGCAAAAAGGCTCTCTTCTGTCCTGATGAGCTAGACTCTCTCTTCTCCTACTTTGACACATCCTCCAAGCTGCGCAGTAGTAAGTACTGGAGGGATGTGACCCTCTTCTCCCACCCTCTCCATTCGGGACCCTAGTGTGGCTCATATCGAACGGCGGTGGGGGGGGCACGTCCTCCTGCTTCTTGCTTTCGTTGCTCATCTCTCATCCTCCCGTGACCAAAACCCCGTTAGATTAGCGCGCCAGTAAAATGGCCGTCCATGTCACGAGGAACGAGGAACGAGTGACGTGTCCTGTCTCCCTCGTGTGGTGATTTCCCGGTTTCCCGGGCTGGGAAGCCACGGTATCGCTCTCATGCCGGCCTCAGCCTGCAGGGCCATCTGATGGGGCCATCCTCTCTCCTGTGTCGCAGTTAAGAGTGCAGACCGCAGCACCCAGAACAGCACGCAGCGGAACAGGGAGATGCAGGCCTGCGCTGCTTCCACCACAAGTCTGCCTGATGCAGGTGCCGGTTCTGTCCTCCTCACTAGCCTGTTTTTTAAACATGATCAGGGATCATGAACCACATAGATGTCTGAAGCACACTGCTTGTGGAGTGAAGAGCTTCTGATTTGACGATATTCAGTTTACAATGGATCTAAAAAGTCTACACTCCCCTGCAGGCTGTTATGATGCAAAAAATCAATCGTAATAAATCATGTGACATATTTTTCCAGCCTTCAATATAATACTGCAATTTTTGGGGGGGCGGAGGAAGAATAAAGCACAAAATAAACCAGTTGTGTAAGTGTGCGCATTCATTTATAATGGAGCTGGTACTGTAGCTCTCTCCAGAATTAACCAATCACATTCAAGCTCATAATCAAAAGTAATTATCATACACGTCGACAATGATGTGATCCTGATTAACCCAAATATGCATCAGCTGTTCCTGCACCATCCGTTTGGTTACTCTCTTACCCGAAAGACTGAGTGCTGTATTAGAACTGAGTATCAGTAAGGGGTGTTCGCTCACAGGAACAACCAAAATGTTTCTGTGTGCTTTTCTGTTTGTTAGCCGAAATATCACATTAAATGTGGAAAAACATCTGACATGATTTATGTTGGTTTCAGTTTTTACAGAACAAGACAGCTGCAGTTTTAACAGGGGTGCTGTATTTTATATACATTTGATAACAAAGACATTTTATTTTGATTTGTATATTACAATGTGTGTTGTGCAGTAAATGACTCCCAGCACTAGTCTGGTGTACGTAATGCCTGTCCTCTGTAACATAGTAATTGTCATCTAGTCCTATTGCTTTGGTGAACAAAAAATGTATCTTCCAATAAGTCAGAACATAAATACTCAAGTTATGATATAGTCATGGTAAGATCCATATACGGTAAGTTTATAGTTAAGGTATAGAAAACTGATCTAGTAATCTTTAACTGTAGAGAAGAAATTTGCGTGTGGTCCAATTTAAAAATGTCACTTGAGTGAATGTTCACCTCGTGCACCTTGATGAAGGGGCAGTTGGTGCAGAGTGGAGCAGACCTCCTGATCTCTTGTAGGTCGTCTTTCCCTCGGACACTGAAACGCAACCGTTCTCCCTTTGTGTCTGCCAGAGTCTGCATGCCCAGTGCAGCCTGGGAGATTGCCTGCCATCCCCCAAGAACCCAAGGCTTGCTCCCCAGGCCTGCAGCTTTACTGGGCCGCCTATGCCTGCAGCCTGCCGGACATGACTGAGGCTATAGCGCATGGCGCCGAGGTCAACTGGGTCAACGCAGAGGAGGACAGGATGACGCCGTTAATCATGGCAGTACAGGGGGTGAGTGTGTGTGTGTGTGTGCGCACCTGCCCGCCTGCTCGCAGGGCATAACATTGTCGCAATAGCAATTGGAGCACCTGCGATTAGGAGTACATTTTGTACAAGCCTTAAGAAGCTTTATAGATCTGTTACAGTTATGTTCAGGGCCTCTTAGTAATTCTCAGAGCACAAACGGATTCCCATCATGCATCAGCAGGGCTGAATTAGATTTCCATGAGAGCAGCTGAGCTGATCTGTCTGGATAGCGGGGTTTACACAGTGCTGAGTACAGTCGCTGGATCGTAAATAGTAAGATCCTCTGAGATGCTCTGAATCAAAGTGGCCTTTAGCTGCGTCAGTCCGTTCCCAAACCCTGCGTCATGGTGAGCTCTGCGCGTTCGTCCATGTGCTCACGCACCGCGTGCTTGTACCATGATTCCTCTCTCGCTTCACCAGGGCTCCATGGTCACCTGCGAGTTCCTGCTGCAGAACGCAGCCAATGTGAACCAGCCGGACGCCTACAGCAGAGGCCCCCTGCACCATGCCACCATTCTGGGCCACACTGGGTAAGCGGCCAGGTCCACACCACAGTGCTCACAGTCACGAGCTTCTCCGTTCATCCAGGGGAATTTCTGCTGATGCAGTTGAAGCCAAGTGTCTTGCTTAAGGGTAGCATTAGCCGCACATCAGGAAGTAACATAAATGGTCATATTCGAAAGTGTTACCCAGAATGCATCTTTGTCATAAACCCACAAGACAAGGCAGACGGGTGTCATGGTGTTTATGTTTATGGTCTTCATCTGATCATCGCCATGTGACATAATTCTTTAGCCTCATAGTCATAAAAGTAGAAAGATTTGCCTCGGCTGATCACCATGGCAACACTGTAATCAGTTTAACTGTGTCTGGACCAGGCAGGTGTGCTTGTTCCTGAAAAGGGGAGCCAGTCAGAACGCGCTGGATGTGGATAACAGAAGCCCCCTGTCCATCGCCGTGGACACAGCCAATGCCGACATAGTGACACTGTAAGTGGACCAATCAGGCGGTCTAATTTTATTTAGCACGGTGCTTAAGATGTGTATTGGTTCTTTGTCACAGTTTTTTTTAGAGTGTCACGATCTCATAATATAATTAGAACAAGGTTATGTCATAAATTAAGAAAAAAAAAATCAAATTGGGTCATTAAATATCAAAACACCCAGGTCGTCCTCTCAGATCCCCCTAAAAAGATTCACAGCTGCTCCTGTATCAAACTTCGAGAAATCGTAAATGTTAGGTATCAAAACATGGGACCTTACCCAAAACATGCATAATATACAGCTGATCTGATTCATAAAAAGCTGATCTGATTACATTTTTGAATTCTTAACAGAGTTAGCACTAGTCACAAAGTCTCAAAGCTGTAGATGTTCTATTGAATGAGCATGAATGTCTGAGACTGCACCATAAGATTTGTTTGGCAAAATATGTAAAATTTAATTAAAATTTCACAGGGCTATAGTTTCAGGACTATAGACCTGATATTTGGGAATCTGAGAGGGTGACGGTGGGACCTGCTGCCACTGGAAGAAGACAAAAAAAGCAGAGAAAAAAAAAACATCTGAGACACTCTACGCAAAATGTCAAAAATGGCCTTGGCACCTTATCAGAATTGTAAGAGATCATTGTATTTCAAGCATGTGATGCTCCTGTCAACTCACCTGTAGCAATTAACAGGTGTTGGCAATATTGAAATTCCCGCTTGCAGCCTTGAGTGTCTGTATGTACCACACTGAGCATAGAGAATAGGAAGAAGGGCAAAGAACTGTCTGATGTTTTGAGAACCAAAATTATAGAAAAGCATGAACAATCCCAAGGCTACAAGTCCATCTCCAGATATCTTAATGTTGCTGTGCTCTCTGGACGTGGACGAAAGAGAAAGATTGCTGAAATGTTACAACGAAGAATTGTTCAAATGATGGATGGATGAAGAACCTTGATCGACTTCCAAACAAATTCATGATGACCTGCAGGCACAGGGTACAACAGTATCAGCTCGCATCTGTCAGCATCTGCATGAAACGGGACACTATGGCAGGAGACCCAGGAGGACCCCACAGCTGACACAGAAACATAAAAAAGCCAGACTGGAGTTTGCTAAAACTTACCTGTGGAAGCCACAATCCGTCTGGGAAAAACAAAGATAGAGCTTTTCATTCTACTGTTTACCTAAAACAAAAAGAAGCCTTCAAAGAAAAGAACACGGTCCCTACACTCAACAAAAAGAAGCCTTCAAAGAAAAGAACACGGTCCCTACACTCAAACATGGAGGAGGTTCATTGATGTTTTGGTTTTGCTTTGCTGCTTCAGGCACTGGTAGTGTTGACTGGTTGCATGGTATTATGAAATCTGAAGACTGCCAAAGAATTCTAGGGCGCGGTGTCAAGAAGCTGGGTCTCAGTCGGAGGTCATGGGTCTTACAGCAGGACAATGACCGACCCAAAGCATATTTCAAAAAGCACCCAGAAATGGTTTAAGACAAAGCGCTGGAGAGTTCTGAAGTGGCCAGCAATGAGTCCAGATCTAAATCCCATAGAGCAGCTGTCGAGAGATCTAAGAACAGCTGGGATCTGAGAGACCTGGAAAAGCTGGCAAAGGAAGAGTGGTCCAGAATTCCAGTAGAGATGTAAAAGACTCATCGATTGTTACAGACAGCGATTAAAATCAGATATTTCTTTCAGAGATTGAAGTATTTAGTTGATGATACCAATAATTTTGTCCAGGCCCCTTTTGACATTTTGTGTGGAGTGTCTCAGATTTCTTTTTATTCCTCTGCTTTTTTGTCTTCTTCCAGTGCCAACAAGAGAAATAAATATGACAATACCAAAGCATTTGTAATTGCAACAATTTGTCTGGGAGAAGTGGTGCATTTTCTGACATAAATGCTGGGGTGCCAATATTTCGGCCATGTCTGTAATATGTAGTCACGTGCTACATGTAACTACATCATTTGCCCAGGTTTGCTCCACCGTGACGTGACAGAGCACAGCTTTTGCTCATCAGTAACTGAACGAGGCCTTTTCCTGTGTGCTTTCTGTGCCATTTTTAAGTCGTTGTCCTTGTGGTGCATGCTGGCGTCACCTGGGACTCCATTCTCACCCCAACAGGCTCCGTCTGGCCAAGATGAATGAGGAGATGCGGGAGGCAGAGGGTCCCTACGGACACTCAGGTCAATATAACAGTAACAGCCCCACGGAAGTGCAGTACAGGAAGTGCATGCAGGAGTTCATTAGCCTGCAGCTGGAGGACTCCTAGGCCAGGCAGGGATGTGGCAGCTGGCCAGCAGCCTTCGCTCGGGCCCGAGGCTCGCGTGCCAGCTTTCAGTCTGCGTGCACAGTAGCTGCACTCAGCGAGTCCGGCAGGATCATGTCCCTCATCCACGCCTCGCACTGATGGGTCAGGTCTCTCAGGTCAGCTGGCCACAGCCAGTAAAAATCACCAGACACAAGAACAAACGATTATTCCCTCCTTCGTGTTTCTGGGCGTGAAAGTGCAGTTGCATTGTGGGAATGTACAGTAATCCAGATCTTAGACACACTTCTGTGGTTCTTGTATGCAACATCGTAATATCACTAGTCTGTTATTTTGACTCGTCTTAACCTTTTAAATAATAATAGTTTTACTGTTTAAATTCTGCTCCAAATTCCTAAAATTTTTGAAGAAGGCCTTAAAAGCTAATTTACTTTTTTATAATAATGCAAACTTAAGTCATTCGCTCTTTCTGAAGAAATATATGGCAGGATTGTGGTGGAGTCCGAATGTAGTCGTTCAGAGTAAATGATTAGTAGTTTATATAGTTTATGAAGGTTAGTACTGTACACTGGTTTATTAATGGTTATTCCTTTCATTCCTGTCCTTTATTTTTTATATGAAGTATATTAGAACTTTTTGTTTTAAAATGCAAAGATATACAAATTGTGACGTCAGACATTGTAATCGCTGAATGGGGCTGTCTGTGTGTGAATGTGTGTATGCGTGCATATGTGCGTGTGCCGAGCAGCATCCCGTCCAGCGAGCACCCCGACCTTAAGCCCCATACCTCCTGGGATTGGCCCGAGACCCTCACTAGTACACAAGGCTAGTGATGGATGACATTGACGCATTACATTTTATCTCTACTGGCCAGTCCAGATTGCTTGTATTATTGGTTATATCTGCTAGTGTGAGTACTGCCAAAATGGGTCAGATTGTCTCTATGGTGGTGATGATTAACAAAAAAGGAAAATCCACTTCAAATACACAACAGAGGGAGAACAGAGTAGCATGTAATACTAATAATAGCCACACGGTGGCAGGTATGCGATTTGAATGAAGGTGCACAGAAAGCGCAAGGATACCGGTGAAATAGACCAGTGCCGCAAGTCAGAGCCCAAGTCCGGGCTTCTTATTGATGTACCAACGGTGTACAATATAGCAACCTTTTCTTTGACTTTTATCACAGTGTTCATTGTTTGGAACTGTTTAAGTGTACAGCTTTTCTGAATGGTTACTTTTTATTCTGTCATTAATGAAAGGATATGTATAGAGAGAGATGCTTATGTCATATGTGTATTTAGCATACGTAGCATAAATATGCAGTGTTATAAAGAAAAATGGTGGGATTCTTGTTTTAGGTATGTAATATGTTGCACTTCTCTGAGCCATAGAAAAAAAGAGGTGTTACACTTCTGCCATGTTTATAACTCTTGAATGTTGTTCTGAATTACCAAAATACAAATACATACAGGCAAATAAATATATTTTAAATAGATATTGACAAATGAATGCTTTGAGGATGTCAGGTGACGAACAGGCGTTCCTTAGGAGACAAGGCCACTCCTGAAGTTAAGCAGGCAGTGTTAGGGATGTGTAGATGTCGGTCTGTAGTGTCATAATGAGCATTTGTATTTATTTTGTCCAACAAAGTCCGGTTCGTACTTAGCAAGTGCAGGCAGCACCGTGTCGCCGAAGCATCATTGATAGCTTGGTAGCAGTCAGGGCTAAGCTGTTAATGTTCTTTAGAAAGAGCCGCAGTACGTAGACATTATATGCTCATCTTGTCTCTCTGTGTGTTTCTAAGACAATTCATGTTAAAATAGCAGCTTTTAACGGAAGTGTGAACATGGATGACATCCGTAGACAGTGACATGTTTGTTGCAAAGGCTTTCATTCTACACCTCTCGAGCGCCGCACCTTGCTTGCAGTTGATTTATTGCGGTTAACTTTCTGTTGCTAAACACTCACCTCCATTTCAACTCTGTTTTTCGAGCTGTTATTTGGGATTTTGTGCCTTTTCTGTCCTGTGGTTCTTCTGAATGCTTAGGCCACTGCACCTGTATTTTTGTACGTCGAACATGCACTTTAAATACAACTTGATTGATAACAGAAGTGACCTTTTCTGCGAGTCGTTCTTTCCCTCTTCTCTGTTACTGTGCCACTGATTAAACTCACACAGTCACCGTCCTGTTCTCACAGCACTCTTTTTTGAATCACGGGGGTCTCTCTCAGTGAACACTGCTGCACTGTTTTGCTCAGGCTTCACACTGGCTGCCAGGTTTATCTTTTGCACAGTTTAACTCTACTTTTCTTTCCTGAGCTGCTTTCACCCGCGCAAAGGTACGGCCGCATTTTTCTGTCACTTTTAACGCATTAAATGCATTTCTGTGTGCATCTGCCTGCCTGGGTTTGATTACTGTTGTAATGTCTGTGTTTAGTCCTCTGTGTGCATGGCGTGACTCTGAGCTGCTTCAGCATAGATCCTTCCTCTGATGACCCTCTCGTTCTTTTTTGCAGGGGATGAAACCTATCGGGATATCTTCCGAGACTTTTCACAAATAGCGTCCAATGATCCTGGCCGACTGAACCGCTTCCAGCCGCATGATTCCCAGAGGCTCTGAGTGGGGCCCGAAGATGCCCGGGGCCCCCCCGGGGGAAGAGGGAGTGGTAGCCTGAGGGAACGTGTCTCACTTTCACAGCCATTAATGTCATGAGACAGAAAATCTGCTTTTCAGCACAAAGCCAAGAACCATCCAGTTTACACAGACAGGGAACTGATCAGGATTTCCATTATATTCTACCAGTTTTAGAAGAAAACTCTTATTCTGTCATTTCGCAGTACAATTATCTGCTTTTGTATTGTCTAAACATTTACGGTCTCGTCAAAGTCTGTTACAGTGAGCAATTAACTATGAATCAGTTTCCATTCGCTTATCATTATGATCTATAACATTTACATAACTGGAAGAGTGAAGGATGATATTTTTTTTCAGACTGGTTATTCAGAGGACTGCAGGTACACGTCATGAAATCCTTGAGCCCATTTTCCAAGCACAGTTGTATCCATGGCGTCTGTGTACGAACGCAAAGTGCGGAGCCACCTAGAGCTTTGAATCATGCTTTCAGGTTCAAATAAACCATGCAGTGGTTTCCAGGACATGGGCGTGTTCCAGTATTTTGATTTTTTATGCGTATTAGAGTACTTAGTTTTTTCTATAACTCAAATTAAAGGGATTATCTCAATATTTATAATTTTTTGAAAGAAAGGTACAATATTTTATGTGAAAAGTCTCAGTTCCAGGACTGGTCAGCAGGGGGCTAAGATCAGCACTTGAATTGCATATGTCAGAAATATTTTGTGTACATATTAATGTGATGTTACTGCCAATCTTCTCTGTAGACATTCCTGATTTTTTTTTCAGGTCTTATGAAGACACACAATTCATCTTGTGTGTTTTATAGTTGGTGTTAGCATTGTTTTGACATTTTCAGTATCTGGTTAAAGAGTGAAATGCATGTACTTTTAAGTAATCACAGTCTTTTTTTTAAGTATCAGTCTTCAAGTATATAGTCCTGAAATGGTAATGCGTGATATTTTAATAATTGGTGGTCTGTACATTAATCATTATTAGAGGCACGTGGTCTTCAGGCTCGACGCTTTATACCTGTAGCAGGGCAGAGCTATGGAGGCGGTTTTGAGAGTTTCCAGACCGTTTCGAGCGAGAGGCTGACAGCCCAGCTTCTGTGCTGTAAGAAACACACAATGCAGTGCTGGTGAATTCACGTGCAGGTTCCTGCCTTCACAGGCACAAGGAACCAAAGTGTGTATGCATGATGGCCATCCTGAGGTGGGCCGAATGAACAGTGAACCAAAGAATATTTGCAAAACGGCCGTGCTGAGGGCTGGCGCAGAGCCGGTTTATCTGTGTCTCGTCCCCGATCGTCACGTATAGTTTTGTTTTCTCTTGCTTCCTGGGGCATGAGTCCAAACCCTACTGGCATTGTCCTCGCTTGATGCCCATTGGCAACTGGACGCCTGTTTTCCAGCTTGTCCGTTTCCCCGTGTCATTGAATGCGCACCTAAAACAGCATTTATTCATTATATTAACACATTGACATGGGTAAGCTAGCAATGCTAGCTAGAGTGACCTCGGTCCCTTGCAACCCATCTTTGTAATAAGATACAGATACGTGCGTGTCAAACTGTAATGTAGCAACTCTGGTAGGAGTTGAATAAGGTACCATGTTGGAGTCTTGTTGGCAATGACTTTGTCGATCATGGTTTATTCACTGCAATTCAACTTATTCAAGCAATTCGTCCCACCGCTGATCTCGGGTGCAAATCAGACCTTCATTTTCCTCAAAAAGAGCAGCTGACTCCTGCAGTGAAGAGCATGTGACTGACCTGGATCAGTCCCATTCGTCCGTTTCCATTGGCGGTTCCGAGTAGTCTTCCAATGCACATGTTCTCTTTAATGTAAATTGTGTAAATAAATAATGTTTATATTACTCTATGGTGAAGAAGACATTGTTTAAATAAATGCTAGAGATTGGAGTCATTAAAACTGTTTTTAAAAGTTCTTATTGGTATCGTACTGGTATCTTTTTCATCCCTTTCCAAGTATGTATCATCTATTTATCATATGTGACTATGTCATTTATCCAGTGTCACTCCTTTGTCTAATTGTCTAATTTATCAGGAAAAACACTCCAGCAGTAACTACTCTGAACCTTTTGTTGTGCAACAAAAGATCTTGACAATGTACTACTCAATTAAACAGTTCAGTGGCTGTAAATTTAAATACAAGTATTTTGTTTTCTTTCAGACATTGAATCTATTGCTATAAGCTGAAGATGTTTGCTATTCTAGTAACTTTAGGCATGTTCCCTTTGCGGACAGGCTGCGGCAGGCAGAAATGCATTGCATCATCGTTTTCAAGTTCAAGGCTATGCACTATATAAACAGCTCAGCACACCGACCCTTTATCTAATTTACTGACATTAGGATCGCAGCTCTTGAGGCCCAGGGCATTGTGGGTACTCTGGCATCACATAATGGTTGGTAATTGGGCAGTTTCACATAGCGAATGGGATAAAATGCAGTGAACAGGCCGGACACACCACCACTTGCTTGCTGGACAGTTGTGGCTACGTTTCATATAAGTTTGTGGGAAGAACCACCACTGCAGAAGTGTGTGTGTGTGTGTGTGTGTGCGCGCCCCCACACTAGGCAGCCAAGTCCCATTCGTACCACTTATCCATAGAAGTAGCATCAGACTGCTGCCGCAATGCCAGCCTTGGCGGGGGCCGATCGCCGCAGCTACAGCTGCACCCCGCAAACGTGTCCAGCACGCCGTCTCCTTCCCTGCTGCTGTAAACCATGATGTTTTCATGTAATTCAAGACACTTCTCATCTCCGTCCAAAACAGTCAACACATCACAACCTCTTAATATTTTCTTTCTAACCTCAAGTACAAAAGTCACCTTCCTGGCAAAACGAAACGATAAATGTCCGACTGGCCTTCTGCTCTGTAGAGTATCCCATGGTGTTCAGGGCTGCCAGCAAAAGCTGCTCTGTTTCCCGTCTTCCCTGTGATACGAGTCGCATTGATTGGACCTTCAAACTGAACAGACAGCAAATGAAAGCCTAACCGGTCATGTGAAATGATCTGGAGAAATTAACTATTTTCGCGTGTAGTCAATACGACCAAATGCGATCAACATGCAGTATTCAATGAGACTAGAGTTGTCCTGAGCAGTAAATCTTAAAGCACATCTTTCTGTTATGTACTGTATGATGTGTTTATAGTTCAAGCATTTATAAAAATAAATACATGTAAAACATTATGGGAAAACCCACTGTCCAACAAGTGACATCAAATGTTTAACTGGTACCATAATCACATAAGATACTCTGCCTTGCCTTTCGTTAACCAGCACGATTCCGGCTGGCTGATCTGTGATCATCATCCCTATTCAGCAGGTCTACACCATCCCATAATGCATTGAGTCTGTGTGGCCAAAAAGGCGACGAGGCAGGGTGGTCTGTGTTTGTGTCCTTCCTCCCTTCACACCAGCTGGCCTCTTTATTGCAGCCTTGGGTACAGAATCAGCTGCTTTCTTAAAATAAATATGGGAAAATGAGTCGCTGAGCCCAAACTGCAGGAGTACAGCTGTGAGCATAGGAATGTCAGACTGTGCTCCTTTCAGATGGATACACCGTTTCAGCTACATGTGGACATCGTAGCTCATTACTTGGGTGGGGAGCCAGGTTCCTAATAACTACCCCACTAGCTCCCCCATCAGAACCAGGCTTGAACATCCCATGGAGTATGAATGTGCTTGGGGTGTTTTGAGGGTCCCAAAACCCAGAGGTTGTCCATAAGCCAGCACATATTTTCATTTATTTAGAGTTTCTTTACATTTCTAACAAATTATAACAGCATTCCCAGACTAATATTCCACACAATGATGATCAAGTAAGATCAGGTCTGGACCAGGATCCAAGTACCAGGTAAATTATGGCTTTGGCCCATTTGCCCCACCTCATTTGGCATGTGCGTTCCCATATTACACAGTACCTCATTTGACATGTGCGTTCTCACATTTACACAGTACCTCATTTGGCATTCCTACACTTACAAAGTACCTCATTTGGCATTCCCACACTTACAAAGTACCTCATTTGGTACCTCATTTTTTTTTTTTTTTTTTTTTTTTTATTTTTTTTTTTTTTTTTTTTTTTCCCCCTCACAAAATATTTTCCCTCCTT
>JAODKE010000035.1:10324233-10364167 GCA_026779605.1 Mormyrus hasselquistii | reverse complement strand
TATATATTAATACGGATGGTTCGATTTTCTGCATTTTTCATATCCGTAGCAAATATCTTGAGGGGTGTTTTTGACAACTGAGAGCCACCTAATGACGAATATGAAAAGCGAATGCGACAGTTTCGGACTCAAGGACCTTAAACGTTTGAGGTTTGCGCAGCTTCTCGAGGAGAAATCAAACAAATGAGCGGCATTTTCTAAAGTCTATGAGCGCAGCAGCACACAAATAAACTAAATAGATAATACTGCAGTTACATTTCAAAATGTGGTGTTTTTATATTTATAACATCTGAATACAGTTCAGCAACATACATCACACGACCTGACGACCAAGAGAGCTGACAACTGACCTCACCTCACGATTGAAAATGTGACACTGATCTCATATAACAGTTCAACAAACGAGTTAATAATATTAAGTCACTTACATTTTTGATGAAATAATGACTGTTTTGGTCTATTTTAGCAGCGACAATAGATCTGATGAATCCAAAAAAAAAATCGCAAATTTGCAATTTTTTTTTCCTCCCATCTTGTAGCCTACTTGCGCCCCCCCGCGAGAGGCCATTGGCCTAAATCATTCACTCACTGTAACTTGAGCGCTTCAGTTCTAGATGGAAAAACCACTCGCACACTCAGTCACTAGTCCCCAATTTAAGAAGCAAGTAAAACAGGGCCAGGGAGTCTGATGAGATTAACATTGTACAATAAAAGATTTGCTTTGGTCTGTTAAACTGCATCCCCTAAATCAATCTGCAATAATCACCTATAACAAAAGCCTTACTGCAGTTTCCAGCAAATTTCACTTAAAATTTATGTTTCCTCTGTAAATATCTACCTTGGAAACACTACAAACCCAGGATTTCCCTATTTCCTAAACACACCAACATTTAATTTATTATTCAATATACAAAAAAAAAAAAGATTAGCAGTAAGTCATTCTGTAAATTGTCCTAATTTGAATGCAAATAAAACATTTCTGTTAAAATACGTAGAGGCCTAGCTGTAAAAAGTGGACCTGGCACTTCTTCAGACCATGGGCTGGTTTGCCAATGCTGAGCTAATCTTACCTCCCGGAGAGGAAGGCGCTGCAGTCTGGGCTGACACCTTCACTTGGCTTAGCGATACTGTCCCCCTCCAAGCCACAGCAAAGTGCCCCCCCCCCCGCCCCGATCAAACCGCAGCTCCCTACATTCATTTTAATTCAATTTATTTTTATATAGCATCCTTGACAACAGCATGGATGTACTTTGTCGCATGCCATGTTGCACTTTTTGTTGAGTGCCCGTTCTTCCTGGCGCCCCTGTGACCTCCCAGCTCTCACCTTGTTCCCGGTGCCGGCGCAGCAGATGCCCAGCGCCATGGCGGCACCACAGCGCACGTGTGGGTTGTAGCTCTCGGACAGCAACGAGACCACGCTGGGGCACTGCTCCGGGGTCCTACCGGGGATGGGGGAGAGACGTTACAAATCAATGGAGCACGTAAAGTCAAAATCGATTCACCGGGAACATGTGATGGGCCGGGCAGATATGGAAACGAAGAATTTACGAAATACGTGTTTAAAGGCTTGCAGAAACAAAGCGCTGGTCAAGAGCCTACCATGTCCTCACAGCTCAAACAGGCTTTCATTTGGATGGCAGAAGCAGCGTAGAAAGCATCACACGACATTTTGTCTAAGGTGAGCGGGCATGCAAAGGAAACGCAGCCAAGCTGAATCATCTTCATTAATGAGCTGTACTCTGAAACTGGGGGGGGGGGAGATTCCCTACTCGGGGACTATAATGAGGCATAAGCGAGTCCAGAGTACAGAGGAGTAACACAAAGCGCTTCACGAACCCTCTGTACAGCCACACTAGCTATTTAATATGCGTGGAGCAGAGTGAAACGCTGCCATGTGGGGTTAAGCAGCTTTACAGCATTACGCCAGCATTTTTAACGGCACTGTGCTTATGACTACTACAATTTCCAGCTCTAAGTGGAGGGAAAAATGTATAAACTGACAGCGGCCCTGGAATAAGTGATAAATGGAACAATATTTGAGGAAAAATACAATACGAGACATCAGAGGTGAAAAAAAAAACAACCAGGTCCAGCTAACTGCTCAAGTGCAGGTTTTTTGTACAGTACATTGTCTAAGTAAGCATGCCGACATCACTGCACCAGTATGTGTTTCCATCATTGCAGTAATGAGCCAGTCGATGGAACCCATCTCTCTTGGACACCAGGCAGTGCCAGACCAGCCGTGACGATCTTTCTGTCTGTGCATAGCCAAACCTATGGCATGTCTCTTTTGATACAACAAGAGAGCCCCTGACGGCCCAAACTCGGCTCGGAACCTTTTCCTGAGCCCCTGACGGCCCAAATTCGGCTCTAATCCCTTCATTGAACCCTGATGGCCCAAAATTAATAAAGCTGAAAGTCAAGACTGCCTGTACTCAGGGTGGCCTGGGGCTGCAGGAAAGGCTGTGTAAGGAGTCACGAAGGGATAGGGGTCGGTGGTCTAAACAGCCAGATATCAGACGCACCCCGAGACAGAAAGCAATCTGGAAAAGTTCAAGGAAAAGAAGAGGGCAAAGCTCCTTGCTTGTACCACTCAGCTGAAAAGCCAGCGCTTTGGTGATTTACTCAGCTTCAGTTTTTTGATTGTTATATTTTAGTAAGATGAGCAGTAACTTTCTAAGCCAATATCAAAAATAGGAAACGGGGTCAATCCAGGCATTTATTTTTTTCCATTGGCATCGGCCACCACAGTCCAGTTCAAAGCGTGTTTGTTGGATTTTCCCTCCTCCCGATTCATGTCAGTTATGCGAATCGTAAGGCAATGTCCTACACCGCAGTAAGCCTGAGGCACGTGGCTTGAAACTACAAACTATCGAGATGTCAGCCGTGTGGAAATAGTTTAAATTGAAAGCTCAAAGTGGGCCAAGAGCAATCCCTTTGAGAGGAGGTCGAGACGGAGTGTTATTTAATACAACAAATCTAACTAGAAACACCAGAAGGAAGGATACCAAGAAATCACGCGGTTTACTCAAAGAATACACTGATGCCTACTTCAAGTGTATGCACACTTAAATATTTATTAAAAGACTGGATCAGCAGATATACATATTAAAATTTATCTGACCGAATCAGGGTATAAAAACAACAGATCTGGACAAATCACTAAATGTGAAGCAGGGTAGTTAAAGGTCTAAGCAGGCTGCAGAGAACCAAATGGGAGCAGGATTTAAGCACCACTATGGCAGAATTAGCACTCCCCTCTGTGGGGTCTGACATTATCCCAAAGACACCCAATTGTAAATCAGTCACAAAAAGCTATGTTTCTCGTCAAGCGTGGATATGCAAACGTGAATGAAGGCCAATGCTTTGTGCGATCGAAGCGGTATCAGGTGACATACAATTAGCCACCTGTGGCTAACGAACCAGTTAGATATTATAGGGACTTTGCTCATGCATGTTGCAGAGGTACAGATCTTCGCTCAGTGATCCTGAGTATAAAAGGTAGACTTGGGCTGATACGCTGGCACATACAGTCAGGGGGTTTCAGCTCATACAGAAAGCAGCCGAACCGGGGCTGCAGCGACACGTCACCGCTACTGTCCTGTGTCTTCACGCACCTTTTTAAAGTGTCATGCTAGAGCCTGAGCCTTCAAAGGTCTGACATACTGGAGCAGCAGTCAATGGGGAAGATGGCACTGTGCTGCTAAGTGCCACTTTGTCATTTATTTCTCCTTAGACAATATCACATCGCTTTCGGAGCTCGTCTGCAATTTAACACCCAATTAAGGCCTCTCTCTTACTTCTCCATTACAAACACGGGCTGCTCAAATGCACCGAGGCAAAAACACAGATAAATATGAGGCCGTAAATCCTGGAAGTACGGCTTTAAACACAGTGCCGGCACTCGGCTGAAAGCATTCGGCACACATAAATCGTGATCCTTTGTGAGGTCTACCATGTAACCGTGTTTACCCAACGGAGGCATGGGGAGAGTATTACGCATACACATGTCCTCCGAGTTTGGCGTAGTGTCACCCCCTGCTGACTCAGGTGGGGTTTATCAGGAAGTGAAAAGCTTCTGGCTTGAGTGTCTCTTTCAGAAGTTTAACTGGGATTTAGTCATTCAGTCACTCAAATGTCAGCCAAAAGCCTGTTGTTCTTAGATGCTGTTTACAAATGAAGTGACCTATAGGGACTTTGAAGGGTGATTAGATAAGTTACACTTGGGACTAGGGGGCTAAAAGTCACAAACAGGCCAAGTGCAGATATTTCGCTATGGTATTTTTTCGTAGGAGTGTGTTTGTCATTACAGTGACGCTGCTGGTAAATGGTGACACACAATAAGACAGTGGCCATTTTAAGATGACCATGTTCATACTAAATGAGTGTGATCATTTCAAGACTCCCCGACTCATCTACAAATGCTACCATGCACTCAGCTCCAGCACCAAAGCCAAACAGAAAGAGAACAACAGGATAAGGAAACATGATCTGTGGCAATAAGCTCAGAAATTTAGGGAATGGTCCATTATAAACAGAGAGTGGCCACCAAGGCTGCCTCACGGAGCACCGGCGGTGACGGCCGTGCAGGCCAGCAGAAGCCAACGTACCGGCCTCACTGCCGCGCAGAAGCCAACGTACCGGCCTCACTGCCGCGCAGGCCAGCAGAAGCCAACGTACCGGCCTCACTGCCGCGCAGGCCAGCAGAAGCCAACGTAAAGGCCTCACTGCCGCGCAGGCCAGCAGAAGCCAACGTAAAGGCCTCACTGCTCTTTCGCTGGGGTCAGGATGAACGGCTACAGCAAAGCAGAACCCAGACTCCTCAAAGGCACGATTCACTCTCATGCAGTTACACTCCAGTGCGTGCTCACTGTTCTGTTTGGGTTCTGTCCAGGTTCTAGCAGAGTTCACAGCCTGACCAGGATGGGATCTGGACCACAGTAAATGTGATAACTGCTCACACTTAAGGGAGGGACATCAGACTGGCATGTTAATTTAAGGCAATTAATTGCTATGAGCAGAACACGTTGACGTCGCTTTACAGTACAGGAATGAAATGGCATGATTAAATCACTCACTGCTAACACTGGCAATCAGGACTTTTGATTTCAGCAATGAGTGACACCCGTAACAGCTTTAAACTGCACTTATGGCCCATTCTAACTTATTTGCATCCAATATGTCCTGGAATCGAATTCTCTGAACAAACACGATGCAGTTGGTCTAGTCTAAAGCACAAATAACAGAAACACTGGCCCTTTGTTTCTGCTGATTTTTGTGTGAAAAACAATCCTACTAGAATGTGTCATGAAGGCCAACCAGCTCTCTGGCTCACTGCGAAATATGGCAGCTCTGGTCAAGATACTTTTACGCTAGACTGAAGAGCTGGAAAACGGAGGAAGAGGCAGAGAAAGAGTCAAGAATGACCTCAAGCGTCGACCCGGACATGTGGCGTGTTAAGAAGTCCTCACGGGGAGGGTTCTCCAAGCCGATCACACTCAGCATAGGCTCCTGGACGTGGATGTCTGGCTGGAGTCCGGGGGTCACCTTGCCAACTCCTGCATCCTCCCTACAGTGATCCATTAGGCTCAGACTGCGGTCAGCAGACTGGCATGAAAGAAGAGACGCCCGCTGAGGTCCAGTGCTTCTCAGCCAGGGACTCTGGAACTATCCATCATCGCCGCACCATTGGCGACACACACCATAATTAAACACCATTTCACTCTCGGTATCTAGTTATTGCTTTTCTCCAGCAGTAAACGTGAAAGGAAGTAAGTGCAAACGAAAGTGAGGTAACACAAGCGGCTGCTAAGCGTCAGTGCGGCTGCTCATTCTTCAAAGTGACACAGACGACGCAAAGTCTATGCGACGCGACCAACAAAACGGAACTACCTCCATACGTAATCAGCACAGTCTGGGACAGGTGATGTCACAAATACCCAGTGCAAAATGCCAAGGTAAAAGCAAACCATGTTCTCCCTGCCGTGGAAATGAAACCACCCCGGGCCGCTGCAATGGCAAACATCGGGGAGCGATGATTAAATCACGAGCGGAAAAAAAGAAAAACATAACTCTGTTCACGGTATCAAAGGCATGAAAGTGTGAATACAGCCCAGCTGAATCCAGGGTATAAGACATCTAAAGGGGCTGCCTATCTCGATCTTGTGACCTCAGTCACGAACACCAGCATCCCACAAGGAATTTCGTTTACGTTTCAGCATAAACACATTTTTTTTTCCCATTTTAATTGCTTCCAGTGCATCATGTTTCCACTGTCTGCGCTGAAGGTAACATCCCGCACAGCTGGAAACCAACCCAACACAACAGAAATTATGACAGGTAAATTCCGACCTTCAGAGAATGTAACACAAAGAGACTGTTTTGGACTCAGAGGTCCATAAAATGGAAAAGCAATTCTGAAATTACTCAGTGCATTGCACAAGATTACTGTTTAAATGATGCTAATGAAACAGGGTCCTTTTAGTGAGAAAACTAGATGATAGCATTGTTCACTGGGAAATGTACAAACCTGACATCCACTTCTATAAATAGGTCAGGGCATAAAAAGCGACATTCATTTTTTTGCTTTGGAAAACTAAATAAGGTTAACTTGGTGAATAATAACAGAGCTAAAGAACAACACAAAATGAACATTTTTGGCAGAATAAACAGTAAATTCCCCTGTTTTGGGGGGGGGGGGGTACTATATTTTACATTTACTATTATTTCTATAACAACATACAAGTGATGATCAGAGAACAGGGTTGAGCAATTGGGGTTAAAGGCCTTGCAGAAGGAACTGAGCGTGACGTCACTCTCTCAGACATGGGAACCAATCACAGACACGGAGTCATAACCCACAGAGCCCATACACCATCCCATCTCCTACAGCGACTTAGGAAATAGATGTGATGCCAGTTTCAAAGAACGGTATTTGTTTTAAGCCAAGTGATGCAGATCTTTGGGTTTTATAAACATTAACAGAGGAGGTCTAGCGCTGGAAAATCAGTATAGCGGCATCCTAATGTGGCTAGACATGAGTGCAGCAGCGACACAAATATGAAGAGCGGGTCACCCATGTCAGAGGGAAATGACCTCCCAGAACCTCAGGCAAACATCCAGCTGAAAGGCACTTATCTGCTGTCCCCTCGAATGGGCATTCAAGCAAACTCCAGGGAGGGGAGGAAAGACGGGTGGGGGAGACCCAAGTCAACTAGATCCAAAATGAGAGAGAGAGAGGGAGGGAGAGAGAGAGAGGTAAACGGAGAGAGAGAGGGAGAGAGAGGGAGGTAGAGAGAGGGAAAAGGACACAGGGGGAGAAACTCAGAAGTTATGAGCTGTGATGAGAGAATCATCTGAGAATCCCCGAGCCAAAGAGAAAGCCTAGCAAGAGATACGGGGCTCAAAGAGAATCAAGAAACCAGTGAGATAGAGAAACCAGGGCAGCCAGAATTACAAATCAAGGAAGAATAAGGGGGGGGATGTGGATCAGACAGAATCAAGAGATCCATTGAGAATACAGAGCATCTACTACAGGACCAGAAAAATCCAGCGACAGTACAGGGAATGTGGATGGAAGAGAATCAAGAAATCTGGTGAGAATACAGGGATCGTGGACCTGACAGAATTAAGGAATCAGGTGAGAATATAGGAATCTGGGACAAAACAGGATCACGGAGAGCTCATCTTTCACTGGGCACAGAGGGATGCACAGTCTGTGAGAATGGTCTGAACTCCAGATCTATTATATCCTGAAGATGAAGCCTGACCCTGAACTGTAAGCCAGAGGACATCCCAGGTAAGAAAGACTCTCAATTACATCCTGACACGACATTTAAGCTCTAAATGGAGCAAGAAAATGTCATTAAGAGCAAGTCGTATTTATAGTCAATTATATAAAATGTTTACATCTGCTACATTTCACAGATTCCCATAAGCTAACTGCACTGCATACTGGTAGGTAGAATTTCACAAGAAACACCAGTAAAACCTTTTCTGCAAGGGCAGTTACACGAATATCTGCACTGAATCACAGCACTGAATGGGCATCCTGGAAAACTGTTACATTTGCATTACATCTAATGCATTTGAAATGCGAAGCTGCATGGTTACGGCGATAAAAGCAGTGTAAATGAGTACTCCGTATCAACAATGCAATAAAAGCACTAGATCACTTCCCCAAGCTTCAAATCTACATGGAACAACCCAGCCGCAATAACACGGAGCAGAGAGAGAATGAAGAGAATCTACTAGTAGATTAAAAATAAAGAATTTAGTCCAAAACTCCCACAGAGCAAATGAAAGTTAACAAGGCGGCTCATTCAGGTGTCATTTGCAAGTGGTTTTCATGTTTCACTTCTGCCGTGAGTCAGACACATCAGAGTAAATGTGCGGCAAGCATGACGGCTGTGGTGTCCTGTCTCCAGGTCAAGGCGGGCACACAAGCGTGAGCAGCGGGGGAACACGCGACCGCCTATGAAGCGAGCCAAGGGACTTTATTTGCTTACCTGTGGAAGTACAACGTGTTGACGGATTACAGGCACTTGCAGTCAAGAGCGACGCCTGGCTAGAGTATTTCAGCCCACGCCCAGGAAATGCACTCCCCTTAAGCAGGACCGTCAAAAGTGCCCCCCCCCCCCCTCAACCTGTGGGCCCCGGTGATCATGCTGACCGTGTCCCCTGAGGAAGCCAGAGCAGAGCCCCTTCTCACACACCAGCTGGCCACGGTGACAGATCCCACCGCTAGATGCCCTCGCCGGCACCCGACGCCTCGGGCCTCCTTCACGGCTCGACAGCAGGGGGAGGTGGTGAACTGCACTGGGCCTCGCTGCTCATCATTCTCATCATCCTCCCCACCATCGGGGGCAACATTCTGGTCATTCTGGCAGTTTCCTTGGAGAAGAAGCTGCAGAACGCCACTAACTACTTCCTGATGTCGCTGGCGGTGGCCGACCTGCTGGTGGGGCTGCTGGTGATGCCCATCGCCCTGCTCACCGTGCTCTTCGGTGAGTACGCGCTCGTCTTCCCTGTGTGGCGTGACCGCACTTACTTAGGGCTGCAGCAGCTACTGGATGACGTCAATAATAATTGGTAATTGAAAAAAAATGCATTTTTTTGCAGTTTGCTGCATTAATTGCATATGATGACATCACCACCTAGTAGCTGATATGATAATCCTAGTTCATGCGTGACTTTTCCCATTGTATCGCAACAGATAGACAAGCAATGTAGTGAAATGGGTAAATTTCTATGAACGGATTTAAAGCTTGGGCGGTATTTGGTATACTGTGGTATTTAGAACTCTGGACCACAAAATAAGCCTTCCATCATTCATCGAATTTTAATTACCAAGAATTCAAAATGGTGGAATAGCATTGCTGTTAAAAACACTGTCAAAATATCGTTGGCGTAATGTGGCAGAGACCAGGGCCAGTGTTTCCCCTTGGGTTTACAGCTATGGGGGGGGGGGGGCAGACAGACACTGACAGGATTCATGGTGTTCATGTGTTTCTTATAATAGCAGGGAGTGTGCTCACCTGTGTGTGCGCGAATGTGCCTGTGCGCGCGCATTGGGCACAACTCCACCATGCATGATACAGAGAGCAGAGGAGAATCGCAAATGTGCGACCTTGTAAAGCAGGAGTGCCCAACTGCAGTCCTGGGGGCGCGGAGCCCTTTCCCTGTTCCATCACAAACGATTCAGCTTAAGAGCTGTGTTAGCACAAGGAGTGGAATCAGGCGTGTTAAATGAGGGAAACCCTAAAAATGCGCAGGCCCCCGGCCCCCCAGGACTGGCATCCCTAGTGTAGAGGCAACAAAATGACAAGCTTGTGTAAATAAGATAAATAACATAAGGCTATTTAGTTTGTTTAATAAAAGGACAATGTATAGATGGGGACCCCCCCCTAATACAATGGTAGGGGAAACACTGCTGGGTCTTTGTTTCTGTGTCACTTTGACACAAAGATTCTCTACACGGTGTAAAGGTTGTATTACCACTGACTTAAAAATACCCCTTTTTTTTTTTTTTTTTTAAAATAAAGCATTTGCAGTTTTCTTTAAACCCTGTGTTTTGGCCCAACTAATCAATTAGTTGATTGCTTGATCACATGATTAATTAATTATCAAAAACTACTTTTTTTTTCCAGCCACACACTTACTTTGCCTTTCTAATTCCATTTCTGGGGCAAGTTACGCCGATTTCCAAGTGGTTAACTTTTATCAGATGGAGAGTTATATTACCCCTGCAGACAATCGATCATCTCAGCTGGACGCCACGCTAACGAGATAATTATCTGTATGCATGCAATCATCTGCATAAATAAGCATAGCTGCATGCTTCACATACCGCCTCCCCTGCATCAGAGGATTGTGGGTATCATGGATCGTCACCAGCAGAAGATGTATACAAAGGGGGAGAGAGGGGGTCTCCGAATGGAATAAACAGAGCATGATTGCCTTCAATAACCAAGTCCCACAATAAAAAGCAGACCTCACTCCCAAGTAGGAACAAGGGAAGGAGCTGATCAAAGATCCCAGCTGTGGTATGCTGGAGACAAGACTGTGAACTCAGAAGTTCAAACGAACACTTGTAAATTTCTGCCAAACACGAAAAAAAAAATGTACTGGAAAATAGTTGCAGAGTAATGCGTCTGGGTGCGTGAGCCTGAGAAAGGCCAGCACACACCACTGTGTGACTCAGGCCCCTCTTACACGGGCAGGTACATATCAGCCGGACACTCCATGTACATACAGAGGGTCACTCTCTTCCAGTATAGCAAGCCATCCTGCTCAGTGTCTGCATGACACTCCCCAGTCTCAAATACATAAAAAAAAATAAAATAAAAAATTCAGCTCAACCTCCGGTCCATCACCAATACCCAAAGGCGCCTTTACTCACTTATTTGGATTGGATGAGATGTGGCAGTGGTCCATTCGTGCAGCCCCTCCGTGAACAAAAACGCTGATTATATCAAACGCCACAATGTGTACAGATCAGATGGCCTGAGGCAGGTACAGTGTGCGCCTTCCCTTGAGAGCTACAGGCCATACAAACTGCCCAAAAACTACACGTACACGTGGGAATACCCGTTCTTCACTAGAGTGAAATCACCATTAGTTTGCTAACTATTTCCACTTAGAAGGCCCACAGGGAAAAACTACTGGGTATCCGGGAAAGGATGGATTCAGGAAGTCAATAAACATCACAATTACACAATCTAACACACCAACGGGATCGCTGAACTTTTACAAGCATGCTTTATTTACTTTCCTACAACTCGAGTAGGAGTATATCCATCAGAAATAAAATACACAAGACGAGGCCAGAAATCAAGTACATAGAAAGATAGTCTATTCTAATGCAGGACATATACACACAAGCCTAGAGAGACCAATTACCAGAAGTAGATGACTGTGGACGGTGGGAGGAAGCATGAAGGAGAACATGCAGGTTCTACACACAGAGAGCAGGGGACAGGCTTCAAACCCCCGAGAGACAAGCCAAAGACCAGTGCACTCCCGCCATGACATGTTCTGCTGGCCAAGTCTCTTTACATTCCCAGAATTATGGATTTTATGGACATTTTAAGATGGGGTTCTGGAAAGGGTCATTTGGAAACCCTGTTATGGCTCTACCACATCCTGCTAACTTAAGAGAAGGAAGCATTTAGCAAAATAAAATACATTAGCACCTTCTTGTGAGTGTAGGAGCCATGACTGACCTGCCATTTACGGCTGAAGTAACATGAGGCTTTGAGAAAGGTTTGCTGGTGAGGAGACTATGAGGGCAGTAGCGTAAACCAGCACCAACTGGCTTCATGGCAGAAAGTGCAGTCTGTCAGCAAGGACTCATTCACATATCCAAGCGCTTCCTCCATGTCACTCTCTACCCAGCCAACACCACATTAACATTCCTGTGGAAAAATAACAGGCCACTTTTGTTGTAATAACTCCTTAAACAACTGTCCCATTGTTTCCCTTAAAACCCCCACTTTGCTGGTACACTTTGCCCAGTAAGAAATAACTCCATCATCCATCATTCCCAGCAGCATAAATAAACTATTTTACATTGTCAGGTTAATATTAATGATATAAAATTAGAACAGCTAGTAACTTACAGAGCGGAATTAGTAACACTTGGTATGATGCCCAGTTTGATCTTTAGAAGTGAGTATGGACTGACAGTCTCCTGGACAAATAGGCATTTGGCATTCTGTCAAAGCCTTGAGACATCAGACAGCGCGGAGAGGTACGCTGCTGCGAGGCCTATGCAACCTTCTGCGGCAGCTCAGACTGCACGCGCCATCCTGCAACCAAAAGCGGCAGCGACAGGCTGCACACGGTGCAGCTCCGGGGAGGACTGACAGCAATATACCATTCGGCTTTGAGCATCTTTCTGAGGCCAGAGCACTACAGATGCTACTGACCTCAGTCTGCTCAAGGGCAGAACAGAGACAGCAATGCTGATGAGGGAACATCACCGATCACCATCATGCAAATGGGCTGATAATGATACAACCACAGGTTAAAAGACCGTTCAAAGATCCGGGTAACAAAAGCTTCTGTTGGTATCATAAATACAGGATATATGGAGAGAGCACTACCAACTCCAGTAAGCACATTAAAGCCATTTACAAATGTGAAAATAAATATCTTAATATGGTTAACTAAATCTTCCCAAGTGATGTTACAGAGCACGCGTACAAAAGATTCCATTTCAAACAGCAACACTGCCAAATGGACACGGTATGCATGGACACACTGCTCTCAAACACCAAAAGCAATGACCAGTCAGTCTTACTCAACAGGAGGTGCAGAAATCCCATCAAGGCTTTACTAACCTTCCTTTTGCATTTCACGTCAACAATAAAATCGGTAATAACATGGATGTTTCCCGCTTCAGTCCGTGATGACTCGCGCCTTCATTGTGCACACTTCGGGATTGGATGGACCGTCTGATATTCCCGTTCCTCCCCTCACTCTTCCCATACACAAAGCATTCCCGTCGCTCTTGGGAGACACATGCAATGCTCAGCTCTCCTCACCAGCACAATTAAACACTTCAGGCCAGCGGTGAAGACTCAGTGGAGTGAGCGTTGCCCCGGGAAACTGAAGGGGAGGATCAGGACATACAGATCAGAGGATCTTTGAGAATACAGAAAAATTAAGGATGGACCAGAAGGACAACCAGCGTTCAACAGACTTCAAACAAACTGACTATTCAGGCAGCCTTTGCTATGTTTAGTTGGGACAAGCATAAGCCTAAATAGCAACGTCACACAAGTTCAGTCACTAGATCAAAGGAATCTCACAGAAATATAACTGACCTAAGCTCCCCAGCATTACAGTGATTACTCCATTAGGTCATTTCTGTATCAGGTGCCTGTGTTTCTCTGTACAGCACGAGTGCTGGGCATTTTTGAACACATGCCTTTCTTCCCCTGTCCCCCCCCCCCCCACCATAGACTCTGGCTGGCCCCTCCCAGAGTTCCTCTGCCCCATCTGGCTCTTCCTGGACGTGCTGTTCTCCACTGCCTCCATCATGCACCTGTGTGCCATCTCTCTGGACCGCTATGTGGCCATCAAGAGGCCCATTCAGCACAGCCAGTTCAAGTCCAGGGCCAAAGCGATGATGAAAATCGCTGTGGTGTGGCTCATATCCATCGGTGAGTATGTTTTATAAACCAAGCAAACTGTAAGACTGCTATGTCTCTATTCAAGACCTTTCCCTAACCAAGAAACAAACAACCAGTATTCCTGAAGCATGTTTTTAGAACCTCCTCAAAACAACATCCATTTTCAAGTAGACTGCCCTATACACCACCTGTCATCATATACACAATACAGCGTACGGCACTGCTACAGATAAACGATCAACGACCTACCTCTTGAAATGCAAAACGTTAACTGCAGCAAAATGATTCTATTAGGGTCTCTGGGATTTTGATTTGATTGAGAATTAAAAGATTTCAAAGCCTTGTGAAAGCTTATCACAAGCTTTGGCACAGGATTAAAATGAGAGCAGCTTATTTCTACAAAGCATGCCGGCAGAGGCTAAGGCACCCTCACCCAGAGAAAGCCTGTAGCTTTATCTTAAATATGTTTATTGTCAATTTCTTATGCAAACATTCAAACGCAATACAACCGGCATCTTGAAAACGTGTAGCAAACTTAGAAAATCATGATTTAAAAAAAAAATAAAATAAAAAACTGAAAAATAACAGATGTATGGATAAATGAGACCTACTTTTTTTTACTGTGATTTGACTGAAAGAATAGTACAGATTCAACGAGATTCAATGGCATGACAAGAAAAAAAGAAGCCGTTATAGGGCTGCACAATATCGGAAATATTTAAAATATGCATACACACCGGCCCTTTGCGGATAAGATTGGCCACCCCTGCACTAGATAATCTTGAAAAGGAACCATAATTAAAACTGCATCGCCTGCCAAGTTGTGTTTCTTATGACAGATTAAGAACGTTATAGCAAAAAACTTAACCTCTCCCATATGAGAACTGCATGAGAACATGTCAATTTTAATATCACAAATCGCCCAGCTCTATAAAATACTATAATAGGCATCTTTGAATTTATTACAAAATGCTTCATGATGATATTCTCTGCTAGTACCAGATTTTCTCATGAATGGAAAACTACCACTGACCAAAAATGCGTTACCTGGTACAATGGAAAATCACTTTGTCTCACACAGCCTTCAAAAACAGACCCAAATGCAGTCTGATTAATACAGCCTGTGAACAGAAGAATATACAGGCTTTTACTAGCTGTCTGAGCACAATGTCTCCTGACCAAGCATTTCACCACACATCACCAGATAAGTGGAAAGTAATTATATTCAGATGAGGTCAATGCCAGTAATGGAGCAGAAGTTCACTGCATTGTTAAGGTTATATTTAATATGGGCCAGGTATTAATGGCTTGTTTACAGTGTTTGACGGTTTTAGGCAGTTATTTTCCAGGGGGAAAACTGCCTCACGAAATTGTTTCAAGAGTGCAGCTGCATCTGAAGCCGTAGCCGTAAGCAAACGGAAGACATGACATGGGGGCGGTTGGCGGCTCGGTGGCTGGAAGGTCGCCAGGTCAAATCCCTTGGGGCGGCAGTGTGATTTAAGCTTTGTGCCCCTAGGCGAGGCCCTTCACCCCAGTTGCTCCTGGGACTGTCTGACCCCGCCTTCTGAAGCCACGTTGAGTAAAAATATCGTTGTAGGTAAACAGAGAGCCCCAAACGGATTGCTGATGGAGCCACCAGTCATTTCCTTCATCACCGCATGTATTACACTTCTAAAGCTCACAAGAGAAATTAAGGGACACAAGACCTAAAGACTGAATTGTACACAGACCCACAAAATAACTGCCAGTGTGATAGATAGTTATATACTAGTTGCTTTCTGTCACTGCGTGTACTGCACAAATCACAAGAAGAATGATGGGATCTGCTCTCTTGCAGGTATAGCGATTCCCATTCCCATTATCGGGCTGAGGACCTCCTCTCTTCCAAATAACGTCACGTTCAGCGACAGCCACGCGTGCGTGCTCAAGCCCGACAGCTTCCATGACTTCATCGTGTTTGGCTCACTGGCGGCGTTCTTCATACCGCTCACCATCATGATGGTCATCTACCTGCTCACCATACTTGTGCTGAGGAAGAAAGCCTGTCGCCTGAGGGCCAGGGTGTCCCATTGCCTCAGCAGACACGCCATCTCCTCCGTCCTCCAGAAGGAGCTACCTAAGGAACATTGGTCGGGGAGGGGAGGCGGGCTGGACAGTCCCGGGAGCAAGCAGACGCCCAGCCAAGGTGGCCAGGACAGCAGAGACGAGGTGCCTATCCGAAGGATGTCCACCATGGGCAAGAAATCCATGCAGAACCTCAGCAATGAGCAGAGGGCCTCCAAGGTGCTGGGGATCGTCTTTCTGCTCTTCGTGGTCATGTGGTGCCCCTTCTTCATCACCAACATCACCTCCGTTCTCTGCCACAGCTGTGACAAGAATGTTGTGGGCAGGCTGATGGAGATCTTTGTGTGGGTGGGCTACGTATCCTCAGGCATAAACCCCCTGGTCTACACCCTGTTCAACAAAACCTTCCGGCAGGCTTTTAGCCGCTACATCACATGTGACTATGGCAGCGCGCGTCCCCCCAGGGTGGCCCGCCAGAGCCACGGAAAAATCTCCTTCCACTCTTCCGTGGCTGAGAACTCCAAGCTGTTCATGAAGAATGGTATAAACCCCGCAACATACCAGAGCCCACTCCGGCGGCGACCGGCACCCATAGCCCCGCCTCCCAGTATCCTGCTGGATACTCTGCCCCTCAAAGAGATCGGCAGCAAAGCAGAGGAACAGGTCAGCTACCTGTAGCTTTCAGAAGGCAATAACAGGATACAAACTGAGCCTTACAGCACTAGGGAAGCAGATGATGGGACAGATTCGCCAAGGAATGAAAAGAGTTTTGTCTCGAGAAGTGAATAAAATTTGTGCTTTTCCCCACCATAGAAGGCATGGTGCTAAGCCAGGGTCCTTTGACAGCAGCCCTATAAGCTCTGGATGGGGATTTATTTTCTGCTGTGCTGAGTCAATATGCTGTCCTACAGTCCCTCTGACATTACCTGGAAAAGGGCTGTCACGAACAACACTGGGTAATGCCTCAAACACAGTGACCTTCCTGCCTTCCTCGGTGCTCTGGGTGATGGGTTCAGACACCACAGTAGTAATCCTGATGCTAAAGGGGGGGGGGCTCCGCCAATCTGTAACAGCCTTGCCGGGTCACAAGTATCAAATCCATGGAATCAGATTTCAGAGACAAGCGCAAACATGCTTTTACAAATAATGCACATGGTAAAATATACAGCGCATAAGATGGTCCAAAAGAATTAAACAAATTGTATAACAATTTCGCTTTTGTCAACATAAACATTGTCTTGGGTTTCCTTGCACTTTTTTCAGCAGTGGTCACTGTACCTTATTATAAAAAGTGGCCTGCAAGGGGAGTTAAGTCAGTTTCAAATTAAGAAATCCAAACAAACTTGCAGACATGTTTACGGAGACCACATTTTCAAGGCCAGAACACTGATGTCACACATTACTACTCATGCGAGATGTTCTCCAGTGGTTAGCTAACTGAAGAGGGTGCCCTTCGGCAGCCCGACAGCCACGTACAGTACATGGATTACATCCCAAAGTATGGAGGAGGGAAGAGCCTTCATCTAGAACACGGTTCAAAAACTCACGGCACGTTTATAATCCATTTCAGGAATTCTGTGCATTTCAGCCATCTATCAATTCTATCAGATTGAGATGTGGCGCTCTGGTTTACTGCACCTAGTTAAACGGGCAATAGGCTTTCCCCAAGCAAAAGATTTTTGTCGTAATGAACAACCAAAGAACGCATGATGCGGCTGGCACAAATTACCCCAGATGGGATTGCTGGCCAATAAAGGCACCCAAGTGTAGAGGAGGAAAATTCAGGCCCATGGGGTCTAACTAGCTGAGTATAAATATTCACAATCACAGTGCGCTCAACTGGTTGGTTGAAACAAAACTTTGGTCTGGATTTGTACTTTCTAGACCTGAACTTTCCACCTCCGCCCATGTGGCTGCTGGACCATGACCAGTGGTTTCATCAGGTCACAGAAAGACAGGACTGCTTACAGTAGAGAATTCCCAGGAAGACCATTCAGCACTTCCACACTGAAATAGGCAACATTGGAACTACCTTGGCTAGGTTACTTGACAATGAAAGAGGGAGTTAACCACTGCACAGTGCAGGATTTCATTGGCTCCTTTTATATAATGTCTCAAAGCATCAGTTTGTGATTCATCATTAAATTTGGTCCACAGATCGATCTTCGTTTTATATTCTGTGGAAAACAAATGTAATGCCATTCCGCTAATCTGCCCTGGCAAACTTTCAAAGTTTCACCAACATCAAACTCCTCCTGCTTGGCAAATGGTTCAGAGGGTAGAGGGTTCATCGATAGAAGGACCAGAATATTGGTGCTGGTTAAATCCGCCCCATTACCTTGTACTATAGATGAACGACAAAGAAAAGGAAAGTAAAAGCGCAAAGCAGAAGACAACTATTACGTTTAATTACAGAGATCAAAATTGTCCGAGGGAGGAATATTGAGACACAAGCAAAAGACAGTATTCATTAATGTATTCATTAATGCATTAATATTTACTGTACTTCAGATGCATCTGTTCCATTTTTGCCCCAATAACAAACTCTCTTTTCCCTGCACTTGTGGTCGACCAATCAGCAAGGTTTGTCATCATAAGCCTCACTTCTATTAGTTCCTGGTCAAACAAAAAGTACCTACCCTGGATAAAGAACGATATTAATACCAACATCACATGTTATAAAAAGAAGAGTAGGAAATATCTCCCAGGAACTACAAGTGAGCCGAGTCCCCGACCACCACAATAACCATACGGTACACTTAGCAATTACTTCAACCCTGTTTTCAGTTAGGACATACCCAAAATTGAAAATGTTCAGAACAATATTTAGCCATTAGCAGCACCAGAGCTAAAGACAGTCATGTGTTGCTTAACGGTGGTGGTATGTTGTGAGAAATGTGTCATTAAGCAATTTTATCATTGTGCAAATATCATGGACTACAGTAAAACTTTTTTATAAGCAAAAAAAAAAAAAAAAAAGTACCCTCTAAAAACAATAAAAAGTACAGTACATATATAAATCAAAAGGTTATCAAGTATTATGCACTGTTCATAATTGTATGACCTATAATTTTGTATGATTGGCAGTGCAATTGGTTTGTTTGCACTAGCATCAGCAAAAACAAGTAATTGTTGCACTATGACATCACTAGGCAATAGGAATTTTTCAGCTGTTACAGTATAATTTCATGGGACCACTGTGTATATAACAGTCCATTCATTGACCAAAACGTCCTACTGCGATGCATGACTATACTGAAATAACAGATGACTGCATTGGACGATCAGACATTTTTCATAGGAGAAGAAGAATTTAAATCAGCTCATTCATACTTTAGGTCTCAAAGCACCTGCCCGTGACACGCAAGTCGCTCAGAGGGTAGCTGGTTATTACAAATCGATGATATTAGATAAAAATATATTGGTTATCGCTTTCGGTAAAAATTCCCACATCATTGCACCACTAACAATATGACTGGGACTGTCACATCAACTTTGCAAGGGCACAGTGCTGGTTTCTAACAACTCCAAATGCAATAAATGCTGAACGAACTTAAACCTTGCCCGTTCTTTACTATAACACCTGTTTTTCTGCCCCCATTTCCAGTCACATGGTGCAATGCAGTGCTGTCCTTTGTCAATGCAGCTTAGAGGAGAAAAAGAGAGCGTTTGATGCAAGGGGTCTCCTTGCTAATCAAAACATGGCCGAATCCGTCTCATGTAAGAAAGATTGCTTAGGTGTATGAATCGAGATTGTTTCCAAGACAATTAAGCAGCCCAACCCAAAAGTCGCCCGTCTTCCCAGCCCAGCTCTTCTGAAGGGTTGCTGTTAAGACTTTCTAAACACCACTAAGATTTACAACGGGTTTGTCTTACAGCCGATTGATCACAACAATAATATCGCATAGCCTTTTTTGGGCTTAAAATAGGTCCACTGTTCTTCAGTTTGGCCCGGGATGATGTTTAATACCTTTCTGCAGTCCAGTGTGGGAATTTAGACGGAAAGATGAAGGATGGGATGATATAAACAGCAAAGGGGAACATGAGATGAAGAGGCAAAGCAGAAGCAGAGCATATTTCCATGATAAACTTCCCCGCCACACTCTCACCATTCCAGGGAGAGTGGGATATAGTGTCCTGCCGGAACACAGGCTGTGTGTACACTGATCCCTTATCAATAATCCTGTGTGGTCTACTGAGGCAGAACGCGACCCTGAGAGTTACTGCAGAGCCAGTGCGGGAAAACGATGGGCAAGCCCCTCTGCCCATATCCATCCACTTTCCACAAATGTGTTTGCGGAGCAACACTAAAGCAAGCAAAGCAAGCCTGGACCAAACAGGGAAAGGGACACTCAGGACAGGACATCAGTCATTTAGAGCAGTGCTTCACAACCATGGTCATCGGCGATGCCCAGACAGAGGAAGCAAAAATGTGGACAAGATGGAGCGACCCAAAGACCGTTTGCGAAGATACAGAAATACAAACACTGCCACCCTATCACACTGGGAGGTACACAGCCTGTGTACATGTCCAGGCACAATATTATTATAAAGACTCAAAATAATATCCCAGCGTTTGAATGACACTCTCTCCCAGCATTAAGCACAGAAGAGAATGCTGAAATGAGACTAGCGTGCCAAGCCCAACTAACAGACGTGTCTGTCGACCCACAAAGTGTCCACGAGGCAATCTGCGAGATCAGCCAGATTGAAAACACTGAAAGTACCAAGCATACTTACCACAAACCAAACGAAAACACCGGGAGGTACTAATGTCGTGGTTTTCACACGGACCAAAACCCAGAGGGGGAAAAACCCACTTTCACAAGAAGCTTTTGGGGGGTGAGGAAATGATGTCTGAAGCCGATTTGGAATGTTAAAAACAGGAGACAAAATGAATGATTGGATCTACATGACACTTTCCACACAAATTCGGAAAGTATTTCTAAACCGTGAATGGAATTTCCGCCTTGTGTACACATACTACAATTACTAAAGCGTGCCACAGCAGAGGAATCAAAATGCAGAAGCAGCAACCCAGTGGTAAAAAGTAGTATAACGGTAGATGAAATGGACCATACCTGAACAAGATAAACCCGATTGACTCCACTGCCGCCCGTCTGACATCGTCATTGACGTCGCTCACCTGTCCAAAAAGCACACAGTTAGCCCAAAGATACACACCTGCCAGAAACGTGTGCGGGAGTGACCAAAAAAGCTACTCTGCAATGTAATTCTTTCCTAAAGACCTGCAAATTATAAATAACAGGAATTACGCTTCCTTCTAAAGCTAGTAGTACGGCAGTAAAGCCTGAAGCTATTGCAAGATTTGCAATCTTTGATTAAAGGCACAATTTGTCTTTTGCCTGGCCAGTTCATCGCAGTCAGTACGTTTACATGTAGATTAAGAAAATCAAATTATTGTGTCAGTGTAACAGGACTTTTGAAGTACATGTAAACATCTTAGTCCGACTGAAATCGTACGAAATCAAAATTTCTCTTTGTCGGATTAAGACATCCAGATACTGCACTTGGGGGTACATCAACACGAGGCATAGGTATTTTTTACTGAAACTTGTAGCGCTCATGCAAAAGCAGCGGAGGTAAACTTTTAACTGATCTTTAAAAACATGTAGGAGGACCGAACGATGCATGATATTAATACCAACATCACATGTTATGCGCATCCAATTCTGACATCACTAGTCAGCTAGATTAACATCAGCCTAATTCTTATCTTCAATTTGATAGATATTATAGCACAAGGAGTTTAAGTCCTGCTAAAACTTTTATACTCTGTCATAGGAATTTTAATAATTCTCTCTTTTCAAGATTATCTAGTATACGTCAAAATCAGCTTAAAGTTTATCTCCTCGACCTCTCTGCATGAGTGTTCCCCAAGACAATCATTATCATTTACATCCTTGCTGTTTAAATCACTCCTGCACAGGTTTATGAGAAATTTATGTTGAGCTCCTTTTGTTTCAGAAATATCCCAATATTTATTAAAACAAAATCACATTGCAATATCTGAAAAAAAAAAATCCAATCCAATACTGTGCTGTTACAGTATATAATACCAAATACTGTATCTCATGTTATTCTATCCCGATCTTGTATCTGTTCCACCAACCAGATCACGATTAAAGCTTGTGTCATTTTATTTGTCCAGGCATCCATTATTATTCATTTTATTATTATTTTTTCCTCCATCTGTGACGGAGCCAGACATACTTCGGTCCCATGCATGTATACTGGAACAAGGGCAGTAGTCTTATTAAATGGCACAGTCAAGCTATAAGCGTAGCTTGACCTAGCTATCCATGTAAAGGTATTGTGTGACCAGATACCAGCACACGGAGCGATATAACGGACCTTCGGATATGCAAGCACTGCCATCTACTGGAGGAAGGAGGGATAAAGAGTCATGAGGAACATTAAGTGCCAGCATTTCTCTTTATAAAATAGGCGGTCAAAGCACAAGGGGCCCTAATACCAGCCCATGGACAGCTCAGGTGTCTTTTTGTAAGAATATGCCTTTCCGTTCTGCTGTGGTTTAAGGCTGATTAAAAGCTTATCATCTTATTTCAAATCCATGTAAGCTGTCCACAGCATGAATACCAAAGTAGTAATATAATGGTATTAATGCAGCAAGTCTTAAAAAGTTTGCAGCCAATGGACAAAAAAAATTTCTAAAAAGTTCAGATTTTACTTTGTACATTTTCACCTCCACTGCACACAGCACAGTAAAATTAGATATGAATAAAGTTCCGTTTCAGTAAAGTCAGGCATTATCAGTTTCAGAACTGACTTTATGCATTTCAAATCACAATATTTACAAACGCTCCAAAGGTTTCTTTCATCACTAATTAAGTGATTGTGATTCTCAGATATCCAAACCACACACATGGAATATTCTGATTGGCTTAGACTTCAATTTCATTTGACTCCTTGCTTGTTAAACCGCCTAACAGAGTGCAGCGTGACTCAATTTAAGGAAACTCATTCGTAATGTAAAACAAACATTCCTTCAGGAAATACACATGCAGCTGATTTTGTAAGTGTTGCAGATGACATCAGAATCGCCTTATCTGAGAAAATTTCAAAACATGCCAATTTCCCTTTTCCCTGAGCCTGTCGACAGGAGCAGAAAAGCCCCTCCGGACGGCCGAGCGGGGGTGTGGAGCAGTGCCTGGTGTGATGGGGGTGCGGGGACGTTAGACTCACGGCTACGTGCAGCAGCCGTCTGATGGCTTTGTTGTTGCCGGAGCCGCAGTACGCCATGGCCACCGTGTACATCCCAGAGCGCCGGAGGATGGGGTCCTGAAAGGGAGCAGCACACACCCTGCTGAGTGGCTGCCTACGAAAACACTCATCATTACAGCCAAACCATGACATTGGCTTAGCATTATAAATACTAGCAAACATGTCTACAAGCGAGAAAAGCTTAAGGTGAGAGAAGCGATGCAATTTTTGCGTGTGCAGCAGAGTCACGGAACACTCGTGCTAACATTATCATTGCTATTTATTATTACTAGCGCTAGTGATTACACAGTACACCGCTGCAGACGTCCAGCACGATGACAAGCGGTGTACTGATATATGACGGCATTATTATTAGGTGCTTTCACACAGGATTTTTTCTTTGGAACTAAAACCTTTTTCCAGAACCAGGGACTTTTGTCATGTCCACGCCGCAGAAACTCAGCCCAACTCTAGTTTCTCAGAGGCAATTCTGGAACCCTTTTATTAGTACTGACACCAGAGTAGGTATCTTCGTTCGAACACAAGCTACTGGGTAGCTTAGAGAGATAGCTTCAGGATTGTTTGGCCACAAGCTATTTTAGAGGTTGCACAGAAGTGCAGGGAAAATGTAGCGGAGCAAAAATGCAGATGGAATTATTTTTGTATCTCAGTTACATGTGATGTCTCCATATTTTTGCATCAATAAACTTACTTAATAAGAAATATACTTTTGTTTAATACTGCTGGTGGCAGCAGTGAAACTTCCCAACACTTATTAGTGGGATAACGTTACATATTGGTCACATCGATATCAATAATCAAGTAACCTACCGCCGAATCGTCAGATTAATTATTTGTAATATAAAATATAATCACAAAAAATATAGGAGGTTAAACGGCACATATCTATGATTCACCTTGCATTATTGGATATTGTCTTTTAAGTTTCATTTGTGTTGCAGGCATAATATGGTGATATTTAACTTCTGTTTTGTAACACTGACACATGACTGCATTTTTAGTAACTTTTAATATTAAGTGATTCAACACAGTGGATGTTTTCTCTTTATATCTGGACCCTCACCCTCTACGCCCCGTCTCCCTTCCGCCATATTGCCAAGCAATCGAGAAGGAAAATTTTAACCAATGCTTTTAAATAATCTAGCAATCAAGTTTCATCAAGTAACAGTGAAAGCTCTGTTACATCGGTTTTTTTATTCCGTGGAATAGTGCTGGCCAGATTCATTAAGAATCAAAGATGATCATATTCAGTACAATATAAATAAACGGTTATGCCCCGTTTTGACCGCGATCAAACCCCCACAATCACTAAAATGGGACACATCATCCCATTGTTTTGCCGTGACGGTATAGTTTCGTATGGAATTGTATGTGAAATTTCAGCTTTCAGCTTTTTGCATCTCCCATGGTTATTTAGCATGAGACACAAAAAAGTGGCCAGGAGCTACAAAAGTCTCTGGTCGAGGAAGCCCAAGACCAGGTTCTGGAAGTTCAGCGTGAAAGCATCCATCATCATCATCATCATCATCATCATCATCATCACGGAAGCACTGGCAGCCGCACCTTGTCCCTGCAGAGGCTCTCGATGAGGGTGTCGGCCTCCTCCATGCGGCCATACATGACCAGTGCAATGCCCACCGCCAGCCCGCGCAGGATCTTTTCATGTTGCGTCTCCTGGGCGTAGCCGACCATGTCCTCGATGGCCTGGGCTGACTTGGAGCCCAGCATGACCAGGCCCAGGGCGAGCCCGGCCGCCTCACCTGACCGGAACAAGCCCGACATGGTCACCCTACCCGCATCTGCATCTGCATCACCCACCACGCTCAAGACCATGTGATAAGAGACCCTCGGGGTTAAGGAATGCCTTCCCCTTTGATTTTATAAAGCTAAAGAGCTTTGAAAAGGTGCTTAATCTTAAAACTACTCAAGCAGAAGCATGCAACTGCAGAACAGATTAAATGAGGCATGATGGGATATTTTGCTAGGAGGCACAGCATAACACAGAAATAAAAAGAAAAACATGCAGGCTGAGCTTCACACCTGTCACCGCATCGTCCTGGTAGAGATTGGCCTTCAGAAGGTCATACACATCCTGTCGGGCAGTGCCCAGGGCAGCTAAGCCCAGGCCCAGGGCTCCACCGTGACGGACGATCTGTTGGCAGAGGAATGAAGTGATCACCAAAGCCTAGTTCGCATGCAGGAGAAGATCAGTTTACTCATGGTGTGGACTCACATCGTTGCTGGTGCTCTTAAGCTGGCTGAGAAGGTAGTCAATGATGTCCCCCCCGTGGTTGGCGTGAATGAGCCCCAGGGCATAGAGACCACCCCCTTCCTGGTAGGCCGAGCCAGGGGAGGTGTCTTTGGGGAGGTACGTGGCCATCAGCTGCAGCGCCTCCTTTTCATGTCCCTGTCCGCAGAGACACAGAGGTCATGAGCATTCAAAGTCGACCAATCAGCTGTGAGGTGCTCTTTTAAAAGGGGTTGGCCTTGCCTTATGAATGACGCCCAGACTGGCAGTGGCAGTGAATTTGGCCCAGTTAGTAGCTCTGGCTAGCCACTCTAAATTCTCTCTGTTCAAAGGGGAGAGAAAGGAGCCGTTTATAATACTCCCAAAAGAAAAGAAGCATTAACGATACCGAAGGAACACACAGCCTCCTGACTTGGAGATACCGAAATGTTTCAGCAGCAAACCTCAAAGCTGCAGAAACAGTAGGGTGGCCATCGTACCTGAGAAACTGGTCGCTGGTGGTGCCGCTGTGCATGAAGGAGTTGGCGATGACCGTCGCCGTGTGACATACCGAATTCCGCACGGCATCCTACGGCGGTGAGAGATAGAGTCAGCAATCAGGACGGCGACTCGCCGCCTACATCGACACAGCGCCATCTGAATATTCACAGGCACCTTAGCAGCCCGTCTCCCACCTTTGTGTTCTTGAGAATCATGAGATCTGTGTTGTTGTTTCGGATGAGAAACTGTAGATGCAGCTCTATGGCCATTTCCCCGCTGAGGATTTTGATCATCTTGGAATTCTGGTCTTTAGGTTCATCCTTCTGCAGCATGGGAAGGAGGAATAAGGGTTATGATGACTATGGTTACACTGCCGAAGGATGCAGGCAAAACACTGCAATCAAACATTACAGGACATGACCGCAAGTAAAGGATTCTGTCTCGATATTTAGATACAGTACAAAATAAAATTTCATGCCCATTTTTTTCAATAAAGAACTTTTGGAATTTACTTAAAACCAGGAGTTCAAATACATCAAAAACTCCTGCACTTACTGAATCAGTGGCCTTCCCAGCAGGAGAGTGGCCCACTTTCTCTTCAGTTTCCATAGTATCACTAGGTAAAAAAAAAAAAAAAAACACAAACATTCATATTTCAAAACCAAAAGCAAAAAAATCTCGCCGTTGGATTAAATAGTCTTCTTGCTTTGCTTCAAAGGTGTTGATCAGCTGTTGCTCTGATACCACAATCTGCTTTTTTTTGCTTAGTTGGCTCCTTCACTGTAGTATGCTTGCAAAATGACATTTGCCTCACCTGTACGATGCTGCGTACGAAAGCATCTGTAACATAAGACCATGTGATGCAAATCACAAGCATGATGATAAGCAGTGATCTCACGATCTAGCAGGCCACTCTGTGCACATCCTGTGTAGATCTACGCCACCACACACCACCACCATCCGTGTACTCACCCGTCTTTGTCATGACTGACCACGGTACCCATGTTGGTGGACCCCGGCACCGAGGGGATGGGGGTCCCCACAGTGCGCAGGTTCTGGATGACGGAGGACAGAAATTGCTGGCTGGCACTCTCGTACAGGTCGAAGCATATCTGATAGGCCATCAGCAGGTTGTCCTCCTTAACCAGCTTCTCCAGAATGTCACTGACAGCTTGAGGGTCATCCAGGAAAATTAGGCACTGCACAGGAAAGGAAGAGAGGGTCGGGCACAGCACCACACACAGCCATGCCCATAGAATATGGAAGACAGAAACACAAGACTAACAAAGAAATCCAGGATGAACACCAGCTATTTATAAGCTACCCCTACATCATCATCTGTACTGGCCTCTTCTAAAGCTGTCAGAGTACAGCAGCAGACCATCCTCCTGTATGGCCAAAACATCAGCACCACCCCCAAGAAACCCCGAGCTCCCAAGGCAGGCTACCTGACACACGTTGATGAAGTCCGGCTTCTCCAGGTTCATGTAAAGCTTCACCAGCACCCTGAGAACTTCGTTACGAAACTGCTTGTTCTGCATCAGCGACATGCACACCTTCAGGCTGTAGGCCAGGAGGCCGCTGACGTCATTCTGCTCGAAGGGGGAAGACGGCACGATATCAGGTCAGCGAGAAACGGATGTCAAGGCCTCCATAAAACCATGTACAGCTACCTCCCCAAGAACAAAGACGCAACAGAGCTGGGGACACAAGCAGAGCAATATTAATAAAAATCATTACTTACAACCCAGCTACCTGATACAGATGAATAATATAATCATACTCAGATCTTAACAAGAGCGATGCAGAATTATCACTAGCTGCTCTCAACCTGCTATTGACTCCTGCCAGGCATACAGTACAGATGGCATGTCAGTACAGATGGCATGTCAGTACACAGGGCATGTCAGTACAGATGTCACGTGGCCTGTCTTCTGTCTGGGACTTCAATGCACATGCGCACACGATATGATCAGTTTATTATAATTTAATTATACATTGTGCATACATATAAACGTTGAAAATGTGGTTGTCAAATATCCAATGTGCCCCCCCCCAAAACGGATAACCATGAGGTAAAAACCCAAAAAACATTTCATATAATCGATTGAATTGCAGGCAGCTAAAAACTATAAATCTGGTCAAAGTGCAAGCACTGCTTACAAATTCTGCCCCGCAAAGACATTAAACACAGATAATTATACGTGCTACTCAGACATAGTAGTGCCCTCAGCAACAGTCTGACAGTGCATCTCCACTGTGCCAATATGATTATAAGTTAAACATAATCACTTGGCCATGCAGCTAAGCAGTAAATCCTTAAGTATCGGAAATTCCTCAGGATATACTTACAGACTCCAGAATGGTCTTCTCAAAGATGTCCAGACGGCGTGTCTCCAGGGCAATACCGATAGCCTGCTTGTACTTATGGTCTCCCAGGCAACGGAGGAACATTTTGTTTACGATGCCCTCAAGCCGCGGGTCAATGTTCTTCTTCTCCTCACCATCTGGTAACTCTGCGTTCTCCACTCGCAGCTTTGTGTAGTGGTCAATGCATTTGGCTGAAGGCATGTCACAGGGAAGCATATCATTCCCATAGGAGAATCTAACTATTATACATTCAGAATGAACCGACAATCTATTCTAGTGCTTAAGTTCAGGAAACTCATTTAAACATTTCAGGAATAAATTAAGTCACATGGAAAAGACATATTTAATCTGCAGAAGAGAAATCAGTCACTTTATTATCATTTCGATATTTGCACATCTACCATTCCTGGCATTTGCACTCACCAATAATTGTCTCCACATATTCTGAGTCATCAGTGACATTGAACAGGTCCCCGGCACCGAGAGCGTAGTTCAGGGACTCCTCGAAAGCCCCAAGATGGTAGAAAACTTTGGAAGCCACCAGAGCAGCAAACTCTCTGCTACGAAACGTCTCATCTTCATACAAAACTTCACTAGAGCCAGGAGGAAAATATGATATTCAACAAAGGTACCAAGAGATTTCCAATACTTGTCACGGACACAACAAAGTTTTTCCAAATTTACACCAGAAAACTGTTAATTAAGATGACTTTGATACTCCTGATTCACAGTTCCATGCATGGGCCATGACATACCATTGTTTTTTCCTGACATTTTTGCACCTGATCAACTACTTGTACCTGTCAAAACGTATTTATTAATATAGCAACCAGCTACAAACCTTTCCTACTCACAAGATCAAAACGATATTACCCAATCGACAGAAAAACCTTTTTCAAAATTTCTCATTATACTTTCACGACATAAAAATTTGCGTTTTAATAAATATTTACAAATGATTACTTACATTTTATCAACGGATTCCGATATCTCAGCCCAAAAGTCATTGACAATAGAGTTCAATTTGTGCAAGGCAAACTCCTAATGTAAGAGAAAAGCCATCGGGTAAGTCATTATTCGTCTCAGGATACATTAAAAAAAAAAACCTATATAATTCAAGCCTTTACCTTCAGTTGGGGCTCGTCTTCGTCCAACAGAGAAATGATTCCCGCTGCGAAAATAAACGCATAAAAGACGGAAGATGAGCACGGCGAAGCCGTTTTCGGGGTTGTATGTGCGGGACCGACCGTAAACACACACGCTAGGCCTCCTACCATTCATTACGGTAAGCTTCAGGAAACAGACAGAAACCCCATATTTTTCCTGTATCTGTAGAGTATTCCGATTATTCTGCTTATAATGACACTGTATGAAACTACCCTTATAAACAATTTCAGAGCAGCTGCCAAAAGTTACCCCCGGTGCGGACACCACTTGACGGCTTGGCTCTATGTGCCGGTAGCCAAGTCTCTTAGCGGCCATATACTTTCTAGTTATCGCTAAGGTAAATTACGTTTCTTTTGAAGACGGAATATGTTTCCGAAAAGACACCCCGACTGCGGTGTTCGTTCACAAAGAGATAAACGTCGGGAATTAACGGCAATGCTAACCCGCTAGCTCTGACTCAGCTAAATCAACCGGCACTTCCTCGTCCGCCACTAACACAAGCCTGCTCGAAAAAATATCCGAACATCTTTTTATTGTTCAGCCACTTACCCGCTGAAGTTATCATATTTGATTCTTATGCCACCTCTGTACTACGACAAAGGAAACGTCTTCTCTATTTGAAAGAGAAAGCTCAGAAAGCATAGATTATCACCCCGTGTCAGTAAGCGACACTACCTCCGCTGTTTTTTTTCTTTCAAAAGAAGTCCTAGGCATGGACCCGTTGTTTGTGCATGGTGTCCGATATATTGCCTGACTGTTGAATTAAAACTTCCCAGTTTTAAAATACTGGAAAATGTAAATGGTGCTATAACAAATACACATAAATAAAAGACCTAGAGCTAAACATAATTTTGGCCGTTGTGAATCAAACTCATATGCTAATGAGAAATTTTAAACAGGAGATTTTTGAACCTCAACCGAACTCTGGGTCTTGTAGTTGGAGAAATGGAACAAAAAAACGACTATACATCGATGGGACTGGAAATACCGTGGGTGTACTTGGAATAAGGGACTGGTGGGTGGATGGCTGAATCGTCCGTCCGTACATTCATTCATCATCTTATTCTGGTTAAGGTCATGTGGTTACCGCATCGCTCAATTTAATTAGAATGGTAGATACTCGAGAAATCTCATCCTTCAAAAAATAAGACCAATTTTCAAATTCATTAAAAAATTATTTTAAAAAGCACGTGCTGGTTAAACAAATACACTGAAACACAAATTTCGGTATAAATATGAATTTAATACAATTAAAAAAATATTAATCATAATGTTTGATTGTAATAATACAGCCTATTTTAACATAAACTTACTGTTGAACAATTATTTTTCTATACAAAATAAATGCTACATCTCAGTTAAATATATGTATATTTATCAATTGACTTTTAAATATTTAGTAACGATATGTAAAAGACAGGGCTATATATTGATCGACAAGAAATACAATAAGAATGAAGATCAGTATTGAGACCTGTGTCAAGTTTTAAACTAAATGAATACATTAAGTAATTTAATTTAATGACCATATTTAATGTTACTGATTAAATTGTTCAAGACAATTACCTTTAAACATCCCACTCCTGGGATGCATTCAAAAATAACAGAAATAGCAGTTTATTGTGCAAATCATCTATATCCTTTAAAACACTAAAAAGTAGCAGATATTTCCATTTTTGAAAAAAAAACATACAAATCTAGTGCCATTGAGACACGTGGAAAACAATCACTCACCCTTAATAAAGACGGTACATACAATAGTGAATGAGATGCTCCTGCAACCTTGGCTGTTGGTTTTTAATAAAAATATAATTGCATATATATAAAACTAAGCAGAGCAGCAATTAATTGCCTCAATTCATAGACTTTTCACACATTAAAAACATGACTTACACAAATCTGCAATGCACTATGAACAGGATCCAGTGATACCATCAGTGTTACTTTAAAATGGAGCCTTTAACTGAAGTGTGTTGCGTTGACAAAAGATTTTCTGTGGTTGTTATCATTAAGTCAAGTTGTTTAATTTTCACTAATATACAAAAGTCATGTTGTTGTTAAAGTTGTACATTATTGTAAAAGAGTTTCTTAATGATAAATTGATTATAGTATAATTCTTATTCAGCATAAACTCATGCAAGCTGTGCAGCCTAGCGCTGTAGGACTTGAGATGTGGACAGTTCAGCTCTGCTATCCGCTCATGTTACAGCCTGCCTGCTGCATGTTGGTTGTGGAGGTCTTTGTCAGGGGTACACACTCTTCCACACACTCTGCTCCACCTAGAAGTTTTAAATAAGAGTTAAAAGATTATTTCCCTGTTTAAGACCCAGCAATCGGACACCTGTACCTATATTCTGCATAACATTAAAATATATTCGTTGGAACCACTGGAAAATAAACAGTCAAATAACCGCAAACACCTGATGCGGTATAAAGAACTTTTTGCTTTTATTCCACCGTGTAATAATATTTGCAATAAAACAATACTGGAATATTTGGATAATATAAATGATAACAAAAAATGTAAGCTAATTTTAACTCCTTCTCTTGGAACAATAACGTTACACCGTCTTTCATCTAATGCCAGCTAGCTAACATTGGTTAAATGTTACCTAGCCAGTTAACCGTATATAATATATACTCTGCACAAACTTACCCAGAATCATGATTAAATTGCATAACCCAAGAGGCTGGGTCAAAATATCCCTGCCTAATATTTACTTAGTGCTGGGCTGCCAGTTAACCAATGTTGGGTTATGTTGACCCAAGCAAAATATTAGAGTGGACCCATGTCACATTGGTTTTCACCCCCAGTCCAAAGTTAGGCTGTCTGGTGTCTAATTGTCCATATTTAGCGATGGTGTGTATATGCCCGGTCATGCGCCAGCATCCGATCCTGGGTGGACCGCAGTCTTATGCCTTGTGCTGCCTGACACTGGCTGCACATCAGTCCCTCCAGGGTAACTGGTTAGAAGACACATGTATGGTTTTCACCTTGCTTCCCGTCAGTGGTGGTGCTGGTGGCTGTGTTTCTCTGAGCTCCTCTGTGAACCCATGGGAAGCACTGTAACATTTCTGATAAGCCGCTCCCTCTGTTCACAGCATTACCTAAAATCACAATAGGTGTAACAATTAAAGTTTGGAAGCAATCGGTGCTCTGACACATACCTCTACGTTTTACCTGTAGGTTTTAATTAACAAGATAGATTAGGTATTTTATTTATAACCAAGTAAAGAAAATAGGCTGCATGCACATAAAAGACTATTATAGTAAGGTATCAATACAGTAAGAAAACATTAAATGAACTTTAATTTTACTTGAGGTACTTAACCTCTACGAAGCGATGATTGTAGTGTCCTGCATACATTTTTTTTAATTGTATGCATCCCATCAGCCGTCTTTGGCACGAAAGGTCCGACCCAGATCATTTCAGTGGAGTGGCTTCTGAACACTGACCGCATAAGTTGATCCAAAACCGCTACGGATGTACACGTTTCTCTGCTTTGGCCTCTTAAATACACCAATCCTAGCAATGCAGGAACGACACCGGCTTTTTTCAGTCGGACTTTCACATCTTTAAGGATTTCCTTCAAGCAGATCCTGTTTTCTATACAACTGATAAATTCCTGCCTAAAAATAAATATTATTATTGGCGAATCGATGGCGCGATGAACCCCGCAGGGATCGCTGCTCTTGTTAAAAATACCCCGTTTCACTGCCGTTGCTTTTTCGGTGTCCTCTCCATCCAGTTTTGCATTCACCTCTAAACCCTGTGGCCTCCGAGGCTGGATTAACTCGCCCCCTTGGGAAGAATGCAAGGCTTTCGTCCTGGATACATTGTTGCTGATTGCACTTTTTTCGAAGGATGTTTGATTTTCTTGGCTTTTAACGCCAACAGACACGGATCCGTTACTTATATCACTCGCCATGTGATTAAAGTTGTCAGTTGCGTCATCCCGGTACTCAAGGCAGGGAGAATGAAATATATCCTTCACAAATTCCTCAACGAGCTCCGCTGGGTTTTCGTCTTGGGGATTCCAGGACTCGCTTACAAGATGTATCCTTTCCTTACCCCCGATCTCACTTAGGATTTGCTGAAACTCTTCGTCTCCCTGTGACTTATCGGCCATATCCGATTTCTCTCGGATATCTCGGCTTGCTCTCGGATATCCAAAAGATTTCGCCTATTTGTGCAAAGACAACCGCACACCGTGAAACGGTAGATTTACTGCATCGGATGTATCGGACACATCTGTATTCTAGACTCCAAAGAAAGCGGTGTATTTAAGAGCCCAAAGAAGTTAACTGTTATTCAAAAACTACAGCAGATCGGTGGGAAAGCCCGAACACCAAAGTAAAATAGATTATGGGCGTGGCCAATAGAGATCGGGGCGCTGGAGCCGACTGCTGATTGGTCGACGCATTTTGATTGATAGGCGGGCTCGCGAGGTGAGCAAAAAAAGATTCTGTTTGCCCTGAGGTTAATGTCTAATATGCAGCAAATAAACAGACAGCGTTTTTGCAACCATATTAATGGAAATCGTTGTCAGAGTCTGCCACATGACTAGCAGCAAATATGAAAATTGATGCGCATTATTTAAATATTATTAAATCTAAAGGATGCTAACCTCATAACTCACCCATGATATTCCTGAAGGCTAACTTTGATCTTTAGACTCAAGGCAACAGGGTGTCGATTGGTTTATCCTGTTTGAAAATTCCAATATGATGTTTTCTTAACGTTTGTATAATAGATAATATTTGAAATGTGAAGAATTACTGTCACTACGATCCTGACCAGGAAAAGCGGTTAGGAGAATACTATTAAATATGAAAGAAAATCTATAATATACTAATAGCTAAAATATTAATAACTATTCACCTTAAAAGCAGAATTTATATGATATCTTTAGTTATGGCAGATCAGAGGCTCAGGGGTGTGACTGTCTGCAGCAGTTATAGCCAGGTGTCATACTGCCTTTGACAGCCACTACCAGTCTCTGCAGTGTAGTGTGCCACGGTCCCAGGCACCGGGCCCTGCCTTTGACAGCCACTGTGAGGCGCTGCAGTGCAGTATGCCATAGTCCCAGACTCCAAGCTCTGCCTTTGACAGCCACTGCGAGGTGCTGCATTGTATCCAGTCTGGCATACAGCTGTCCAACAAAATAGCAATGACATTATTAACTAGGAAACAGTCATTTACCTGAATGAAGAAAACATGAAGTTTCCTTCATGAAACAGTCAAGCAGGTAGTTAATAACTTCATTACTATTTGGATCATTAAAACAATGAGGACAATGACCCCTTTTGAATTCAAGGTCAGTAGGAAGTAAGTTTCCCTTTGAGGCTGTTCCTTCTCCATCATGACACAGCAGCTCTTTCCTGGTAACCTGAGGTTGCCGCACCCATTTCCATTGTGCTCTGAGGGAACTTTGTGTTTATATTAAACTGTCTGTGAATTCTGGTCCCTTTCAATCTCCATCTAAATACCCAAAACCACTAATATCCTCAATGGATAACATGGTTTGATGATCGATAAATGGATGGATGGAAATATTCATTGACCCTGAATGAATGAAAATATTAATATTTCCATTAACCATTTTTCTTTATAGATAAAGATATTTAACAAACCCATGGTGAGTCTATGTGATCATGCCGATCAGGGTTGTTCTGGTATGATCTCTGTAGAATCAGAATTATAATTCCTTATTGCACGATTGCACAATTAAAAACTGCTTGGTTCACTCCTAATAGCAGCATCCGTAAACAACAATAAAGACACATGCCAAATGAGAATTACAGAAGCAATAAATAAATGAACAACAATAAATTACACAAGGCCAGGATTCATAGCACATATTCATAAAACTAAAAAAAATAAATTTGAAAACCAAGTAAAGCGTGGGTAGAATATGCCGGAAGACCTGAACAAGATGCAAAATAGGATGACAATGTACAGACAGATAGTGACAAGTGTATAAACAAAGGGACAAGGGTAAAACAACAGTCTAAAGCAGTAGCTCTTGGGAAGAAGCTGTTTTTGAGCCACGAGGTTGGTGTCTGTAGGAGCCTGCAGCATTCGCCTGGTGGGGAGTCAGGCGTGAGTGGCATCTCAGATGTCCTTTGCCCTCTTGTGGAGTTGGTTCAGGCTCCAGCAGAGCTCCACCCATCGCCACACCTTCCTAGCAGTGACTGTGCTGCCTGACAATAATGGAAGATGCTTTCTGTGGTGTGGCGGTGGAAATGAACGAGAATCAGTAGGTAGTTGGATGTGGCTGGGCTTTTTCCACTGGGAGCAGTTCAGTGACCAAGTAAGTTGTAACGTGCAGCCCAAGAAACTTAAAAGTAGACCTGCTCACTACCTCCTCCCCATGCGTATAAAATGCACCATTCTCTGTTCTTCTGCATTTCCTGACGTCCAGCATCAGTTTTTTGTTTTGATTTCCGTGTTGAGGGTGAGGTCATTTTCTCTACAGCATCCTATCAAATACTGCAAGTGTTCCTCCAACTTGCAGAGAAACAATAATTGGGAGTTGGTGATGGGATTTTCCCTCCAGCCACTTTAAAACAACTCACAACTGCTCGATTTAAACAGGAACGATACTCTTCTGCTCTCTGCGGGAATAGCTCTGCTGCAGCCACCTGCAGGAAGGCTGCATGCACCATAAAGGGGATGGGGAAAACCTTCAGGAGTCTCAAAACTGTCGGAGAGCTAATAGGGTCAGGCCTGTTGGGGATTGAGGTTGGTGTGATGCTGAGGCGTCACCTGCTGCATGGTGGCACTCAGGCCCCAGTTTGAGGCGACCCATCCGGGTAGGTGCGTGGAACGTCTTGTTTCTCCGGCAAGATGACCATCTTCCTCTGCTGTCAGGGGAGCTTCATAAACTCTGTGTTTCGGTTGCAGCATCACATCCTCGTGGGCGGACACTGAAAGCTCCTGCAGAACTGCAGGGTCTACAGAAGTGCCCAGTTTGTGAAATCAGACCACAGACTTGTTGTTGCTACTCTGAAGATTCATCTTAGATCCAGTAGGCTGCCACCTACTAGGAGAATGAGGCTGGACTTAGCCAGACTCCAAGATCAAGCCGTTTCTGATCATTTGCACGCAGTTTCTGTGAGGAACTTGCAGACTTGGGTGTGACTGCTCACTCTAATGTGATGTGGGAGACCTTCTGTGATAAGACCCTGAAGGTTGCTGAGGGCTGTGTTGGTGTTGCCGGTGATCCCAGAAGGATGTGTTTCATCTTGCAGGGCACCCTGGATATTATCAAGAGGAGTCACAGCGCATGACTTGGTGGCAACTCCAGTCTGTACTGGGAACTGAGAAGGACAGCTGAGGGCATATAAGGAGGTGTTTGTCAGCTGAATCTGTGAGCAGGTGACACACCATTTGTGGTCTAGCAACCCATATCCTGCTTACAGAGGAATCGAAGCATTATACACATCTGAATCTGTTCCTTGGAGACTTGCAGTCAGGGCAGGTGTCGGAACAGTCCATGACACTGCAGTTGTGACCCACTGCAGTTGTTTAAAGTGGACCCTCCAGATATTGGACATCTCTGGGTCCACAGTTCTTAAATCTGATCCTCCAAGCAGCTGTGAACCCCCTAATCTCATTGAGCTGAGACGAAGACTGGACTCCTTCGGTGCTGTGTCTTTTTGGAGAAGCCTTGGGTACCGCTGGTTTGACTTTGTATCGGTTGAGCGCTTATTAGAGGAGTCCTGAATGAGGCACAGTACCTGCATTGTGAGGGAGCCTCAGTTACAGAACTATGGCCATGTGGCGCATTTTCCTGAGGGTGATCGAGTTTGCTGGATCCTCATTGCTGGGGACCCAAGTGGCTGGAACAGACCAAATGGACACCAATGTAACACCTGGCTGCGGCAGATGGATAGCCATTTCCAGAAGGTGAGACTGGACCGTGTCTCTTCCTGGGGGGTCGCCGACCGGGATCCTGAGGAGTTTTGCCATGTGGTGGGTGCAGCAACACACTGCATCAGCGCATGCTCCCCAACCTACAATGGTTCTGCCTCTGCAGACTTGGCAGTGGTATTTCAACTGTGGATAAAGAGGGTTCAGCAGTAGGCAAGCCAAGTCATGGGAAGTCATATATTTGTAATCATATATTCTTAATGTTACTTTACCTTTAAATATTTTGTATCTCACCTTTCTTCCCTTACCTGTGTTCAGTGAGACACTGAAACGAGCACCTACACCTCTCACAGATCCAACAGCGTCCATCTTCTCATTCCCTTTTGTTTCATACTTGTACTGTTTTATCTATTATACACTGAAGTTAATCACTACTGTCTGCAGAACAGGTCCTTTTAAGAAGAAACCCAGCAATTAGCGTTCTCATCCATTTCCCCAGTTTGGCTGATGGAAGGAGGTCCTCACCAACAATTATGTGTGAATTCAATGAGACACCTTTTTTTACGTTACAACAACTGATTCTGGTTTACAAGAACTGATCGATTTGGTTTACGTGATTGCAATGATTAATGTTTGGTGTTATATTGTAATTTGCCTTCTTGAGGGGATTATTCAATGACTAGTGTATGATACCTAGTCGCTGGGCCTTATCAGGGAACATTACTCCTTCACTGCTCAGATGAAGTGGGCGGAGATTGCTCTGTTTCATGTGACAATGACTATAAATCATTAAAATAATCAGTGAAATTTGTATGGGTAATAGTTGGATGAGAAGGATAGTGTATAGTTACTATATTTTTGTTTGTTATTTTGTGTATTTCGTACGACTAGAGATCAGTGAAGTTTGAAAATTAATTTCCATGCAGATGTATGGTTTCATAACCAAGGCTGATACTACTGGTAAAGCTGGTATGAAACCTGCTGAAGTGTCTGATAGTTTAAACAAGGACTTGGATGCCTGCTTTGGCTTACAGTAGCAAAAACAGTCAGTGCTATTTGGACTAAATGTATGATCAACACTGACAAAGATGATACTTGGCTGTTAAATGACATTAAATTATATTATATTGGTGAAAAAGATGCTTGGGTGTTTGTGGCATGTCCTCAGTTATGGAGGCATGAAGACTAAATTAAGACTAACAACCTGTGGCAAGAGTTTGCTCATGACTGAGAACACAAGAGGGCCCTGGCTGAGGAGCTGAAGCAGGTGAGGAATGAAAAATGTGGTCAACATCAAGGTGCTTTATAAGTCCAGCCAATCACAGGCCTCCCTGTGGAAACGCATCCATCTTGACCAATAGAGGGGAACCAGGTACAGCACTTGCACCTAGTTATGAAACTGAATGGGTGAATGGCACCGTTAGAGGGATAGCCAGTTGTCTCAGTGATAAACCCCTGCCTGCTGGTATACATGATTATAGTCTTTATAAATAAACAAAATAATGTTTTGTGCAACCTAATCATTAGACAAAATGAGCTATAAAGTATAAACTGAGGTATGACTGAGAATTAATATAAAATATATAATATAAAATAAAGAAGAATGAGTGGTTTGCATATGCATTCAGTATTATAAAATATTTTTATCTGTCACCATATAAGTACCAAATTTGGTTACGTTTCTTGATCCCATATTTGAGACAGAACAGTTCTTTATGGTCAACACATTCATGTACAAGTACACAGTGCATTGAAATAGTTTTCCTTTACAACACAATACAGACGCTCCTCTCCTTACGAACTTTCAACTTACAAACTTTCAGACATACAAACAAAGAGGACTGTAAGTCCAAATTGTGTTCATTGGGCTCCGGTTTCCTGTCCGCAACATCAATTTTTTTTCTGCGCATCAATTCCGCCTAGTACGACTTCTGGCCGCTACTCCCACCATGTACCAGCGTAGCGTTCGTACTCCCAGCATCATAGTTCTTTGTACTTGCATATACCCTTAAAATGATGTTGAATAGCGACTTACGAACACTTCAAGTTACGAACAGCTGTTTGGAACGTATCTCATTCATAAGTAGAGGAGCGTCTGTACTATATAAATATTTTAATATTAACTCCTCAATGTTTCTCCTTTGAAATAAAGCATTCACAGTTTGTACATGCATACATATTTGAGGTGCTTGAATGATAGTTAGATAATGATATATCAAAACATTGATGACATTGTAACCTCTGGCAGACCAAAGGCATCGTGGCGGCGGTAAAAAAGAAGGAGTCCCACTTACACGACACAATAATGCCGTTTTGTTAACCCTTTAAAAGGACTACTATAGACAATAAACAATCTCTGAACTTATCTGGGCAGCAATGGAGCACAAGAGCGAACACAGCTGTAAAAACACAAACAGGGGATTTATTGGACAAAAAAAGAGAAAGCAATATGTTAGGCAGAACGATGAAAGACAACGCAATCAAAACAACAGGGCACTCACCAGGAGAGCAGGTAAGTCCAAAGCAGCCCGTCCAATAAGGGCAATACAAAATGAAATGCACAGTAAAAAATGTGAAATCTACACAGCAATACTCCACAGAGAATGTTAACAGCTGTGTTTTTTGGTGTCGTCTGAAATAACATGACCTGCCTCCATTCACCTACTGCAGTGGTTCTCAACCTGCGGCCTGTGGGCCGCATGCGGCCCGTCACAAATGCAAATGCGGCCCGCGATGCTGACCACATACAAAAAATAAAAATAAATTAAAAATAAATAAAATAATAATAAATGTATCCCATTAATGGTAAGTAGAATTATACTCTC